>PVHT021183699.1:52553584-52952089 GCA_004024745.2 Catagonus wagneri | reverse complement strand
CAACCTAAATGCCCATCGACAGAGGAGTGGATAGGGAAGATATGGTACATACACACAATGGAATATTACTCAGCCATTAAAAGGAACGAATTACCAACATTTATAGCAACATGGATGGATCTAGAAATTATCATGCAAAGTGAAATCAGTCAGACAATTAGACAGCAACACTCAATGCTACCGCTTACATGTGGAAACTAAAAAGACACAATGAACTTCTTTGCAGACCAGAGAATGACTCACAGACTTTGGAAAACATTGGTTTTTCAAATAAGACAATCTGGGGGGTGTGGGGATGCACTATGGGTTTGGGATACAAAATCTATAAAATTGACTTGTGATGATTTACGTACACCTGTAATTGAAATAAAATCCAGTTAAAAAAATAGTACAGGGCTGTTAAGATAACCTAGTTATTACTGGTAATATTAAGTTTGTAGTTTTTTTTTTTTAATGGTCTCTTAAGTTGTTGAGTTTAGATGCCTCCAATTATTTATGTTTTTATTATCCTTTTAATGTTTAGTGATATTCTATTATTCCTGATATTAAGAATTTGTGTCTTTTCTCTTTTTTCTTAGTCTTATTAAAGGATTATCAATTTTACAGGTATTTTCAAGAACCAGTTCTTCTTGAATTTCTTTATGGTTTTATTGTAAACTTCACTAATTTCTCCTTTCTTCCTGCTTCTTTCAAGTTCATTTTCCTCTTCTTTTTCTAATTTCTTAAGACAGAAGCTTAGATTATTTGTCTGAGAACTTTCTTCTTTTTAAGATAAGCACTGAATGTTATAAATTTTTGTTTCAGTACTACTTCAGCAGCAACCCTCGAATTTTGTTTATGTAGGCTCTCATTTTCATTTAGTTCAAAATATGGTCTAATATCCCTAAATATTTCCCCTTTGATCCATGGGTTACTTCAAAACATGTTGCTTAATTTCTAAGTGTTTAGACTTTTTCTATTATCTTTCTCTTACTGGTTTCTAATTCAATACATTATGGTCAGAGAGCATATCTTGTATGATTTTGATTATTCTAAGTGTGTTACAGTTTATTTCACAACGAGTTTAAGACCTATCCTAGGTAAGATCCACATACCCTTAAAAAGAATGTTATTCGTTGCTTTTTTGATGCAGTATACTGTAAATGCCAATTAGATTCCCAATGGATAATGGTGAGGTGCAGTCCTTCAATATACCTGCTGATTTTCTGTCTACTGGGGTTACCAGTTTCTAAGAGTGTTGAAGTCTCCAACCATAATTGTGCATTTTTCTATCTTACTTTTCATTTCTGTCAGTTTTTACTTCATGTATTTTGAAACTCTGTTTTCCAGTGGATCCTGCACAGGCAAGCACTTGGGAGGGGTAACTGTACAAGATTCCCGGTGACCAGAAAAGGTCTGCTATTGCTACAGGAGTACTGGTTAAGAAGGGAAAAGAGGAAGAAAAGCAAAAGGCAATGGGAGAAAGGTGGAGAACAGAGGATAAATATATGCCAGTAAGAGTTAGTTGGTAGACAATGGGGAGTAAGTCCAGACAGATAAGCAGAAAACAATGTAATCAGATTGTTCTTTCCTAAGTACAGCTTAGAAAATTATATGGCTAAAGTGCAAAATTCCTAAAAGGGAAACGTCAATGCCAATTATATAAATAAATAAAGCTTAAATTCCAACTAGTAGACTTGGGAATCCAAAGATAGTAGGATTAGAAGAGATGTGATCTATTAATTTAGGTCAGAAAATCCTTCAGCAAGAAGTGGACCCTGTATGCACACAAGAGTCCTGAGCCCTACTACAGTTTTTCAGTTATGGGTATAAAGGGAGGAGAGAATGATTTCACATACAGCATTTTGGTATATTCATTACAAACTTAACATTAAAAGTTTAATGTAAAGGCCAATTTGCCAATTTGCCGCCTGTCCCTGTGAATGGCCTTATTAATAAATAATGCATATTCTTTAATGAGAAAAATGATAGGCAAGGCAAAAATGTAAAACATTTTAATGAGATGCCTTTTAAAAAGGTCAATGCCCTTTCTAAATATTTTTGATGATTTCTTTTACTCAGGAAAGCTGTTTTGCAATGCATACACTTAGCACACAATTACTCCAGAAGCTTAAGAATATCTAAATGTACATTGATTGGAATCCAAAGTTGTCTCCAAAATTGCTTAGCAAGAGGCATAATTACAATCCACTACATATACGCTTATAAAGCTCTGTGAATAAGAACCATAAAAATTACTTCTCATGAAAAAAAACAAAACAGGCAGGCAGGGCAGCGGAAAATAGATGCCGCATCAAAGGAACACTGGAAAAGATCTGGGGAAAAAAATATTTACAAAGATGCGGGTAAGGTTCAGGGAAATTAACAAGAAATGATGAATCCCACCAAAGCCAGAGATAGCAGAGAGCTCACTCTCTGATCCGAAGGGTGAAGGGAAAGGAGTGATTTCCAAAGGTTTCCCCAAAAGTACCTTAGGTTGAAAAAAGAGGACTCCTATTACCATCCCCTCCACCTCACTCATGCCACTGGCCCTAGTCCTTACCCCTGCCACTGGCCAAACCCAACAGTATGTGCTTTGATTCATCAAGGTCAAGCCAGCCAGGGCTCAGAACTAAGTTAAAAAAAAAAAAAACAAAAAAAAACAGTAGAGAGTGGACTAGGCGATGCGGGGCAGAGGGGAGCAAGTAAAAGCATTAATAGATAATATAAAATATTTCTGTTGGGCATATTGCAGTTGAAATAATACTACCTCCACTACCAGTGTTACAAACACACACACACACACACACTTACTGGTTCTCCTCATTAGAAGACATTTCTGGGTCTCACAAGGATAATTCCATTCACTAAAATTCAAGCCTTTGATTCTCCTAGTGCCAGCTGAAAGACTGATGGTGCATATAAGAATTCCAAGCCCAAATGTTTCATCACATGGAGAAATTGTTACTTTCTAACATGGTACAAGAACTATGCTTGCACTTTGCCCAACACACTAGCTGATTGGTCTTGGAGCTGGGACATCCAAAGGTTAAGCAACAAGTTTAAAAATCTGAAGTTCTACAAGTGTATCAGATCATGCAACTCTGAAAGTAGCTAAATGTCTCGTCATTTAAAGTGCTTGAGGCTTTAAGTGGTTCATGCAGAAGGCACATGAAGATAATTCTGAGTCCTTGCTTTTTTTTTTTTAACTATCATTTGATCACAATCCCTCTAATGAGATGAAGGGCTTCTTCTCAGTGAAATAAGGACTCAAGCATGCTTAAAGCAATTGAATTATGTTTCTTTTTAATACAGGTGCTTCACAGATTTGCTACCTTTTATATCCCTCAGGCTTTGACTTGTATAGGAACCCACCCCTCTTTTTCACTGCTGAAGCTCTAGGAGCTCATGGAGTGCTTAGCATATAGTCAAAGTCCGGAGGCTATTTTTGAATAAATTAACGAAGTCCAGAGGATACTTTTGAATAAATTTAACATATATGTATGACTGCGTCAGCAGAAATTGACAAAATGTTGTAAACCAACCATACTGAAAAAAATAAAATTTTAAAAATGAACTAAACAGGCAATATGGTACTAGGAAGATCACTGGACCCTTATCCAGGACTTATGCTAAGTTCTGGCTCTCACTTTTTAGCTATATGGTGTCTTCAGGGAGATTATTTAACTTCTCTGAGTCTCAACTGCCTCAGCCATAAAATAGAGATAAAACCCATTCTATACGGAGTTGCCAAAGCACCATGGGAAATAATGTGTTTGAAACTGTTCAGAAATTGCAATACACTCTAAAATATACACTATTTTTACTACTGAAATTGGTTACAAAGCCCAAAAAACCATGAGGATTTCATACTAATACAGATTTTTAAAGTGCCAACAAAAATATTCTTTTGCTTCTGGGGAAAACACTGAGAGAAAACAACACAAAACAAAAGCTTTGTGATGATCTACAACCCATATACTTTTATGGATGAACTTTGCTCCAGAAACAAATTATTTTATGTATTAAAATTAATGATACCTATGTTTTTGACACAATAACTTTATTTCTGGTACTCTATAGCCTATAAAAAAGAGTATATATAAAGATAGCAGTGTTTACAATGGCAAAAAAACAACTGGAAACAACGTGGGTATCTATCAACAAACTATATATAAAATACAGTATATCTACACTATAGAACTAAACCATCCATATAGCAATCACTAGCCACATGTGATATTGAGCCCTGGAACTCTGGCCAGTTCAAGTCAAATCTGCTATAAGTAAAAAGTATACATTCCAGTGTATATTCTGTCAGGATATCACATACTAAATATGAAAATGAAGCATGTAAAAGATCTTATAATTTTTTGTATTAATTCAATGCTGAAATGATATCTTGAATGTATTAGATTAACTAAAATATATTAAAGTTAAATTTTCCTTCATCTTTTTCCATTTTTTTAATGTGGCCACTAGACAAATTATAATTACATTTGTGGCTTGCATTGCATTTCTATCGGATAGTATGCCATAGATCAGGAATTGGCAAACTCTTCCTATAAAGAGCCAGAAAGTAAATATATTAGGTTCTTCTAGCCATAGTTTTTTTCACAACTACTTAGCTAAATGGAGACAATCTATAAACAAATGAGTTTGACTATGTCCCACTCAGATCTTACTTACAGACCTTGAAATATAAATTTCATATAGTATCTACATACCAGGAATATTATTATGATTTTCTTCCAACCATTCTTACAATGTAAAAAAAAAAAAAAATTCTTAGCTCACAGACCATACAGAAACAGTTGGCAGCACAAAGTTCATTCACAAGCCATAGTTCCCCAACCTCTGCTTTGGACTATTAAGCAGGACTGAAAAAAATGGATTAGATTTGTACATACGATAAGTACTTTCTCCAAAACAATCTACTGCAGAACAATATACAGAATGAGATTTCATATGTGTAAAACAGAAAACATTTTATGTTTACCAATTTACCTAATTTTATATGACCAGAGGGCTATGGAAGGATGGATACACACCAGTCTATTTATCTAAACTGTTACCATTGGACATAAGATTGGAGGCAAAGAGGAAGACATCTGTCAAATTTTTCTAATCACTGCAATCAATTATGACATAATTAAAATCCTGATAAAATAAAATGTACCTAAATTTCAAAAAAAAAAAAGAACCCACAAAACTTCCACCCTATATCCACAAAGACTTCATCGCGGAAATATTGAAATTCATGCTTATATCCCCTGAACAAGTTTTCTATTTAGCATAACTACAAAAAGTGGGGAGAAAAACTTAGATCAGAACCAAAACTAATGGCATAAAATATTTTTAAAGTATAATTTCCCTTCTTTGCATTGTCTTTCCACTTGTGCCTACAGTTTGCCTCAAATTCTACCCTTAAAGTGAGTAATAGGTACTACAATTAAGTGAAATATTTAGACATTATCTGGCCTCTGGATAAAGCTACAATGTCCTCATGAGCTCCTACATGTGCAGATAAGAAGTAGAGTTGCTTTAGCAGATACACTGGTTTTCAATTTGTACTAATTACCTATTGCTGAACAACAAATTACTCCCCAAATCTTAGTGGCCAAAAACAAACACAAAATATGCTCTCTCACAGTTTCTGTACATCATGAACTCAGGAGCAGTTTAGCTGTTGGTTCTGGCTTAGTCTCTCAAGAGGCTACAGGCAAGCTCTCAGCCAGGGCTGCAATCATCTGAAGGCTTGACTGGGGCCAGAGGATTCATTTTCAAGACAGTTCACTCAGATGACTAACAGTAGAAGGCCTCAGTTCCTTGACCCACAGACCCCTTCATAGGACAACTTAATGTTCTCCACGGTGACTGGCTTCCCCTTGAAGGACTGATAGAAAAGAAGAAAGTGGAAGCTGTGACATCTTTTCTAGCCTAGCCTTGAAGTTACACATCCACAGTTTCCTAATGATATATAGGTCAGTTATACTTAAATGTCAGAGAGAACTATATAGAGCATCAATACCAAGAAGCAAGAATCACCAGGCACCAATTTAGACACTGGCTATCACACAGGTGTTCAAAAATATTTATAGAGCTAGGTGTGAGCATGGCTTAAGTCTATCTATTGACCATGTGTTACAAATGGAAAGCTGATAACAAATATTTTAATTTTGTTTGTAGGAAAAATCTTTATGTTATATTAAAAGCATACTTAACTATAGCTTGTCAAAGATATGACAACAAATCAGTGCTTCTAAAATGCTTAGAGAATATAATGTATTTTATGCAAGCAAATTACCTACCTGTATAAGCCACATGTGCAATAAATATAAGAAGTAAGGCATTAGTGGAGAAAAATTATACTGTAAAAATTGTCTGCTTTAGCTTATTATTTTCTTGACAAAGTGGTACAGCATAAAAATCACAAAAATTCACTTGGTAAAAAAATCAGATTATTAATCAGTACACAGAATATATTTTTGGAAAAGAAATACATGTAGAAAAAAGACTAGAAGGATATACACTACCGTTACCAGTAGTCTCTGAGTGTCTGGGTTGGACATGAGTTTCTTCCTTTTGGATTGTGTTTTTACTTAGGATGTTCACAGAAAATACGCATCAATCACTTTTATAATGAGAAAAGACTTACATAAAAATGCTTGCATTAAGGCATTTCTGTTCCCAAAATTGTCTTCTGAAGAACTTTATTTCAAACACATAACTCTTTCTTAAAAACCAAGAAAGGATAAGGTACCTACTCTAACATTTACTCCTGAGGCTACTGGAAGCTAATTGCGAATAGGTGAAATAAGAGGCAACTTTCATTTACATTACCTTACTTCTATACTCAATAAGGTCAAAGGTAAAGGTTTTGTCTCCTTCTGGTCCATAAAATATGGATTGCTGTTTTCAAAGTACATCAACAGTGGTAATAGCTATTCCCATTAGTCAGTCATATCATCTTATGAAATATTGACATGATAAAACAATGCAACTGAGAAAAAACCAACAGAGCACACGTTTTATTGACAAATAAATGCACAGGCTTAAATTGTCTCTCATAAGCTTTATACCTGATTGACACGTCATCAGAAAAATAAAGATTTAAGCTGGCCAAGATCAATGATTTCAAAATGATTCTTTAGCGCTCCATCAGATAAAAATACAAATTCAGTCCAATCATAATTCATATTTGGGTTCATGCCATTTTGACAGTTACATTTTATGGCAAAATGTACTTTAATTTTATATTCAAACCTTTTCCCAGCTTTTCTTAGAGAATTCACTTTTTAATTTATGATATTTCCTTGCTCAATTCAAGCTTCATTCACTTTTAGATACTTTGGAAAGATAAATAACTGACATACTCTGCCATTCATGAGTAATATACTGCCAGTAACTTAAGAAAATAAAAAAGGTGACCGAAGAAATATATTTGTTTTAAAAATAAATATGTATCATATGTATAAGTAATAAAATAACAATAAATTAGAAATACATCATAAAAGTGCTTTCCTATTTTAGTGAGCTTAAATTATATACTGTAATATATTGTTAGGTTATATATGTTTTAAGAATGAAATACCTTAGCTGTGACTTATGCTGAATATAACTACATTTGACTATAAAGCATACAAGTTAAGCCATATGTTTACATCTTATTAGAGACTGCTATTTCCAGTATATTTCCTTTGAGAAATATTTCTTTTTTGGTAAAATAATATGTGTCACTTCAACTCTGATCAACAAAAGAACTTTTCAAGCAAGGATAGTTCCATGTAGTACTTAAAACTTGTCTCCAATTCATAGGTCATGACATAATGCGTACTTTTTATAAAAACAATAACAATCACCATTTACTGAGTGCTTTCGACATGTCAGGAACATTAAACATACATTATTATTTCATTTAATTTTATAACCTCCTGTTAAGGTGAAAAATATTATCTCCACTTTACAGATGAAACTCACATTGGTCTATACCCAAAGCCAGGACTCTTAACAGCTATACCATAGAAAACTAATTAATGTGTACAGTATATTTGTGCCCTATATAATTTTTTTTCCAGTGATCATTAACAGAAACACCATTTACCTATTAGCAAGGGTTCATAGTAAAGTTAGACACTGGAAGTTTAAAGTAGCCTACGTAGACCTGCCTTTGCAAAGCTAACCGTCAAGGAAATTTCCAACACTTCTCATCAGCTCCTATTTATTCTCTAAATCTGATTATAAGCAGAACATACATAAGCATGGCCAAGAATTACAAATTCTATTTCCTTGACTTAACCAAACCCTGTTCTTCCCTTCAGAGATGAGAATGAAATAAATAATGGGAAGAAGCACTGAACATGAGGGTAACTTCTTAATATCCATTCTGTCGCAGTCAACTGACTAAGTCAATCATGGTAATTCCATCCCATCAGTCACCGAAAGTTTTCAATTGGCAATGAGATATGGGAGGAAACCTCGTCGTGGGGGTCACTTCTAGATAAAGTTCCCACCCCTAAGAGGGAAGCAAAGAAAGAGATAACCTTTATCTTCTAGATGCTGTTGTGATTCGATAAAAAGTTTAGACTCCTAAAATGTCTTGCTTCCAGACCAAGGTACAGCTATCCCTAAAAATGGCTACATGAACACATGAAGAGAGCCTGAGTTCCCTGACAACAGTATGAAGCAATTAAGAAATTAGACTTACAGCTTATCCAACCTTTAGATTCTCTGTTGAGTGAGATAAGATATCTTCTATATTTTTTAGCTAGTTTGAGTCAACTTTCTATTACTTGCAGCCAAAAGCACCCAACTTATGACAATGGTGATGAAATCATGGTCATACACCATACACTTGAACATCCAAGATCTTTCTTAATCAACTAGTTACTGCAACTGAGTAACAAATCATTTCAAAATCTAGTAACTTAAAAAAAATTAGTTACTGTGCTCACTGATTATGTGTGTCAGGAATGTGTTGGAGAGGGCGCAGCGTGTCTATGTTCCATAAGGCCTTGAAACCCTCAGAGTCCTTGAAGACTGAGGGCTGGAGTCATCTAAAGGCTCATTGAGTTATATACCTTATGGTTTGGGTGGCTATTGGCTGAGAATTCAGTTGAAGCTCTTGGGTAGAACACCCATACATGGCCTCCCCGTGTGGACTGGGCTTCCTCAAAAAAACATGGTGCCTGGGCTCCACAGGTGAATAATACAGAAGAGAGCAAGGACATACCCTTTAATGAGCTAACTCAGAAGTCACCCAGTGTCACTTCCACTGCCTTCTGTTGCTCAAGGCAGTTTCCAAGATCCACCCAGTTTCAAGCGGAGGAAACAAACGTATCACTCTCACATTGAAAGAACATGTTGGATGGGGATGTACATTTGTGTGGCCAGCCTTGGAAATGCACTCCGCCACGATGTGCTTTCTGACCACAATAATTCACATCCCTAGCATGTGCAAAAAAAAAAAAAAAAAAAAGAACATTCCTCTTTCCTTTTCTGAGACCCTCGAGTCTTAGTGCAAAATCAGCTCAAAGATCTTGTCCTGTGATTCAGGTTCAGATGCATATAAGGCTCCTCGGATCCACTTCCTTAAATATCGACCCTTAAGCATATTCCTCTCTATCTTAAGACCTGTGAACCAGAGGCAAGTTATCTATCTCTGATACATCAAACATTCAATGGTGGGGCAGACAATACATAGGGAAAAAAAAACATATGGAGGATAGATTTTTAGAAAATAAAGTTATTAAAAACTAAAAAAAAAAAAATCTGAATGCTAAAGATGGTCCCTATTCATAAAGATAGGAATGGGAGACTCCTGACACTACTGTTCCACCGTAGTTCTAAAATTAAAACAGCCTTTGATTGGATCTTAGTTCTGGGAGTTTTTCTCCATACAGCTTAGTTCCAGCCTCTGGGTCAAATTTCTTTTTTCCCATGAAATGGAGCCTGTATTACCTGTTGAATAGTTTCCTAAGATTTCTCCCTTCCTATTGAATCTAAAGATCTCTTTTTCACTTTGTACTGTCTCTATTCCTTTTATTTCAGGTTGATATAATTCTTTTTAAATGTTTGGGTACTTTCACAAATTAATTTATACTCCACCCTGTGAGACAAAAATTGTCATACACACAAACTTCTCAAAATGATCCATTCTCTACACTGCGTTTCCTATATCACTATTATAACACCTTTAGGACACTTAAAATACCTACTGTTTGTCTGAGGTACCACTTTAGACCTTTCTGAGATCGTAATAAAAGGTTTCATGGTCACACTCCTGGTTTTATCTTTATAAAATAATTTTTAATTATCCTGGATTTGATCTCCACATGGAAATACTTCCTAATTTGAGAATCATAGAGAGTCTGGAATGAAAAATAATTTTACACTTAGACTTGGCAAAGCCTTGCTCCTTTCTGTTTTCCCTAAATTTGATCTGAAAAAAGAACACGTTCATTAGGAACATTTCCCGTTTTCCACTTTACTACAGAAGGGTTGATCAACTTTCCACCATGACATAACAAGAGTTCTTGACTTTCAGCTTCCAGTACCATTTTCTTCACTTTCCTTTTAGACCCCACCAAGAGCCCCTCTGAGGGTCACAAGACCTCTGCTACCCAGATACCCTGTCAAGATCCTCCTTGATACCTATCATGTCTCTGCTAAGGGTGTCTTCATGGCCCTTCCAACCTGACATACTACTTAGTACCAAAGCCACTTCCACACAACTTTAGATTTCTGTTATGGTATCTCCTCCCTTCCATGTACAATGTATTCCTGTTATTATGGTTAAACAATGACATCAAGACTTACTGGCATAAAACAATCAGTTATTGCACCTACAGAACTATGACAAGACACAGCAGAGATAACTTGTCTCTGTTCTCTGATTTCTTGGACATCAGAAGGAAGCCCCAAAGGCTGGGGACTGAATCACCTGAAGGCTCACAGTTCTTAACTGTTGTTTAAGAGTTAACCTTGGGCTGCTACTCAAAAATGCCAAGACATGGTTTTTCCATGTCTTGTGCTTCTTCGCAACATGGGTTCCAAAGCAACAGTCTTGAGAAAGAGCATGGCCAGGCAGAAGCCATAGTCCCTTTAGTAAACAAGTGCTTTCACTGAAATAGACTCAGTGTGGTGCCTGCCATTATCTTTTGGCTGAATTACAAAAGTCCACGTAGTTTAAAGGTGAGAGAAGAAAGACTTCATTCATGATGGAATAGTGTCTGTCTCATACCACAAAAATAGCATGCATGATGAAATATATGGAGATAAAGCCATTATGGAAAGTACAATCTTCTATAGAAAGCTTTGACATCTTTTTTATTCATAACTTTACATCTGTAGGTTGTAATCTATAAGAAGTCCCAAACAAAATCATTGACTAATATTCAGTGGCTAAATAAAAGACCAGAGTGTGACCACTGGCTGGGTCACCTAGAATAACATTCTATTCTTTCTTAAAAAACAGTATTATTATTTATGAGAGATTTATAAGAGAGTAACAGGTAATCTCTAAAGTTCTTTCCATGTCAAATATTTTATAACTCATCTATTCTTAAAGACGTGCAATATATACAGAGAAAAACATAATTCATAATTTGAAAAGATACATGCACCCCAATATTCACTGGAGCAATATTTATAATAGCTAAGACATGGAAGCAAAAAAAGAAGACATGGTATATATACACAATGGAATATTAGCCATAAAAAGAATGAAATAATGCCATTTGCATCAACATGGATGGACCTAGAAATTATCATACTAAGTGAAGTAAGCCAGATAAAGACAAATATCATATGATACCACTTATATGTGGAATCTAAAAAAAATGATACAAATGAACTTATTTATAAAATAGAAATAATCTCACAGACATAGAAAACAAACTTAAGGTTACCAAAGGGAAAACAGTGCAGAGGGAAAAATTAGTAGCTGGGGATCAATGCATACACACTACTATACATAAAATAGATAACCAACAAGGACCCTCTATATAGCATAGGGAACTATACTCAATAACCTGTAATGTAAAGGACTGTTTAAAATACATACATGTACTTTTATATTTGCATAACTAAATCACTTTGCTGTATACCTGAAATCATCATAACATTCTAAATGAACTATATTGCAATAAAAATTTTAAAAATTAAAAGCTCTACTAATCACTAAAAAAAAAAAAAACAGATGCACAAATTGTTTTCCATCAGTTGCTATCTGTGTGATTTTTGTTACTTTGCTTAAACATCAGTGTCCTCATCTGCCAAATGATTATAACATCATCATGGGAATAAAATGGTATATGTAGAAAAGCCTAGAGTAAAACCTAAGATACAGTAAGTACTTAATACATATTACCTACCATTTAATAGAGTATTAAGCCACCATAATAGTTTCACCATTTGGGAAGCATATAAGTTACAAAAAAGGTGTCTTTTTTTTTTTCCATCCTTTTGTCTTTCTAGGGCCGCACCTGCGGCATACGAAGGTTCCCAGGCTAGGGGTCAAATCAGAACTGCAACTGCTAACCTACACTACAGCCACAGCAACAGGAGATCTGAGCCGCATCTGCGACCTACACCACAGCTCACAGCAACACCAGATCCTTAACCCACTGAGCAAGGCCAGGGATCGAACCAATGTCCTCATGGATACTAATCCGGTTCATTAAACACTGAGCCATGACGGGAACTCCCAGGGTCTCTTATTAAAATATTAACTGAGATATGTATAACTCCAGTCTCAAAGAAATATGAATAGAAATTATTCTCCTGCTATTTTTAATAGAAAATATTTATTGATACCAGGTTGGGTGCTAAAGATGTACACACATTTGATGCCTACGTAAACCTTGGAAGTCAGTTTTTAGAATTAAAAATTTCTACTTGTACCTACACTGTGAAATATTACTTTCTACATTGCTATAGATCCTCCACATTTTTAATACTTTTCACTTTCCTGCACTACCAGATGTATCAGTCAGAAGTGTTTAAGAGATACTGAGGGTTATTAATAGACATCATTAGTAATAAACCACAATGTTAATTTCACGCCCCAAATGCCTCTCATCTTGCTCCTGAATGAAAAGAATTCCTTGTCTGGCCCTCTCAGCTTCACATCACCCCAGAATCAAGGACTGGTTCCCTTTCTTAAAGAGTTAGACAATGTAAAGGAGAATTAGAAAGGGAAACCTTTCACGTGAGGCTTTCTGAAACACGAGAAGAGGTTACTAAAAGGAGGACACAGAAAAATCTCCTAATTGTATGATTTCCTTATTCCAATTTTTGTCTTTTGAACTACCAAGGTACATTTTTTCCTTTTTAAAAAATTGAGATTAAAATTAGCATGTAACATTGTATAAGTTTCAAGTGTACAGCTTTATAATTCAACATCTGTATACATGACAGAGTGGTCACCACCAAAGGGATAGTTTCTATCCATCACCATACATATGCCCCCTCCAGTCACTGTGGAAAACAGTGTGGAGATTCACCATATACCTTTTCTAAAATATGAACTGCTTTTTTAAAAAAATTGAACTGGTTTCTTACCACAGGACTTTTCAGAGCTAACATTTGAGAATCTGCAAGAAGGGTTTATGAAGCATTTCCTATATGTATTTAACCTTGAAATTCATCTTTATTTTCTTGTTGCACTAGGATTCACTGGAATACTAGTATTCATCCAGGGACTGTTGGGATTGACTTATCAGTAATTCACATAAGTTTCAGGCAATCAGATAGAGAAATGGTAGTTTTTTGTTTTGTTTTGTTTTGTTTTGTCTTTTTGCCTTTTACTAGGGCCTTACTCGTGGCATATGGAGATTCCCAGGCTGGGGGTCTAATCAGAGCTGTAGCCACTGGCCGACGCCACAGCCACAGGAATGGGGGATCTGAGCCACGTCTGCAACCTACACCACAGCTCATGGCAACGCCGGATCCTAAACCCACTGAGCAAGGCCAGGGATCGAACCCGCAACCTCATGGTTCCTAGCCGGATTTGTTAACCACTGAGCCATGACGGGAACTCCCCAAGAAATGGTAGTTTTCATTCAGAAGGAGAATAAGGGGAATTGAAGTACCTCTTAGACAGGCAATCCCAGATGGGGTGGCATCTGGAAGTACTCCAGTCATCAGCATCAGCAGGAAGACAGGAATGGCCAGAAACCAGGCACAGGAAGAAGGAAGCTGCCCCGGAGAAGTTTACCTCACTTAACAGAATTTTCTTTGATCCTTCAAACTTCTCCAGGCTATTTAATGTGTTCTACAAGTGAACTCTAAAAGGCCTCATCCAGGGAGTTCCCACTGTGGCTCAGCAGGTTAAAAACCCAACATAGTCTCCATGATGATGCAGATTCCATCCCTGGCCTCACTCAGTAGGTTAAGGATCCAGAGTTGCCTCAAGCTGCAGTGGAGATCACAGATGCTGCTCGGATTTGGTGTTGCTGTGGTTGTGGCATAGACCAGCAGCTTCAGCTCCAGTTCGACCCCTAGCTTACGAACTTCTATATGCTGCAGGTGTGACTGTAAAAAGAAAAAAATAATAATAATAAATAATGTCTCATCCAGGGACTTCATTTGGTGCCAACTAATCCTTGTACTCAAGAATGCAAGTTATTGTCAAAATATGTGGGGCACAGACTAATTCAAAACTGCAAAGAGTTTTTTTCTTTTTCTTTTTTTTGGCTTTTTTCCTTTTAGGGCCGCACCCAAGGTTTATGGAGGTTCCCAGGCTAGGGGTCTAATCAGAGCTGTAGCCGCTGGCCTTCACCACAGCCACAGCAATGCCAGATCTGAGCTGCATCTGCCACCTACACCACAGCTCATGGCAACGCCGGATCCTCAACCCACTGAGCAAGGCCAGGGATCGAACCTGCGACATCATGGTTCCTAGTCGAATTCATTTCCACTGCATCACAACGAGAACTTCCAAAGCTGCAAAGTTTTAACCCCAATTTGTCAATACTGATCAATCGTAGAAACTTTCATCTCTTTTGTTAATAATAATTTCTTTAAGATTATGAAAGCTAGCATTTCATTTGTGGTATGTTGGGAAATGGAGCCACAATCAACCACCTAGGTGAGACTTCAATTTCAGGTGGAGAAAATGACATTTCTATCTGCCATCTAGCACTAGGTGCTCATTAAATTCCGACTATTTAGGATGCTAAGCCTAATAAACCCAAAGACAACTATTCTCTGGATTCTGTCCCACAATCTACCCGAATGAGTAACACAATGAGGTGCCTGAAAGTTAAAAATAATAATGGTGTCGATAAAGCTTTGACCATAAACATTTTATTCTCCCTTTCAGACAAAAATAAATGAACTATCATCATTTGTGAAATTTTGGGTTAGATACCAAATTCGCACAGACATAGAAGATCACTGTCTTTCGGGCAACCTAAAACACTCATTCATGTGACTGTAACACACAATGTCTCTCTTTGATATTTCAAAATGTTCTGCTTAATTTTACTTGATTAAAATTGTCGTCTTTTAGCCTTGTCAGCTTTATGCAAGTGATCTTGCCATGTAAAGCTGTGAGTCCAGATAACAGAGAGAGATAAATTTTTCAAGTGGTTTTTTTTTTTTTGTCCTTTTGCCTTTATGTGGAGCCACAACTGCGGCATGTGCAGGTTCCCAGGCTAGGGGTCTAACAGGAGCTGTAGCTCCCGGCCGTCGCCACAACCACAGCAACGCGGGATCCGAGCCTCGTCTGCGACCTACACCACAGCTCACGGCAACGCCGGATCCTTAACCCACTGAGCCATGCCAGGGATCGAACCTGCAACCTCATGGTTCCTAGTCGGATTCGTTAACCACTGAGCCATGAAGGGAACTCCTCAAGTGTTTTTTTAATTCAAAAAAATTACGTGAACATTCCCTTTGACAGGTAATTTTTATAATAAAATGTACTTGACAATATATCTACTATACTTGCTTTCAAGCTAAGTTCATAGAGAATTGGACCCTCAAATTTGGTAGATATGATGTTTTAATGGTGTTATCATGAAAGAATGCGTACATGTCAGATAAAAATGTTCTCAACGAACATTAGAAGACTTGGACTTTTTTATCTATGGGTTTTTCCAGGACCTACTGAATTAGTTTTTTAAAAAATATGCTTTTCTTCCCCAAATGGTGAAAATCTGTGATTAGTCACACCTCTCACTTACAAGGCTATTCATTAATTCATTCGACACATATTTATAAAATATTTACTCTGAGCCAAGTACTACGATATTGCCTGGACTTGAAGAGACATACATTCATTAACTTCATTCACTCATTCACTAAATCTTTATGAGCTAAGCTCCAAAGGCTCACAGCTAGAGATATAAGGGTGAACAAGACAAGATAAGGGCTGAGGTGATTGACAACCAAATCATAACAGCAATGAATCCAAGAGTCAAGAAAATGTTCAAGCAACCAAACCCAAGACACTCACTAAGCTGACCAGGGCACTGAGTTATTTGGTCACCCAGTCTCCCAGGCATACCGCCCAATTCTGTTCAGAGGTAACTATTGATAACGGCTCCCAGCAAGCACAAGGTGATGTGTTGTGTGCCCGTTTCATTAGCAGAGATGATTATTCCATTCCGCTCTGACAATTTCTCCACACTATTTTCAAAAGAAAGTCTTCAGAGACCTGAGAAGCTTCCAGGTTTTGACCTTTCTGTTCCTCGCTACCTGTGCCTACCTTCCCCTGCCCCACAAACCTGGGGTACCTTAGAGGCTTTCAGTCCCCTTGCTCAGGTCCCTGCCCAAGTGACAGGTCAGTAGTTAATGTCCTATGGAATGATCATCACAGCTCTGGTTTCCAAGCTTGGCTGAACACCAAAACCACCTGGGGGGGGGGTGCCTTAAAAACTCAAGTTGCCCAGAAAGGCATGATCTAGGAGAGTGGTGCCCAAAACATGTTCCCTAGTCCAGTAGCATCAGCATCATCTGAGAACTTGTCAGAAAGGCTGAATCCTGGGCCCCACCCAAGATGCACTGAATCAGAAAATGTGGGGGGGCAGCGAAATGATCTGTGCTCTAACAAGCACTGCGGATGTTCTGAGGCACTAACCATTTGATCTTGAAGTCATGGGGTAGGTGCTTGGAATTATTTTTTAGCACCTCAGATCATTTTGAAGACAAATGAGTTTCGGAAACAAAAGGAGAGTATTCCTCAAAACTCAAAACACCATTTGGAATGCCCCAAAAAGGTGAGCTAAGCCATGTATGAAATAAAATATTGGATAAAACCTTAAGGAAGAATAAAAGTAGAGAAATTTGCCAGGGAATTCAAAACTGACAGGTGTTGCTATCAACTGCAGTACCTTCAAAAGTTACACTGTAGGATTTTTTTTTGAAGAACACATTTATTTTGCAAAAGGATTCTATTTTGAGACCGACAAACCTAACCTTTTAAAGCTATCTATTCTCAAGCCATGATTTTTAAAAGAAAACAATTTTTAAAAGACATGCCTGAAATAGAAAAAAAATGTTCTATTAAATAAATGTTCCAGTAAAAAATAAATAAATAAAAATCAGAGGTATTAAGCTTGGATAAAGTGTAGCACATTTTTTTCTTTTATTTTCCTATTTACATTTTAGTGTAAATTACTACTGTGTTTCAAGTGATTATAATATGACTATGTCTTTGTTAATTAAGCATCTGTCATTTATGTTCTTTAATAATTGAAAACAAATAGGAAAGAGGTAAGATCTAGAAAGACCATCACATTCTTGATTGTAGACTGCATACAGTACAGTTGAAAATAAAGCCATTAATGGCTAAGACTTTACCCTTGTTAATTGCAAATCAATCTCCTGTAGAAGCACACTTTGGAACCTAATAAATACTTGGTAAATCCCATGTCAGAGTCCAATAGAGACCCTGGTTAGTAACATGGTTCCTCTGAGTCTTTTATGGGTTTCATGCCATGTGTCTGGACTGCGTCAAGTGCTTTACATGCATAAATGACCACCCCACCCCAAATAAACCTACTGTGAGTTTTGGAACATTAGAATCCCCACTTCAGATAACAGAACTAAACCACAAAGAAGATAAGCCACTCAGTTGACCCCAGGCAGCCTGTGTCCAGTCCAGGTCCCCTCCCTGTCACTATCCTGTTTCCTTCATGGCTAACATGGTGCCAGGAACATAACATGTACCAGGAACACTCAGGAAATGCAGGGCTGTTTTGTTTGTTTGTTGTGCACATGGTTTATGTCTGGCCTTAAAAAGACCCAGAGACCCGGCATTGCTATGAGCTGTGGTGTAGGTCACAGATGTGGCTCAAATCCTGCATTGCTGTGGCTGTGGTGTAGGCCAGCGGCTACAGATCCGATTAGACCTGTAGCCTGGGAACCTCCATATGCCATGGATGCAGCCCTAGAAAAGACAAAAAAACTAAAATAAAAAAAAAGGTAAGAACATACAAAAAGTCCCAAAGACTTAAAGAGCCCCAAAGTACTCAAAAACTGGCATACATCAAATGTAAAAACAATATTCAACTATTAAATAAGCCTAAGAAGGCCAACACAGTTATTTTTCTCATGATGACTACTCTAATGCTGTGTTACAAAACCAAATGTAAAAATTCTTTAAATATTTATTGCTTTGGCTTCACTTGGTACACTAAAAACATACATATGGCACAATCAAAGGTGTCCCATTTCAACCTGATTCACTGAAGGGGGGGACAGATTTTTGTAGACATTTTCCCAACTCAGGGCTTTCCATACTCAGAGGTATGGCTCGGAAGGAGAGAAGGAAGGTTGCCTTTTACCAGAGCTTTGCTTTAACCCATCCCTGACCCTTCACCCACTCATTACTAGAAATCTGCAAGAGGGAGCCAGGTGCTAGAGCCTTCTCTCCAGGGGTATGAATATTCTAAAACCAATCAAGGTTATGCTGCCTTAGTCAAAAAGATCTTGGAGTCATGCTCAGAATAATTGCTTAAGCATGGAAGCAGGGCTACCTTCAGTTCTGTGTGTGTGTGTGTGTGTGTGTGTGTGTGTGTGTGTGTGCGCGTGCGCGCGCATTTACTCAAGCTGGCAACAGTGCAAGCAACAGTTTCAGAGTTGTGAGCCTAGAGCAGGCACCTATTGTCATCGTGATATGCCAAGAGTAAGAAACCAGGCTTTGACAACAAATCGAATGTAAAAACCCGTGTCTTGGTCTCCAGCTTGGTTGTCTTGGGAAAATGCAAATTCCTCACCCCAGCTTAGCACTCAGTGATGTGGAGTCTCTCAGTGCTTTGCCTGACCAACTGGTCTCCTAAAATGCGAATCCCTAAAATGCCACATACATCCCAGCACCCCATGGTGAACTCCTCACCTTGTTCTGAAGCTTCCACAGTAGATGTCTTTTGTGACAAGTGTGGGGAAAATGTAGTGAAGAGTTAAAAGTGAATCTCTTACCTCTTTGAACTGTTTTCTTCGTACTTCGTGTACACAGATACACTTTTGATGTGTTAACTAGAAAATCTGACTAGAAAAGAACAAAGCAGCTGTCACTGGAAGGAAGACACTGACAAAAAAAAAACCACACAGCCCTTTATTGAAGAGCTGTCAAGCCCATCCTACAGTTCTGGGGTTGTCTGCTGTATTTATCAAAGACCTGGATCTGATGCAGGAAATTAAAAATAATAATAATAATAAATCTGTCCACTGGACATTTGTCAAAGGAATCTAAAATTACATTACATTTAAAATAACAAAAAATGGATATTTCAACAATTCATACACAAGGGTATTTTTATTAAATATATTTATATATGTATATTTGAATATCCATGTGCATGCTTTTCTAACCATAAAAATATACATGTATAGAGAGAATAAAGGTGTACATATAGGAAGCATGTCTGTATAAAAAGTAAAAGCATATGTATTTGCTCTCAGTATGAAGGGGTTCTTTTAAAGCATTTAAATGTTGTCTCTTAATGTAATTTTCATTTGAATATTATATATAACATTGAACCTTTTCAATATTTCTGTAATTAGCTTAAATAAGGTCCTTCCAGGCAAATGGATTTCTTCATTTCATGTTGCTCTTCTGACTTGAAATGTTTTACTGATTATCATTCTCAGCTTTAAAGTAACAAACAGGATTTTACTGACTCTAGGTCTTTATATACTGATTATAAATTTGGGCTCAGTTCTAACTATTGTATTGCATGGAGTTTAACAATCTTTAAGCAAACACACTATGTAATCAGTGGTTTGTCCGTTGTTTTTTGTTTTTGTTTTTGTTTCTTTTTTCGCTTTTACAAAATCCCAACAGTGTGAATGCAAGGAAGAAAGAAATCCATTAAAGAGTGTGAAGAAAAAAAAATGCTAAGTATAGCTCAAAATTGTCCATGTATTCAAATGAATGTGTCTCCTTGGATTTTCAGGTCACAGTGATAGATAAGAGCAAGCCTATAAGACAGAGCTTCAACACTGGGGCCTAGCTTTATTACTCAAGAGTTATAGGACCTTAGGAAGGTTATTTAACTTTCCCTAGCCTCAGTTTATTCATTTAAAAAAAAAAAAAAGGAGGAATCTATCTCACCAGGATTATTGAGCTAAAGAGAGGTTCCCATGATTAAATAAGTTTAGGAAGTGCTACATCCTTGAATAATTCATTTTTACACAAACAGTGGAGACAGATGACAGAAAAAAATGCAGATCTTCTCAGAGCCTTTCATGTGCTGTTATCTTTCTAATCATAAATACAACTGAGTGTTTAGAATGCCACAGAATTATTTGACCTGGAACCCTTTTATGATAAGTATTTCTGGAGAAAAGTGTTTCCAAGAACACAGTTTGAAGAGTGGGGGAGATGCTAAGGGACATCTTAGGTCAATGGAAACCCTTTAATGGTACACTTGGAATTGCATGTATAAAGACCACGTCACAAGAATTGGGAAACTCTGACAACTCAGGTCATCACTGCCTCAGTTGCAAAGTGACTTCCATGGCCTGAATTGCCATGTGTACTTTCCCTGTATTCATTGAGAAGAAATGCTCTGGAGGAAAAATTATTAAGTAAATATATTACTGGGATTTTTTTTTTTTCTCTTTAGGGTCACACTCGAGGTACATGGAAGTTCCCAGGTCAGGGGTTGAATCGAGCCACAGTTGCCACCTACACCACAGCCACGGCAATGCCAGATCTGAGCTGCATCTATGACCTACATCACAGCTCATGGCAATACCAGATCCTTAACTCACTGAGCAAGGCCAGGGATCAAACCGGGGTCCTCATGGATACTAGTTGGGATTATTACCACTGAGCCACAATGGGAACTCCCTAGGGCTTTTTTAAGATTTGAGATTCCCCAGGGTGGGATTTGCAGAAACAAAATAGGTGAAAGGGATTAAGTGGTTTAAGCCTCAGCTATAAAATAAGCCATGGGAATGTAATACACAGCATAAAAAATATGGTTAGCAAGATTACAATATAGTAATACTGTCATAACTTTGGGGACAGATTTTTTACTAGACTTACAGAGATCATGTCATAATGTATGCAAGTATCAAATCACTATGCAATACACCTGAAACCAACATAATATTGTATATTAACTATATTCAACTGAACAACCAAAAAAACTGAGATTCCCTTCTAGGTGATTTAAATGTATTTAGGTATCTAAATACTTGTAATACTGGGCTGCAAATCAAGCAAGTATCTAAATTTGGATCAGGACAAGCACTGGGCAGGAGTTTGGAGACCACTGAGGTGAGTTTTACAGTCTTTTCCCCAAAAAATAATCAAAAAGGAAGATTTGCAGGAGGCTGTAGTTTGTCTAAAATCCAGATTTTTTACTTATTTTCAATTCTCAAAAGCCAAAATATTGCATTGAATAAGAGCTTCATCAATATAATTTAGCTCTTCAATCATCTGAAGACATAATTGATAATATCCCTTCTTTTTGAAAATTCTGTCCTCTGAAAATTCCAACATTTTCAAAGGATCTGATAAATAATACCAAGTTCATTGGCATTTCAAACAGACAAGACACTTATCTATTTTAAACCATTATGAATGTCATATTTCCATTCAAACTTGGGAAGATCACATTTTCAGCTACCAACCAACTATGGAAAAATTCTTCAGACAACAATAACCTCTTAATTGAAGATTTCTCTTAAAATTATTTTTATAGAATAATGTGGGAGTTATCCTCCTGAAAAACAAAATTACTTTTAATGAAGCAGTTCAAAATCAGGGCAGGGAAAGAGCAAAGGGTTTCCTTGAGGTTCTGGTGACAGTTTACATAAAAAGATGTTTTGTTTTCTCTTTGCAGGGTGTACACCATCATTTTGCCTTATTATTCCTGACATTCAGTTCATCATATTAGCATCTTTGTGGGAAACAAGAAAGCAATTAAGGTTTTTGCTCTTTATTCTTTGGAAGACAGAGATTTGCTTTCCCTCAAAACCCTTAATGATGAGGCAGACCTGGTCAAACACCAAATGCACAGATTTTAAAATGCAATAAAGATAGAGCTTTAATAATTTTCAATTACAGATATTCTGCAATAATGTTAGCAAATCTCATCTAAAAAGTAAATTATTCATTGAATAGAAAATGGGAAAGCTTTGGGACTGTGACTCTCCCATTTAGTTTCACTAAGATTCTACTTGATAAGGTCCTTTTAAAAGATTACACATTTTATACTTTGTTTCTATCCCTTTTCTTCATTCATGATGCTGTTTCTACTTTTTAATATACTTTTCTAACAAAACACGGTAGTTATAGAGCCGCCATTCAGAGAGACCTATTCAGAGTAAGTATTCATTCACTTGCCAGAAATACTGATAATATGGTATTTTTTATTTAGTTTTAAGAATAGTTTTTTTTCATTTTAAGTAAATGAAACTTAGAACCAAAACCAAAAAAAATATATCATTGGTTTTCATTAGAAAATAGTAGGAAAAAGTCTTTGTTGCCTTTGCATTGGCAAATACTCCCTTTCACATAAACAAATAGATCATTTATTGGTAAGTGCACAGAATACAGCAAAACTATAGAATTCCAGAAAATATTTTAAATCAAAATATAATGTGATAGGAGTTTCCAACGTGGCACAGCGGAAATGAATCTGGCTAATATCCAGGATGATGTGGGTTCGATCCCTAGCCTTAATAAGTTGGGAATCCTGGCATTGCCATGAGCTGCGGTGTAGGTCACAGATGCAGCTCGGATCCTGTGTTGCTGTGGCTATGGCACAGACTGGCAGCTATAGCTCCAATTCAATTCCTAGCCTGGGAACTTCCATATGTCATGGGAAGCACAAATAATAACAATAATAACAACAATAATAGTACAAAATGAAAAAAGGGCAACAGAGTCAATTTTTTAAAAAGAGAAGCAATGCCCTTACTGAACTTGAAAACAAGCCATTAACTTAATCATTTTTTATGAATTTTTTTATTAAAGTATGGTTGGTTTACAATGTTTTTTAATTTATGTTGTACAGCAAAGTGACCCAATCACACACAATTCCTCATGCTATACAGTAGGAGCCCACAGCCCATCTATTCCAAATGTTACAGTTTGTATCCATCAACTCCAACGTCCCTATCCATCCCACTCCCTCCCCCGGCAACCACAAGTAGGTTCTCCATGTCCATGATCTGTTCCTGTTTTGTAGATAGCATCATCTGTGCCATTTTTTAGATTCCACATAAAAGTGTTATCATATGGTATTTGTCTATCTCTTTCTGCTTACATCATTTAATATGAGAATCTCTAGTTCCATCATGTCACTGTAAATGACATTATTTTGTTCTTTTTTATGGCTGAATAGTATTCCATTACATATATGTACCACAACTTCTTAATCCATTCATCTGCTGATGGACATTTACGTTAATTCCTAATGTAAACTGATACAACCACTATGAAAAAACTGTTTGGAGGTACCTCAGAAAACTAAATATAAAACTACCATATGATCCAGGGATCCCAAGCATATATACAGTCATTTTCTATATTCTCTTTGCAGTAATTTCCAATATTTATTTGTGCTTGGATATGTTAGATTCTTTATAATCTATCTCCTCACTTGCCTTTCACTTGACAGGAATTCAGTTATATTTGTTACCCTTCCTGCCTTAAGATAAAAGAAGGTGTCACACATAAAACTTGATTAGCTTTGTACAAAAAATTCTTGCAATGAAACTCGTTACTGGAAGACTTTGTACTCAGAATTCTAGAACATATTTCAAATTTCACAAGATTTATGGGAAGTGTTCTTGGGTTCAATAACGCATAAACATGAACTTTTCATCCAATGACTATCATCAGTTTATCTCACAAACCCAAGGGAACGTGTTGGAGATGGCAGTGCTGTGGGAAATTTGAAGGCACATGTCAAATTCAGTGTATACTCTGTTGACTATTATTTTAAGTTCATGGATCTTTTGTTTGTATTTCACATCTTGCTCAAGGAAAGCATTTGTTTATCTACTTTACTGGAAAACTAGATTAGGGCAATATTAAGTGAATTAATTCTAGTATTTGTGGATCCTCTTCCAACTGGAATTAAAAAAATTCTTTTCAACTGCTTCCATCTACTAATTTCACTCATTCCATTTTATAAAATGCTTTGGGTTTATTAAAATGGCAGATAATCTAGTGACAAAACAAAAGTAATGGAATCCACACTGTCTCTTACTCGGCATCTTTCAGCAATCTCTCTCTACACGATATACGGATGCTTAAATCCTCACTAGCTTAATTTAATTGACATGTGTACCAATACATAAATACTAAAGAAATAACCTTCACAAAATTATTCATGAAGAATCTTTGTACTATTAACTTTTATAAACCTTTTTTAGAAGCCTTTTACTGAGGAAATTTAGTAGATCTACTATAGAAGTTACATGCATGGTTCTTAGGGTCAAGAAATAGAGGTTCTAACCCTGGCTTGACCAGTTACCAGCAAAGTTTAACTTTACATCTCTGACTTCTGTTTCCTTTTGGGGGGGAAATGGAAATAGCAATAGCAGCTTTCCCATGGATTGTTGAAATGCCTTAAGAAGACAAACACATCTAAATAAAGTCTGCATCTTAAGACCAGTACCTGGCATAGAGTAAGCACTTAATGAATGGGAGTTAAAGACTTGTCAAAATTGAACTGTGTCAACAGAAATTATGGTCTTGGGTAAAACTTAGCCTCCTTCAAATCCAGCCTTATATATTTGATTCAGCAATTCTCCGTATGATTTGCACGGTCCTATTCTTTATTATTTGCTCTTTCTCTCTCTCTCTCTGTCTCCAGGGAAATATTGATACAACTTTCACTGATATGACAAGATTATTGTTGGTAACGATAAAAACGCTCAGCAAAAAAACATGAAAACAAAGCACCACCTGCCAATGCTAAAAGGAAGGATATCCTAAAGTAAGCTATATCTTTAACCAAATTAGAATGTGTATAAAAAATCTCCACTTGAGTAAATAATACCTTTACGTAAAGTGATACTTTGTACCTCATTTCATGCTTGAATCACTACAGAATTTTTTTTAACTGCATCCATGGCACGTGGAAGTTCCCAGGCCAGTGATGGAACCTGCACCAGAGCAGTGATCCAGCAGTGACAATGCCAGGTCTTTAACTGCTAGACCACCAGGGAACTCCTATAGAATATTTTTTATCACACAGATTCACTGCTCATCATTTCTACTTGGCTTTGTTGTACATATTTCCTTAAAAATCTTTTCCCAATGACTTCATTTTGAAAAAAATTCTACTTTTCCTTGACTCCATTTTTTGGGTTTAGAAAAATGAATGAGAATGGACTAAACATAGCAGTTAAATATATTTGTGGGCACTATTTGTGAAACTAAATGACTTCTACCCCTTTAGCTTAACTCAGTCTCTTGATAAATACTGTAAATATAAAAATTACTAAAATGCTTTTGATTCATGGATTTTAATGCCCATTTGCACAAACAACTTATGTTTGACTACTCTTTCAATTTTTATATTTTACCGTACATAACAAGAGGTTTAGTTGGAGGAAGAAAACTTCTATTTTTTTTACATGAGGCCAAAAGGAAGATCCAGCTTAAGAGTACAGGATATCAATGTTCTACCAATTCCTCTTGAAAGCCCACTAAGGTGAGAAACACAAGGTAAACTACTCCTCGTGATGCTCAACAATATGTAGGGTAAGGTTTGGTTTTAAACACTCTCAACAGGAATACACACAAGGAGACAAGCACACACCAGAGATTTAAACTCATGTCATCCACAAGCTACTCCAGGTTCACTTCGTCTTCCCACAGACCCCTATGGCGGATATAAAATTGAGATGAATGGATTGGTGTCTCCAGTTTGATCTACTTGTCAGTTCCAACCTCCTCAGGGGGCCCTGTTGTTGCTGTCCACTCAGGCTGCTATAATGCAATACCATAGACTGAGTTGCTAAAACAACATTTATTTCTCAGAGTTCTAGAGGCTCAAAGACCAAGATCAAGGTACTGGCAGATTCAGTTCCTGAAGAAGATCCTCTCCCTGGCTTCAAACCATGTGCTCACAAGGCAAAGAGAGAGAAAGCGCTGATCTCTCGTCCTCTTTTTAGGAACAAATAATAAACAGCCTAATAACATGGAAAGAAATGATTTAACGAAAATAAGAAAACAAGAGAGCTATGTCATAGCATTATCACAGCTAATTCATGCTTTCATGCCTTTTAACTTTCTATTTTATCATTAATTATGAAGTGGTAAAACTTCCTAATTAAAATGATCATACCATATGCTGTTATATGTGTCCATTTTGTTCTGGAAAGAAATGTATATGTCCTTTCATAAGCTTTATCCTCAGCCATCTGTGAAAATGAATCCTGTGTCAAACACTGATCAGCAGTTCTTCAATTTGATGTTATAAAGAATTAAAATACTTGGAATCCTACATCCAGCCATCTTTAATTGATGTTATGTCTTGTCCAAAGAAGGCACTCGATATTCCAGGATATGTGTGTGAGTCTGGGCTGCTCTATCATGAAAAGGGAGTCTTAGTGACTTCATTAGGACTTTCAAAGATTGAAATCAAGTTAAGTCCACTAAGCTGCCTTTTTATTCAATGGCTATCTTTCGAAAGTGTATACAACTGGAATTTTTTTAAACCAACATAAACATCAGACTGTCGGGAGTTCCACAGTGACCCAGCAGAAACGAACCCGACTAGGAACCATGAGGTTATAGGTTTGATCCCTGGCCTCGCTCAGTGAGTTAAGGATCCGGTATTGCCGTGAGCAGTAACGTAGGTCACAGATGCAGCCCAGATCTGGCATTGCTGTGGCTGTGGTATAGGCCAGCAGCTACAGCTCCCATTCGACCCCTAGCCTGGGAATGTCCATATGCCACAGGTTCGGCCCTAAAAAGACAAAAAAATAAAATAAAATAAAATAAAATATCAGACCGTCAACTGGCAAAACAATTTATTTACATTATTGGGGATTATTAAGATATTTGGATTTAATTCTCCCCTTTTTTTAAATAGAAAATATTTACCATGATTTCCCTTTGCCACTCCTAAACCAAAAAAGGTTTCTGAATCTTAAATTTCTACCATGATTCCTTAACAAAGCATAGAAAAAATTTAGATGTAGCCATGAACACTTGGATTCTGCCCATTCACGTTCTGTTTTGGAATAGTGCAACTTCACCTGGTTTTTTAACCTCTACCATATTGGTATTTTCCCCCATATCAATATCCTTTTAGGTTAACCCACATCATTTGCAACATCTTGGTTCATCAATGCTTCATCTGGTCCACTATTTCCTTTCTGAGTTTTAATTTTCCTCTCCTTAAAGGCCATCCAAGGGTGATTATTTACCAAGCTCCTATGAAGGAAACATGCCTTGTGTTGTCACTTTTACTTTTGAGTAGTAGATTAGCTGGGCCCTAACTGTAGGCTGATAGTTATTTCCTTCAGGACTTTGCAGGTATTTTATTGTCTTTGGCAATGCTGAGAATTCTACTCAGTCGATGTTGGTAAACTTGGTAGATAATCTATCTTTTCTAATTGCTTATAAGGTTTTCACTTTATCTTTGGTGTTCTGTAATTTATTTACGATGTTTCTAGACATTGATTTATTTTCATTTACCTTGCTTAGGATTCCTTGTAACTCTTCATTCTGAAAACACCTGTCCTCCATTTATATTTAGAATTAACAAAATAGTTTATCTCCCAATCACTATATTATTTACTTTCAGAAAACCCAGTTAATTTATTATTTCTAATTTTACCTTCCATGTTTTTTAATGTCTTATTTTACAATTTTTTAATTAATCACTCTTCTTTCTCTTTCTTCCCTCCTCTTCCCTCTCCTTCTCCTCCTCTCTCTTTTCCCCACCCTTTCCTCTCTCTCCAGCCACCTCCTCTCTCCATATCCCTTTTTCTCATATATCTAATCTACTATGTTACTCATTGAGGTATATTTTATGACCATGTCTTATTTTCTGTCACTCCTAATTTTGAAGTCAAACTGTCCCTCCTCATTCGTGAACTCTTTAAGCAATTTAAACTTACTTGTATAAAATCCTCCTATAACCTCGAGTTCATTTCAGTATCAGTCTTCCTATGTGTAGAATCAGCCTATTGTCTCTAATAATGGATCACTTCCTTATGTTATTTGTAATTTTTTACTACAAATACTTCTCCAGCTGAGATTATCTTTCCATGGGAGTTCTATGCATTATGAGTTATAAAGACAACTTCATGGTGTAGTTTTCAAGGTTTTTGGTTGTAGGTGGTGGTTGTCTGATAAGTAGTCTAAGCTGTGTCTTAAGTTTCCACATCAGTGTTAAGAATCCAGCCTTCTTGGAGGTCCCATCATGACTCAGTGGAAATGAATCTGACTAGCTTCCATGAGGACGCAGGTTCAATCCCTGGCCTTGCTCATTGGGTTAAGGATATGGCGTTGCCATGAGCTGTGGTAGGTTGCAGAAGCAGCTCAGATCTGGCGTTGCTGTGGCATAGGCCAGCATCTACAGCTCCAATTCGACCTTTATCCTAGGAACCTCCATATGCTGTGGGTGTGGCCCTAAGAAGACCAAAAAAAAAAAAAAAGTATCCAGTCTCCTGTATTTAAAGATTATACACAGATCTGTTATGCTGCCACCACTCTGGATATAGTTCCCTCGGTTTATAAATTCCCACCACCTGATTATTCCCCCACCTTTCTTTTTAACTCAGCTATAAGATGTTTTATCATTAATTTCACCAAGCCTATTCATGTGTTCTCAGTTGGGGTCAGAAAGTCCTCTGACTCTGCTCTTTGTATGACAAGAGCTAACAGTCTCCTCATGTAAAGTTCTAAGATCAATATAGCACAGTACTTGGTGAAAATCATTTTTTTTTCCTCCTTAGGGCCACACTTGTAACATATGGAAATTCCCAGGCTAGAGGTCAATTCAGAGCTGCAGCTAAGGCCTACACCATAGACACGGCAATGAAAGAACTTGACACACTGGGTGAGGCCAGGGATCAGGCCCATATCCTCATGGAGACTATGTTGGGTCCTTAACCTGCTGAGCCACAATGGGAAATATGAAAAATCTTTTTTATTTTTTTGCATTTTGGGGCCACAACCACAGCATATGAAAGTTCTCAGGCTAGGGGTCAACTTGGAGCTGCAGCTGCCAGCCTACACCACAGCCACAGCAATGCTGGATCCGAGCCCCATCTGTGACCTACACCACAGCCCAGGGCAATGCTGGGTCCTTAACCCACTGAGCGAGGCCAGGGATCAAACCCGAGTCCTCATGGACATTACTCAGATTTGTTATCACTGAGCTGCCATTTTTTAGGAGGAACTCCTAAAAAATCATTTTTTTATCAATGAAGTTAAACCAAGGGACATGACTTTGATCAAATGAGGAACAGAGTCTTGCAGGAGAGCCAGGGACACTGTGAACCAATGACTTCAGAAGGGTCTTAAAATGGAAGAAAGAGTTCTTCCTGGTTACTGATTTCTTGTGTCCTGGGAGAAGTCTCCTGCCACACTCAAGAGCTTTTCTTCCATCTATACAGGTAAGGTGGCATCTCTTCAGGCATCTGCCCAGTTCACAGCCATTTCTCCTTTCTCTGGGAACTGCCTTTCACTGCCTCTTTCCCATCTCTACAAGAACAGATCCCTAACAGCCGTATTTTTACTAACTCAGTCTAGGCCAATCAGATACTCTCTTCTGGGAATTTATCATTGAGACTGAATGAAACTAAGTTAGTCTTTACACGTGGCTTAAACTAAGTACCTAAACTTGGGAGGTGTAAGTTGGCTGGATTCTATACAATGCAGAGAGAAGAATCTAACAGCTCTGCAAAAGAAACAGGAAAGAAAAACAGAATTCTGACATTGTTCCAGTTTCTGGTTCTAGTTTTCTCCTGAGGCCTAGCTACATTTCTGTATCTGATTTCCATGATACACCTTTGTATCTTTACAATAAATTATCTTCATTTAAATTAGATCATATTGACTGCTGTATCTTGAAACCAGAAGAGTTTGAAGACATTCGTCTTGGAGACAAAATCAGAGCCTATAGCAAATAATAAGGGAAATACACTGAGCTCTAGGACAGCCAATATTTGTCCAGTGCTTACAATCTGCCCCTAAGGAGTGCTAGCAAGTCAAATATGGAAAAGAGAGTTCCAACCCTTGAGTATCTGACAGAGTAGATGAGTTAAAAGAAAGACATGTGAACAGATGATGGCACCACAGGATATTTCTCCATCTCAAAGTTTTCTGGGTTTGATATCACTTTTACATCACCAGCCAGACTAGGTTGGGTGCCTCTCCAATGGTACCCTCTGGAGACATGGTCATAGCTATCATTCACTGGTATATCTCCTTCATAAATGTGAGTTCCTTGAAAATGGAAAAGGTGCTTTTCTTCATAGTACCTCTAATAATTTGCCAAGTTCCAATAAGATAGTGGTTGTTCAAAAAATATCTGCCTAATGAATGACTACATGAAAAAATAAATATGAGGACCTATACAGAAATAGGGCAGAGGAAAGAACAAAGTTATAACTTCTTTTTAAAGGGCTTGGAGGATATCTCAGGAGACAGTATAATGTGCAAGATAAGAGAACTGGATTTAGAGCCAGAGATCCCTGAATTCAAGGGCTGGATCCAGCAAGTATTAGTTGTGTTACATTTTCTTCCTCTGTAATATAAGGATGTGCTTGATAAGTGCCCCCACAGGGTTATCATGAATATTAAGTGTAGGAAGAGCCCAGGAGGACACACATACTCATACTAGTAAGAGCCTGGATTCCAGGGAAAGAGAACAGGAATGCAAACTGCAGGGCATGAGGGATCAAGCTCTTCTCCTGCACATCATTCCTGTACCCTAACTGGGCTGGTGGGATTATGGGTGCAACTTTAAGCACCTCTGTATCTACTTTGGCATGCATCATTCAAGGACTTGTTCTAACGGGAGACTAGCAGGCTCCATGCAGCTAGGACCTCAGGGCAATGAATGAGAGAAGAGAAGAACCTCGAAGACGGTGAGAAACTCCATCTAGAAGAATCACTAAAGGATTAATCAATCAACAGTACAAATTACTTTGGTGATACAGGTAGACATGCATTAATGAATGTTCAGTAAAGGGACCTATTCTGGGTTTCAGTAGCAGCAGTATGAATAAGTGACTCTCTGACAAGTCTTTGATTGATAGAAAAGTGGTTCCAGGTGATCCAGTTTAGAGCTGCTACAAGCATATGAGAATGAGATCTTACGCTAGGGTTGAGTGGAGGGGGGCTAGAAAACCCTAGATGGTGTGTTCATCACTGGGGGAAACATTGCCCCAAGGGATCAAAAATGGGATCTTAGGGATTTGAAATCTTAAATATTACATGGTCCTCTAAATATAACCAGTTATAGTATATCCGTGGTATTGAAATATTATAACAGGAGAGGAGAAACAACTACAAAAACATTTCTTAAAAAAGACTCCTTAGGTGAGTGATGACTTTTAAAAAAGAGTGGAGAAACACTAGCATAGATAATCTATGCCAGACTAGATATTGGATGAGCCCGTTTGTAGCATTTTTGTTGCCTCTGTACATTTAGCTTCCCACATGCATCACTCAGGACATTACTTCCTTCTCGTTCCTATGCCTGCAATTCCAGGGGCAACCACTAGGGGGCTTAACAAAGTGAGGGACTAGCATGCTTTTTTGATTCTTACATCGCCTTTTTTTCTTTTTCAGTAAGAAATTGCTCCTAGTTAAAACAGGCTAACAAGGAGTCCCCATCATGGATCAGCAGAAATGAATCTGACTAGCATCCATGAAGATGTTGACTCTATCCCCCGCCTCACTCAGTGGGTAAGGATACAGCATTGCTGTGAGTTGTGGTGTAGGTCACAGACATGGCTCAGATCTGGCGTTGCTGTGGCAGTTGATTTGGCCAGCGGCTACAGCTCCAATTCAACTCCTATCGTGGGAAACTCCATTTGCCTTAGGTGCAGCCCTAAATAAATAAATAAATAAATGGCTAACAAAACCTGCATGGGTAAATATTAAACACACACACAAAAAAACAAGAGGTAAACACATTTAAATCGAATATGGTACTTCTGACTGATTTTATGTTTTTTTTTTTTTTTGTCTCTTTGCCTTTATGTAGAGCTGCACCCGCGGCATATGGAGGTTCCCAGGCTAGGGGTCTAACAAGAGCTGTAGCCACCGGCCTTCGCCACAGCCACAGCAACGTGGGATCCGAGCCGCGTCTGCAACCTTCACCACAGCTCACAGCAACGCCGGATCCTTAACCCACTGAGCAAGGCCAGGGATCGAACCCGCAACCTCATGGTTCTTAGTCGGATTCGTTAACCATTGAGCCACGAAGGGAACGCCCTGATTTTAGACTAGTGTTAATTACTGTATAAATTTAAGGATAAATATTATTTTTAATATATTTAAAGACTTTAAACATACCCTACTTTTCCCACCATCTATTTTCTCAAATTTTCCTTCCCTTTAATACATTCTCACCTCAGTCCATAACCCCACAGCCTCATTTCTTCAAAACCAATTTCAATAGTTCAAGTTCTAGTTCAAATGCTACCCTCTGCAGACTCTTTGGGGCTCTGCCACCAGAGGAAATTCCTCTCTTTCCTTTGAATCCAGTTAACATTGAATTTGGGTCTCCATCTTATGCTGGTTTTCAGGTGTTTATGCTATGTCTTCTTCACCCCACAAACAATGGAGTTCAAGCTTCTTGGTGGCAGATATATGCTTTATTCAACATCATAATTCCACATAGCTCTCAAGAGAATGTGTTGCACATACCAGGAGTCCAGCACTTACAAGAAGCTGCACAATCAGTGGCTCAGGCTATATATGTGAATTGTGGATGTCACTCAGATTGCAAGAAGTATTTGCAATTCAATGTGAGCTCTTAGGAAAATAGCTCTTATTAGGCAGGGATTTTTGTGAATCATTAACAGGCAGCCGCAGTACTAGGGATTAATTTTAAGAATATTTCTGTTATAAAATTCAAAGGCTATCTTAACCAAAACATGTATATCCCAGACGAGTGCACCTGTTGATAATCACAATGACCACAGCTGAATTTTAAAACTCCTCCCCGAGTTGGAAGGATGTATGAAGCCTTGTCACTTCAAGTGTAATCCAGACCGTCAGTGTGGTTCAACCTGGGAGCTTGTTAGCAATGCAGGATCTGAGGGTATCCTCCAGACTCACTGAATCAGATCTGCATTTTAAGAAATACACACAATGGAAGTTTAGAAATACTAGTTTAAGTGTTTAAAGGGACATTTATTAAATTTTATCCATTTGTTTCCCTTTATTTGGACATGCATTTATGTCCAACTATATCATGTCCATATGTCTAGTAAGTGGGTTTATCATAAAAGCATGTTCAGGACATTCGACTTTGAATGTAAAGTCAAGAAGTTAATTGCATGGAACATAAACATAAAATTAAAAGGGAATTAAAATACCATATCAAATCATTGCTTCTTACATTTTGCCTCCAGCCTTCCAAAAAGCACAGGAAAACTGTTAAGGAGAGTGGACCACCACCCATATAGCTGTTCCTGATATCTCTCTTCTCGCAAAAAAAAAGAAAAAAGAAAAAACACTAAATATCAACATGACAGGGTTGGAAGTAAAGAGGCAGCTTCCCAGGTGAGGCTCATGAAATCCTAATTGTTTGCTTCAAGTCTTCAAGGGAAAGAGGAGCTTCTCTCTAACCTCTGAGGAGAGACCCAAAAGACCCCTGAGAAGAGGAGAAATATGGTCTCCCCGCCACGCTGACACCCTTAATTATGGCTTTTGAGCTTTTGATGTTCTGACACATAAATAGCTAAAAATTTGCTTTTTCATTTTGTGCACTTGCAAGTTGGAAATGTCATCAAGTTTCATCAAGATTGAAATGGGGTCCAATTTGCTAAAAATGCCTCATGCATAAGGAAGTTTTGTGTTCTCTTCCACATGGGAGTCAGCCCGCACTGTGCATTATGCACCTCGAGCAGGAAGGATCTCAATATGCCACTCAAATCCTGAAAAGATGGGAGCAGGCATACTTCGGGGTCTTTGCCCTTGCGGGGGGGGGGGTCGTCTCCCTAGCCCTCAAATAGTCAATCCCCTAATAAAATAGTTATATGTACTTACCATACAAGTACTGGGTATAAACTACACTTACAGCTTCTCTCTACTTGTAATTCCTGAAACACAGGTGATTTTTCTGCCATAGTGCATCCCCAAACAAAGAAAGGCAGACTAATGGCAAAAAAATAATTGCTGTTTTATGTCCCTTTTGCTTTTTTCTTGGCTGCACCTGCTCCATGTGGAAGTTTCAGGGCCAACAATCAAACCCATGCCACAGTAGTGACCCAAGCCACTGTAAGATAATGCTGGGTCCTTAACCTGCTACACCATGAGAGTACTTCCCATTTTGCTTTTAACAAAGTATAAAATCAACAACTTCCTTAACAATGGGAAAGCAAAGTCAAATTAGTCCATGGAATGTCTACATCAGTAGAATTTTGACTTAACCATTTTTTTTTAAATTCCGTTGGAGTGTAGTTGATTTACAACATTTTGTCAACTTTAGGTGTACAGCAAAGTGAATCATATATATATATACACACACACACACATATATGCACATACATATGTATATATACACACACATATATTATTTTTCAGATTTTTTTTCCATAGAGGCTATCACAGAGTACTGAGTAGATTTCCCTGTGCTATACAGCAAGTCCTTGTTACTTACCAATTGTGTGTACAGTAGTGTGTATATGCCACTCCTAACCTCATCTTTCTCATTGGGATTTCATTTCTTTGATTCTGTCAAGCAAAGTGCGTGAATTTATCCCTGGCTAGACATGTTTTTATTTCCTTCTACATTACTGATTCTTCTTCCTTCTGCTCTTCCCCTGAATCTACACATAATTACTACTTTAAATACTTTTACTGCGGTTCAAGATACTGAGACCCTACATCCAAAAGAGTCTCTGCTGCCCAGTAATTCACACTGAAAAGAACAGGGTCGTAATGTTGTCAGGTTACTACCCACTGGGAACCCACATGTGAACAACAGGAGCCTGGGAAGCAGTGATCCTCAAACTTTCCAACTCACCCGCCATCGAAGATATGTACCCAAGGTGCTGGCATGCAGCTTGGTATAATGCCACAAAAGCAAATTTCTGTGAAACTCCTGTTGCATCCAAAAACCCGTAACAATTTTGCACTTTGTTCTTCAACATATCTGTTTATTTTAAAGATTTTCTAGAAAAACATTTAAGCTCCCTACCACAAAGCAAAATTGGCGCATGTTAAAGATTCCCCATGCCTCCAAGTGCATCCCAACCCTCCTTTGCTTATCATGGGATTGCTCACACCCACCTCTCCATATTGAAAATCAAGGGTCTGGGTGATCATAATAGTTGTAAATGTTACATTTTACCGAGTGCTCTTACATCAATCAGCATCATTCAAATATTAATAGCCAATGTTGACTGAAGGTGTACTGTATGTCAGGTACAAAGTTAAGCCCTCTGTACATATATTCTCATTTAATAGTTACAATATCCTATAGACAGAAACTGTTAGTCCCAATGTACAGATGTGGAAACTGAGGCTTAGAAAAGTTACATAACTAGTTCTTAGTATCACAGCCAAGAAAAAACAGAATTTTAATGAGTCCTAAGATATACTGCCTATTCGCAGTAAAAAGTCTTTACAGGTTGTGTTGTTTTTCACACAACCTGTAAAGACTTTAGCAGCCTCTCAAATTCAAGGGAGGAAACCAAGACTCCCAGCTTCACATCATACAGTGAATAAATAGCAGAACTACCCATTCAAGATCTCTGGACTCTAATAAGACTATTGAGTTTTCTGTTCCACCACAAATGCTTAGATCATTTCCAGTTTTACATTTCTAAAAATCTACGGTAGGGAAAAAAAAAAGGCTTAAATGAATCAATAGAACATGATGAAACTTGGAGTCTTTATTTTCATGCAAATAGCCCCAGAATGAAGGTCAAGACATAAAGATTCAATGACCTTAATTGTAAAAGAATTAGAAATTCCATTAGTAACTATCACAATTTAATAATGCTCATTTTTTGTAAGAATGGGTGATAGTTACAGGAAATTATAGCAACCTCTTAATTTCTAAGACTATTTTTTCAAGTGCATTTTCCTAGTTAAAGATTAGGTGCCTTTTTCCAGCTGCCAATAACAAAAAGGTTGAGTTTTTAAAAAAATTGCCATTAAGAAAATTCCTATCTTCAAACTGCTTAAAACAGGAGTGGGCTATCTTGCACAGAAGTAAGTTCCCTGTCCCCAGGGGAATTCAAGTAGAAACTAGATGACAACGTGTCAAGGATGTAACAGAAGAGATTCACAATCTTTTAGGGTGATAGACTTTTTGAGAATGTCATAAAAGCCATGGACATTTTCCCCACAAGAATGTATAAACGCAGAAAGTTTTACATATATTAGGGTAAGAAGCTTTGCTCTGCCCTATGTATATGGCAGGAAATCATATGGTTGGGGATGAATTTCATGCATTTAGATACAGATAACAACGTGTAAGCTGGGAAGCTTTTCCACGGTCTTTGTCGCATCTCCTTCCTTCAACTGAGTTTCCAAATATCTATGGAGAAAAGCAGTTGCAACCCGGATATTTTGTTTGGCTTATGTGATGATATACCTTTTTTTCAATGTTAAATCATGAGCGCTCACATAAAACTCAGCTTTCTAGATTCCGATGGAAAAAAATCAGAGGTTCAAAGTACCCATGGGCATTCCAAAAGGACACCAATTTGCTGAAGGTGAGTGGAGACCACAAACCATGCCTTTAAATGAGGCAATGACAGGTTGCCACAGTTTACACCACTCTCTATTGCCACCCTCAGCCAGATTTACTCCTTTATGTTTCCTATTTCACCATGCATTTCAATTTGCAATCCCTGAAACAGAAAAACAGGTTTTGGTGCAAAGTTTTTGACACTGGCTGTCAAAACCACTGTTAATGCTCTGTTTAACTATAGCCTTTTTATTTTTCATTTTTTAAAGATTTACTAAAGTATGGTTGATTTATGCTATTGTGATCATTTCTGAGCTACAACAAAGTGATTCAGTTATACATGTACACACATCCATTCTTTTTCAGATTCTTTTCTAATATAGATGATCACAGAAAATTGGGAAGAGTTCCCTGTGCTATACAGCAGGCCCCATGGGCCAGTCATTTCATATACCACAGTGTGCGCATGCCAAAAGTCTTCTCTCAACAGAGATAAATACATTTGTGTACCTATATCTCACACAGGGAAGAGAACAGGTGAGCTTAGAGCCAAAACAAACATAAGAGCACAGAAATCTATGACTAGAGCCTAAGAAACAACCAAATACACTTATTTTCACTCTATATGCCCATTTCTCCCAATGACTATAAAGAGTCCAGTTAGCATAGATTTACAGACCAGGGACAAGACATAATTCTTTCAACCAGGAGTTCTCTCGTCAAGCTTGAACTTGGAGCTGTTAATATAGGAAGAGAAGGGTTCTCCCACCTTTGGCCAAATCACCTCATAGAACAGAATCCCCAGCTCACTGGCCAAGGAGGGAAGAAGGAGCTGGAGAAGAGATCTGAAAGGGAGATGCTTCTCCAGTGGCCTTTCCACTAAAATACAACCTGGGATTTCCAGAAAAACTTCACAGGCCCCTAGCAAAATGATTACAGGGGACCCTCAAATTTCACAGGACACTGACAATTTTAATGTGGTGTTTGGATGCCATATCCAAGTGTTTTTACATCACCCAGTGAACAGATATTTCTAGCAGTTTCACGATGGTTCTGTTACATTTCATTCGGATAGCAGTGCATGGCCATTGACTTGACAGTTGTATTGGTTCTTACTTTTATTATTTCAAGAATAGAGAAAAGCAGGAACAGATGAAATGCTGATTCTAGTAATAAAAATTGTAGATCTTATCACAATTCAAGTAAGACAAAGATGGAATCACAAAACATCACTTCACCTCAGTTGAATGCTTACAGGCCTTACACTGTATGTTAATTCTGGAGGAAAAGAACTAATTACAGAACATATAGGAAATACTGAAAATATATCAGAGAAAGAAACCAATGGGTAATCAGGAAATTGATTATTTATATTTCTAACACTTTGGTAGTGGAGCCCTGGCAGATCTTCCTAATTTGTATCATAAATCCTCATAACTTGTAAGCAGTAGTCAACTTTTCTACTTTCTCCATTCTGTCTACATCTGCAGGAAGGCATTAGGTAAAACTCAGGGAATTATCATTTTAGTTTTGTTGTTAATTGATTTTTCAGTTCAATTAAAGTCATATAACATTTTCTGGCCTGTTTTCTCATCTGTCAAATGAGAGATTCTATAATCCCAGCATACTGGAAGGAGAAAATACAATAGTGGACATTAAAATGTTTTGAAAAGGTAAAATACCATTCAGATATAAGATAATAATAATGTACGAGTGTGTTAAGTAGATAATGCTTATAGTTCCACATAAATACTTAACTCCTAATAAAGGTATACTTTTTCTCAAACACATTTAAAAAAATCAAATGATATGTTTATCCTACTCTAAAATCTTCTTTTATGATGCTTTAAGTTCTCTTTTCATTAAAGAATGTTCCCAGGAGTTCCTCTGTGGCACAGTGAGCTAAGGATCTGTCTTTGTTACTATAGAAGCTCAGGTTGCTACTGTAGCACATTTTCTTTTTTTCTTTTCTTTCTTTTTTTTTTTTTTTTTTGCTTTTGCTTTTTAGGGCTGTACCCACGGAATATGGAGGTTCCCAGGCTAGGGGTGTGATTAGGGGTCTAATCAGAGCTGCAGCTGCTGATCTACACCCCAGCCACAGCAACGCCAGATCTGAGCCGCATCTGCGACCTACACCATAGCTCATAGCAAGGCCAGATCCTTAACCCACCGAGCAAGGCCAGGCCTCGAACCCACAACCTCATGGGTTCCTAGTCAGATTTGTTTCCCATGTACCCTAACGGGAACTCCCTGTAGCACATTTTCCATCCCTGGCCTGGGAACAGCGTTCACATGCTATGGGAATGGCCAAAAATAAATAAGTAAATAAAAGAGGATGCCCCTAATATTCTCCCAGGTAAAATGATCAAGATGCAATTTAAAAAAATAAGTGATTTAAACACTTAATATTCATTTACTTCTTCCATCCTGTCATTTGTTATTGTAACATTTATAGCTTTAAATATTAGTCCCACCTTATTTAGAACAACAGTGGGTAGTACAACTCATTTATCTCGTTAGGAAAGGCAATTTGGAGGAGGGGTAGCTACAGTGATGGCAATTTGTCATTAACAGCAGTTCTAATTAAATAGCCCCATCTACACATTACTGTACCATCTTGTGCATTTTCCCTAAGACTAAATATCTTCTGAACCATAATAATCCACCAGATCAAAAATTCAGCTGCTTACGAAAGTGAGAAAATAGTGATTTACATGTTACACTTTAAAAGCTTCATCAAAGCTGTAATAATTTTGTTGGATAAACAATGTGATTCTTGAGATTAATAAGAATTTCTAAATATGAACAATATGTACCCTGAGGAGAATATGATCTAACAAGGAACTGATAAATTATGTTGGGCAAATACTCTGCATACTAAAATGTGTGTTATGGAGACAGGAAATTAAATATTGAAATGTGTAAATAATCCATAGTTTGGTGTGTTTTGTTTTGTTTTTTTCCACCCTTAGTTGGGTTAAAATCACCATAACAGATGTCCCATTGCATGCCCTGGTCATTCATATAAGGAAGAGAACAGAGTAAACTGATATGAGTCCCCAATCCAGATTCACACTGGGCAGGAAAGAGGAAGTTCTTTGATGAGCTCCTTTTGGAGCAGATACTTGAAAAAGAATGGTGGGAAATATCCATGGAATTTTTTTTCCTAAGCTCGCCACCACTATATTCAGGGCTTTTTCCTCTCAAATGAATAACTGCCTTTGAAAATAGGAATACACATTACTGGTCCAAAAGACTATGATGATATGGAACTCAATGGAAATACTGCTGAAGCTAAATTAATCAGAATGTTTATATAGGGCCTGGATTCTGCACCCAAGCGTTGGCTAAAAATTTCTTCAAAAGGCCATCTCTCCCATTCCTGGTGGACCATTCAGAAAGACCTCAGCAGAGCTAAACCAGTGGGTGGCAATCCCATTGGCATTACTTTCTTCTTCAGGACAGCTATTTAGGGGAGGAGAAGAGCTGAAAAGTCTTTCTAGGTCTACACACAGGGCTGTACAAGTACAGAAAAGGGGCACAAGGAACAGTGGATGGGGAGGGGGGTGGAGAGCAAAAACTCTCCAAAAGAACAGGCTATGAAAGAGTGATAAATTTCAGTCAGGCAAGGGACAGGTAAATGTATTTCAAGCACAGGAAACAACATAAGCAAGAACTCGGAGGGATGAAGCATACATGCCAAACCATAAATAAGAGGTACAAAATGTTTGAAAATAAGACTATAGGGGAAATCGAGGCCAAATTACCCAAGTCTGTATTTGTCATGCTAAGAATTTTAGACAATTTTAAACTGAAGGTCATGAAGAATAAGCTTGAAGAAGATATAATACTGACAAAATATATAATTAACAATGACTAGAATCCTGAATATATAAAGAACACTTACAAATCAATAGAAAGAAATCCAATTGAAATATGGACAAAGCTCAGGGAAAGACAATTTTGAAAACACAAAGCCTAACTGACCACAAAAAGACATTTTAAAAGATGTTTTATTTTGGTAATAATCAGGAAATGGAAATTAAAACAAAATTAAGTACCATTTTAAATCCATCATTCATAAAAATCTAACAATATCAAGTGTAATGAAAATATGGAGCAATCAGAACACTCATACACTGTCGGTATAACAGTCTAGACAAAAATTTAGCAATAGTCAAAAAAAATTTAAGCTATCAATCCCAATTTATCCAACAACTCTACCCTTTGTAATAGACCCTAGAAATGTCCCACATGTGTATATAAATATATCTTTAGAGTAGAAGTGTTTATATTTAAAAAAAAATACAAATCACTTAAACATCTGCCAACAGGAAATAACCCCCCAAAGTTTGGCATATTCATAGAGTGAAATATTAAACTGCAATGAAAATGAACCAGAGACCCACATGTCAAGGGTGAATCTATTAAATATAACATTGAGCAAAGAGAAGGAAAAGCAACTTCCAGAAAGATTACACCTTATGATGCCAGTCATATAAACTTTCAAAGCATGCAACATAATAACCTATACTGCTTGGAGACTCATACATATGCAGTACAATATAGAAAGAACATGAGTTGTGGGAATGATCATTGCCACACTTACAAGAAAAGTGTCTGACGAGGTAGGGGCGATGACACTGAGAGTTTACGCTTATGCTGGTAATATTTTATTTCTAAAACAAGGTGCTAGAGATTATGAAAGCCCATTATATTATTACTAGTAAACTTATATGTAGAATCTAAAAATCTCACAGAAATGAACTTTCAGGGAACAGAAACAAACTCACGGACAGAGAACAGACTTGTGGTTACCTAAGAAGAGGTAGATGGAGGAGGGATGGATTGGAATTTTGGTATTAATGGATGCAAAGTATGTTATATAGATGGATAAACAATCGAGTCCTACTGCATAGCACAGGAAATTATATTCAATATCTTGTAATAAACCATAATGGAAAAGCATATGAAAAAGAATGTATATACATGTATAACTGAGTCACTATGCTGTACAGCAAAAACTAATGCAACTACACTTCAATAAAATAAAATATAATAATACTCTGTATAGTTTCATACATTCAAAACACTTCAAATCAGATATTAAAACAGAGCTCACTTAGATAGCAATAAGGAGAATGGGTCAAGGGGAGGGGGACAGGAAGTGGTAAGATAAATTTTAATTTGCAGAGATTCCTGCTTACTAAAGAACACACAAACCCTGCACTTTCCAAGGAGGATTCAACAAGAGCCTGACTTTTCCTGGACTTTAATCTCAAAATTAACATTGTAAGAATCTTATATTCAAAAATATCCACAAATGGGTAAATTTAGCAAAAGAGACACAATTGCAAGGTGGAAAAACAGAAAACTCCATTCTAATTCAAAAGTAATACCAAGTTCCCTACGGGGCTGGGGGTGGGGGTGCTAATTTAACCTTTCAACCCCTTCCTCTATATTTATTACGTGGCGATAATAACATGGAGGATGTTGTGAGGATTAATAAATTCATTTTTTAAGCTTTGTAGATAAAAATGTGCTCCATAAGTACTTTATTTTAAGAACTATGAAATGGTTTGTTTATTCCAATGTCCCATTCAGCCATTCCTTAAACCTTATCTCCCAGTTCTGGGTTTTGAGATGAATATGAGGTCTTTTAAATGATTGCTAGTAACCTTTGAGGATTATGCATTTTAAGCACTGGTTCACAATGAATATGTGACCAGATATATGTCACATAGGAGAAAGTCAAAAATATAATCCCTAAAAGGTTAATGACACAAATTGTATTTAGAGTTTCAATTTGCTGCAATAATTCCGAACACTTTAGAATAAGTGACTTTGGCCTTAGCACCCAATGTCTGCCAATACAAAGACATCTTAATTTGGAGGTCTATTAGAAATAAGTTAGGGTTTTTGCTGAAAGCAGCAAATCAAGTCATAAAATTCAATGGAAATATATATACCATGCTCTTCATATAGATAAAGAAGTTTCTTTGAGTCGTTTTCCTGATGCAGCCAATGGTTTACACCAATTCATCCTCGCTTCTTGCCTAGCCTCCTTTTGGAAAAAGAGCACAAAGCTGAAATAAGGCTGGCCTGCTTTCAATAAAATTAAATTTTGCTTTGAACCAACAATTCTGGCCATATTATGTTAACTCTATTAAAATCAGTGGTTAGGTTAACAAATGAATATTCTAAGCACTTACTATGTATTTTATCATTTAATCACAATAACAACCCTTAGGAATGATCGTTGTGCAGGTTTTAGAGGTGAGGAAACTGAGCCGAAGAGAAATTGAGGGATTTCCCAGGATTACCAGGGTGTCAATCCTAGTATTTGGCCAAACTGTGTGTTGAACCTATTTCTTAGCTCTGATGCTATAATGACAATAACAAGTGAAAAATATACACTGTAATGACTTCTCCAAAGAAAAAGAACATGATCTTAAGACAGTCTATAAATGAAATTTAACCCAACCAGGGTAAGAGACACTTGTGCTGAAATCTGAAAGATGAGGAAAAGTTTATTAGAGAGAGACAAGCAATCCAGAGAGGAAGAGCAAAGCCAAGGTGCTGTGGCAGAAAGGAACCATGGAAGGCAGACAGGATGAAATGACACTATTGGTGAAGGGCTGAGACACTGAGAAGGGATTAGAGAGATCAGAGGGGCCAGACCATGCAGAGCATTTGTATCATATTAAGTTTTATCTTTTTTTTTTTTTTTGCCTTTTCTAGGGCCACACTCGCGGCATATGGAGGTTCCCAGGTTAGGGGTCCAATTGGAGCTATAGCCGCCTGCCTATGCCATAGCACCGTGGGATCCAAGCCATGTCTGCAACGTACACCACAGCTCACGGTAATGCTGGATCCTTAACACACTGAGCAAGGCCAGGGATTGAACCCACAACCTCATCGTTCCCAGTCGGATTCATTAACCACTGAGCCACGATGGAAACTCCTTAAGTTTTATCTTTATGTTAAGAAAAATGGATAGATGAGATTCCCTGACAGCTCACTAGGTTACAGATCCAGGATCTGCACTGCTGTGGCTCAGGCCACTGTTGTGGTACAGGTTCAACACCTGACCCAAGAACTTCCACATGCCACAGGCGAGGCGAAAAAAAAAAAAAAAAGTTTTAAAAGAGTAATAGAGGAGTTCCCGTCATGGCTCAGTGGTTATTGAATCTGACTAGGAACCATGAGGTTGTGGGTTCGATCCCTGGCCTCGCTCAGTGGGTTAAGGATCCGGCATTGCTGTGAGCTGTGGTGTAGGTTGCAGATGTGGCTCGGATCCCATGTTGCTGTGGCTGTGGTGCAGGCCGGCGGCTACAGCTCTAATTAGACCCCTAGCCTTGGAACCTCCATATGCCACAGGTGCAGCCCTAGAAAAAGGCAAAAAGACAAAAAAAAGAATAAAGAAATGTGATCCTTACATGCAATGGAATATTACTCAGCCATAAAAAAGAATGGAATAATACCATTAGCAGCAACATGCATGAACCTAGAGACTATCATACCAGCTAAAATTAGGAAAGACAAATATCATGTGGAATCTAAAAAAAAGACAGACAAATGAACTTATCTGCAGAACAGAAAAAGGCTCACATACTTTGAAAACAAACTTAAGGTTACCAAAGGGGACAGGTGGGAGGTGGGGAGGGATGGACTAGGGGTTTGAAATTGGCAGATGCACACTGACGTATCTGGAATGACTGGTCTATGGGGATCTGCTGCATACCAGAGGGACTTCTACTCAGTATTCTGTCAGTATTCTGTAATGGTCTATATGGGAAAAAAATCTGAAAAAGAATGGATGTGTGTACATGTATAACTGAATTATACTGTACAGCAGAAATAATCGCAATGTTGCAAATCAACTGTAGTTCAAGTAAACTTTAAAAATGAAAAAAAAAAAAAAGAGTAATGGATAGAGTAGCACTGGAGGTGTTCCATGACAATGAGAAGGAACAAGAGGCTGACGTAAGCATATCCATCTTTTGAGATGGTCACTCTAGACTCTAACACAAATTGAAGAGTCAAGAAAAGATGTCTGAGGCTATTAGATCAGTTCGGGCAAGAGATACTGGTGATGACCTAACAAAGGAGCTGGTGATGGGGATGGGGGGCGGGGACTACAGTCAAAAGCTATTTAAGAGATGAAAATCAACAGAGATTGGATAAAGGGACATGCAGGGGAGATCAAGGACACACAGTTCATAGGTTTCATTCATGCACAGCGTGAATGTTATATAATGTACACCAACTGCAGGCTGATGGTTCCATGACTTTCAAAGTCAAAAGCAGTGCCTCAGGAAAGTCAGCCCCCAGAGTCATGTTTGTGGTTTCCCCATATATCACAACATAAAACACAGCAAACTTACTACAGAAGGTTAGGGGTTGCAAAGCATCCCCCAAGGGCAACTAAGGGCTTTGACTGAGGACTTCAATCATTCATTAAAAAATCAAATGGCTTTGGTTTTAGAAACAGATTTTTTTTCCACGAATGGGCTAATCTCCTGGTTTTGCTCCAGGCATCATTTCAAACACTCTCAGCAGAAGTATTTCTGAGTTTTCGTTTACAGCTCTAAAGTAAAGAGCCAACAAGATCTGGGTCCACTCCATGCCACCACATGGAGCTGCGTGGGACTTCACATACCCAGCTCCTTCCTTCCACTGCTGTCCAGGGCTGTCTTCTGGGCATCACCCCTCAAAACCCCAGCTCGCCACCCAATGGAAAGAACATTCTTGAATGTCACACAGAGAGAATCCCAGAATGTGCTGCATATATAAGAAATCTCTTGTTGTCATCAAACAACTAAGCTAATATCATTCTTCAGGCACAAAGATCTACAATCCAAGCACAATTCTCGAGACTCTTATGACCAGTCCAGAAAAATTCTCTAGCTTCTGTTTAGTTTTTAGTTGGCCTCCATTTCCTTATCTGCACAATGGGCATAATAACTGTCACCCAATGAGAAATGAAGGAATGAATAACATACTGCCCAGACAGAGTGTGTTCATTACTATAATTATACCCTACCCAGCGATACTCGGATAAGAAGGTAAAAACAATGAGACTGGAGAAAAGACAGCCCTTACTTATAGAAGCTTCACATTCTAGTGAAAGAGACAGGGAAAAGGTGAAGGCTTGTAAGGAAGAAGATCAGTTAAGACACCTTGCCATGCCCCTGACCCTCTCCTCCCTTGCTCTTCACAGTACTTTCACTACTCCACTCCCAGCAGGGTCCCCAGGGAGCCCCAGCATAAATCTGCAGAAGAAAATTTGAAGAACACTGATCTGGTAGAAGGACATACTAGAGAACCTCTGCCTAAGAATGTGATGAAACCAGTCACTAAATGTGGCTGTTTCGGGCCTCCATGCCACAAATAACAGGGTCACAAGTTCGCCTATGCACAGGAGCACATCTGCATTGAGGAGAAGTCAAGGTTAGATGTGAAGTGAACAGGAAATGAAAAATAAAAGCAATTAACCCAGGGGATAGGATGCACCCACTATGTGCTCAGTGATGCACTGAACCAGAGCAGAAGGTAGAGTGAGCTCTGGCAAGGTCCCAGCACGGGGGCAAGGAAGAATGGATCCCTTTTGAGTACAACAAAGAATGCCAGCTTTAAAGCTTAAACAGTACAAGGCAAATAAAATAAAATAATAAATGACGTAGCCAGAGATGATCATCTTGCAGGATTTTAGAGCAATGAGAGAATAAGGACCATGCCTTTGGATCTTTATAAAGAACAGAGCTAGGTCAAGAAAGACATTCCAATGGAAAGCAGAGGCTGTTCCAGGGGGCGAACAATCTGAGTGATGACCCAAAGGTGGAAATGAGCAAGGCACATCAGAAGAAAACTGAAGTGTCTGCTATGAATATGAAAACCTTACACAGAGCTTTAAAGAAGTATAATCTTTGAAAACCTCATCACACCGTACTTCCCTTTTACTGCTCAAATTTCAAAGGTGTGACTCTGTGAACTGAGACCAAGAGAAGTTCATTTCCAAATAATAGCCACATAGCACAGTGATGACAAAGGTCTAAAGCCCAGATCTTCAATTTCTTTTTTCTAGACTCATTTTGGATATTATAGTTTAAAGTCCATGCTGGAAAATGAAAACCTCTCATCTCTTTAACTCCTTTCATGAACCAAAGGAAAACAGTCTAAGGGTCCCAAAATGTAGACAACTGGAGTTCCACTGAAAATCTAATCTCTCCTACTGTTCCCGAGAGAATATTATTCTCCTGATGACCCTGCATATGCAGTGTCATTGCTACTTTGTTGGTCACATCTTCTGACCTTTAGAAGAACACAGTTTAGACTGTTAAAGGCTTCGCCGGTGGCACATATTACATGTTTGTCTTACGAGTCTTTAGTTACCGGTGACATCACCGAATATGTGCACATAGCTCCCTATTGGTGTTGTGGTCAGACCTCTCCACTGAATGAGAGTCTCACAAAATCCGTGTTATTTCTTAGACTGAACGTATGTATCAGCATTCCTCAGTATTGGAAGGGTTTACTTTCAAGGTGCTTTCTCAACAAATTGAAAAAGCAGTTGCTGAGAAGATCAAGTGGGAAGTTGTGAAGTCAGAGAATGAAAGGAAGTCAATCCATAATGATAAAATTCCACTTTAAATTGGTAATGATGCCACAGAAGCAGACAAAAATCGTCCTGGCTTTAGCTGGCAGACACGCCCAGGTGGCAAGGTACCCAATCTCTGGACAGACCTTGCAAACCAAATGAATCTACTGCCCTCCCATCACCGCAGGCTTGTTTTATCTGAAAGCGCTATGGGTGAGGGAGAGATCCGGAAAATACAAATGCATTTGCGTGAAAGGCGGCAGCGACCTATGCCTGAGGGCTTCGCATACGCAATCATTTAGGAGCCTTGTCTCCCAAGTGCCTTGAAATGTTTGGAAATTATGCAGACTGGGCCATGTTGCAGCCTAATCAAAAAGAGACTTGTACGTTTTTCCCCCTGAGGTCACATGTTAGGTCACCCAACACAAGGAACGATATGGCAAAGCCATCTAAAGTGTCCATTCAACCCATTTGTATATGGTCCATGATGGATGGATGAGGAGAGATTAAATGAGACCCCTTTCTCAGAGGCTAACATAAGTTACAGTCCCACTTACACGTCAAGCCTTTAGTATAATATTAACATATACACTGATCCTGCATTTTTGGAAGAAGAGGAGGGAGGATTTCTAATAATATGCTCCTGCATAAACAATTTATCTAAGTAAATAATTATTTTTAAAACTTAGATTTAGGCAGCTTTACTATTCCACATTATGCTAATGTTTGACAATTACTAAGTGTGGGGATCAGCCGGTGGTTTTTTTTTTTTAAAGTTTAATTTAAAGCAATTTGACATGGAAAGGTTATTACTTTAGTTGCCAATAAAAGCTGTACTTTTAACATAAATGTACAGTAGGCCCTAGGGTATGTGACTATTATCTTTTCTGCAATTATGTAGTGTTCTACATAAATGTTAAAAAAAAAACTTAGAAATATCAAAAGTACTAACTTAGATACAATATGAAAGTTGAATAGAGAGAGAACAGAAACCCCGAAGATTTTAGACACAACATGGGTTGAGGTTTCCTCCTAGAGGTTATACTGGGAACAGCAACAGCTGGCTGTGAATAAATTAATTCGAACTATATCTTAAAAACACACACTTAGCAACCAGAATATCGATTTTATGAACATTCTGTCTTGAGATGCAGTTGTTCAATTTCACAAGCTAAATGCCATTAACAGTAAGAGCAAGTCTCTGAACCAATTAACCTGTTTTCTGGAGTTGCTGTGCCACCAAAATAAAAAAGAACATTTCTCAGATGGTATTTGCCATCCTAAGCTTTCGTATGTCCCCAAGAAAAGAAAATAATTTATTGCCAGTAACTGGGTAATCTAAACTTTTGTTCTCTCCCTTTGCTCTTTTAGCAAGATGGGACTTAACAAAACAAAATAATTTTTTTTTAAAAAAAGACAGAAAGCAGCCCTGTGCCAGCTCACCTCCTTTCACCTTTCTGCATTTATCTCTGAGGTGTTCATATTTAACTAATGGGGGAAAGTCAAGGAAAAGAGGCTAGCAAAGAATTTAATCAATACTGCTGTCAATTTTTCATTGTTATGGGATCCTCCCTTCCTATAATAGGAAATCACTCAAGACAAGTAGGGCCAGCAAAGACAGGGACACTCACCCAGCCATCTGCTTAATAGGAATATTTCATCCATCAAAGGAAGCCCAAGGGGCCCCGAGAGAGATGGGGCTGAAGAAAGCCAAGATGCACACTGTCTACAAAGACTGACCCCTGGAAGCAAAAGGTGTACATGGACAAGTATTTCTGAAACCCTGGATAAATTATGACTATTATTACTATTACATTTCTTGAGAACAACCCTCTCTAAAAGGTCTAACATGAACACCTTAAAAACATTACCTTATTATCCTTCAAAACATCCTAGAGGGTAGGTCCAATACTTGGGAGCAGTTTCCATATAAAATACACTAAAATTCCATGACTAGTTGTAGGGGTACTGAGAATCCAACCCCAGCCTGTCTGCCTACAATGCTTCCGGCCTTAGAACAGGAAGGCAGTTAGCATCAAAGGCTTTCTGCCTTTGAATTCTAACTTCACAATGCCTCATAGCTGGACATTCATTAACAAATGCTACTTTAGGATATTATTACTGCCTTTCAGTACATACCTATCAGCCTTCTTTAGTAAATGTCTTCTATTCTTCTCTGGGCATGTTGAGAGACCCCCAAATAAATAAGTCTTCTGAGAACAAGGGTGGAATATAACTTAGCTACTGAGAGACTATATTTCCAAAGAATCCTCAATAGCAAGCAGTTTGGGTTTTTTAGCATCTCACTTTATGGTCCCAATTCAGAAAAGGGGAGACATATTTTTAATGTCAGCAACATCTCTTTTAACTCTTTCTCAGTGACTCCAAGGATCTACTCACCATCTTGTTGAGTGAGGAAGGAACTCAGATCACATCAAAGGGTTTAGAGTGAAAATAAGTCACTTGCTAATGAAGGTGTCTAGTTACCCACCCAACATCCATTTCCCAGTTCACTGTTATCAAGAGTAATTTCATCTGGGATGCAAAGGGATCCCTTGTATTTCCTGATCATCTCTACTTCATTCTATAGAGATAACCATCTGCCAGGGAGATGTTTGCAGATTTGTGAACACACGGGAGTACTCTAAGGCCTTAGAACTGTTTGAGGTCTATCCATGAATATCCCTTTTGATATTCACAATAAAACAATTACATTGTGCATCATTACACACAGCTACAAAAAAAGAAGGAACCAAGGATCAGTAATTTAGCCACAATGGCCCGCTGGTACCATCCGCAGCTATTGTCTTATCTTGCCCACAAAGTGTCCCAAATTTAGTAGATAAGAGCCCAGCCAATGTATACATAAGACTTCTGATCTTAACTATAAGCCTTGCTTTCCAATTCTAGTTACTAGTCCACTTCCATGATGGCTGCATCAGGGTGAACATGGGTTATACTTGCCTTCCTCCTCCTTCTTGTAATATAACAATTTCCTTTGAAATTACCCATTTTCCATTCTCAGTTCATGTGACTTTGTAGGACTAAACTATTCCTAACTCCAAGACTGAGTGGGGGCACCAGCTTTGGGCAATCAAAGCACATAGATCCTGGCTAAAGAGGCTGGTTCAGGGACCAGCACACAACCCAAGCCTGACCATTGCTATATGTCCATTGGAAGCACTGGCAAAGACAGGGTGTCTTTATCCTAGAGTTTCTCCAATTCTAGATTATATGTCTACAGCATTTGGAAATCTTATGTGAAGAGAGTCTACTTGAACATAAAACCATCACAGAGGAAAGAAGATCCAAAATAGGAAGAAAGCCAATTTTTTTCCATCAACATTTAAGTCCCTGGAGTCAGCCATGCCTGAAGCCATGCTATCCCCTAGAGTTTTCAGTTATATAAGCCAATAAAACCCCTTTTTTAATTTACTCCAAAATGGGATGTGTTTCTTGGCCTTCTTATTCATCCCCACATACCTGCATCTACAAGCAGGCTGTCCTCCGAGTTGTCACCTGCCTTAGCACATGTGTAAGGCAGACAGCGAGGGTTTGGAGAATGAACCTGCCCTTGGTTCTCATCTGATCACTCCTGGTACATTTCTCTATAGGAGTGTGGATGATAAATAACAAAGAGGATGTGTTACCCAGCCCACTTCATTTCTTAAATGGGAAAGCCATCTTTCTCTTCTCTCCTCTGCTTGACTGGGTGGGGAAATAATGCAGGTGTCATCTCTGCTAATGAGAATATGCTTGGCTGCCCCACTTGGATGTCAGTAGGCTCCATGTGGAAGGAAGCCTAGTTCACAAGACTATTGAGGCAACAGAGTTGCTTCATTTCAAATTTAGGGTCTATTTTATGCCTCTATGTACATACAAAGAAAACAGTTTGAAGCTGGAATCCCTAGGATGGAAGGAATACGATTCCAAATTGCATGGCACTGGCTGCTTCTCCTATAACTTCATTTGCATCTGTTAGGAAACTTTCAAGGATCATTTTCCACTGAAGTGAATAATGTTTACTGATAGAAAGGGCTGGGAATTGGCTGCCCTAGAAGATAACTTAGGGTCCAAAGCTAGGAAGCCAAGGTCAGAGGCTGGGAGGTAGGGCTTAGCCAACTTCATTACAATAGGATAGTAACCTTTTACCAGTGGCCATTGGGCCATTTCTGAGAAACAAAAAATGGCAGACATTCAGGCAAGAGGAGATTTTCAAACTTTATGAGTCCTCTAGGAGAAAGGCAAAGGCCTATTAAAAAAGGTCTGAAAGTCAAAGATGGAACCTTTCAAAGTTAGAGAAAGCAGTTGTATGTTGCATCAACTTCTCAGATTATCATGAACTTGAATCTGGCCTGACCCATGAGCTCCACCACCTTGGGCAAGTTAACTTACCTTTTCTAAGCCTCAGATTTTCCCCTTAGCAAAATGGGACTCGAGGACTTATGAGACTGTCCTGAGCATGAAAAGAATGAGTCACTGCATGTGTGAAACACTGAGGACACTGCTTTGCAGGTGGGATGTACTCAATAAACTTGAATTTTGTTATCAGAACTAATCACAATCACCACAGGAACCAAAGATGCAGAAGGACCTCTCAAAAAAAGGACATGTGAAAGAATTCAAAAGCCATATAGCCCAGGACTTGAGATGTGAATTGACCCAAATGTATGAAGCTGTTTCCAGAAAAGACAGAAAAATCTCACCAGAACTAGCAGACCATCCAACCCAAATATACTATGGGCTGAACTTCTTGTCTAATATCCCACCTAGACAAGGATGATTATGGCAAAAGAAGTCAGGGCAGGATGCCCAGGAAGCTTTACCAGCCAAATCAATAGGTAGCAAGACCTCAACTATATACGGATAAGATTCTGGCAGGACAAGTTCAGTTCCCTATCCTTGTACTTATTTTCTTTTACTTTAGTTTCTAAGTAAGGTCTTTTTCAAAACACTCACATTTGCTTTCGTTCAAATTAGGATAAAGAATGTTCACACTTGAGGTATTAGATAAAGAGAGGGGGCACCCACAGAAGACAGCCATGAGCCACAAAACAGAGTTGTTATGTGCAACTGTAACAACTGTAACATCTGGAGAAAAGACAGAAGGAGTGCCATGGTCCCTGAGACAATCTCCTGAGGAGACTTTGTCAGTAGTAGAGTATGCTTCCTTCCGTGTTTTTCTTACTGATAAAAGACCAACCTTTTGTTGAAATGACCAGCCACATCACATAAGAATTTCTTGGAAGGTTTGTGGAAATAATACAGCTGCATCAAAATAACCCTTACTGGAAAAGCAATGCTTTTTAAGAATCCTCGAGTCAACTCTTAGACATTCGTAAGCAAACCAGAGCTCTTAATACTGTTTTCTTCCTTAAAGTCTAAAGAAAAGCCCAGAAGCCATAGACTGTATTTGTAGTTTTACAAGGTGATTGGCTTATGACTTCTGTAAAGGACTATCCTAGTCCAATATAAGAGAACTTGTCCAGTTGCTATACCTCTCATATTAGTCCATCCCTTATTTGGGGGAACTAGACCATAAAACTGATGGTAACTGCATAGAACTTTGAAGGTTGTTGATATTACAGAAATCTTAAGGCTTAAATTGGATCCATTAACAATGGTTATGATATGATGCTTGTTAAACTACTAAGAACTATCACTTCACTCTTCAAAATTAGGGAAAAAATATGGAATTCATTTATAACATTTGGGAGAGGTTAGAACTGGGTAAAGGGACAACTGACCTCGTTAAATACATCAACAAGAGGTTCACAGGAGTGAACTGAATGTTAACTCTGTAAGAGAGAACTCCTCAATCAAGTTCAGAAACCGATCAAATCAAATTAGCACCACTGACCATCCTAAAATGGAGGGAATGCTGCCAAAACAGGATGCCTTGAAACTTAAAAATGCTCAAGCCTCGTTGAACTGTTTCCTCTTTGTCTCACATCCTCAGTGGCCATAAAATATCTTATTCATCAAGTCATGAAGAAAAGGATGAAAAAGGAGGAACCTAAGGAAAAGTCCTATATGGCTTTTTAAGAAGGCAGCACTTACCAACAAGAAGGTCCTTAAGCAGATAAACTATTAGCTGTTCCCTGCCATTAAAACATTTTTGATAACCTGGGAACCTCCACGTGCCGCAGGTGCGACCGTAAAATGACAAAAAGACAAAAAAAAAAAACATTTTTGATTTTGGAAGTTTAGCGAAATCATGGTCAATCATTCTGAATATAAGTAACTTGAGAACAGCACAGAGTAGATGTTATTAGCTCTATGGTTTCATTTGAGAGATATGACAAGCCATTCCACCTTTAAAAGTGACCTGTTGACCTCTTTTTTTTTTTTAATATGATAACTAAGCCTCTTCCCTACCCCCTGACTCCTCCACAAATATCACCCACCTCTACTCCCCACCCCTTCTTGAAGTAAGACATCTTACTTTCAAGAATGTACTATTAGCATGCACACATTTTGTCCAGGAGGGGGATTAAGTTACAACCCATTGCTACAGAATCATTAATGTTATCAGTTTAATTGTTTATTAACTCTACTATGGTTCAATTTCTATCTGTAAATTAGTGAATAATAATGGCGCTTACCTCATAAAATTGTTCACAAATTAAATAATTCATGCAATATGTCTGGGACTCGGTAAAAGCTCAACAGATGTTGGCTCACTTTGTATTTGTTACTACTGTTTGTAAGTGGTAAGCTGAGAGTCTTGTGGTTATGATTGTAGAACAGAAAAATAAAGTAACAGGGAAGCAAAGTTCTATAATGCAGGAAGGTGCCTAGTTATGCGACATAGCACAGGGGATGGGGACCAGAAGTGTGGACAGGCACGAAAGCAGGGGTTCTTATACCCTTTTCCATTACTCTACTCCTGAACAAACATATCTTCTCCAATCCCTATATATCGTCTGAGAAATTGGGAAGGAAAATAATCTCTTCAAATTTCATTAAATGGTTCACAGGCCATTTTTTTTTCCCCTTCTAAGTAGAACCAGACTGCATGATTTAAACGCTTCTAATGAAAGATTTTCTCAGCTCTGTTAATTAGTGTCAATTGCAACGGTGGTTTCTGTTTCAAATCCATTCTTGTTCACCACTTTACCCTTACATGATGCTAGAAAAGGCTGCAGCAGGCAAGAGGTAACCCCTAATGAATAATCTCCCGGCAAAATGGTCTGGATGAATTCCTGATGGCCCCAGTGAGGTCTGTTTATTAGTCTCACATGGAAGACAAAGACCAAATACGTGAGAAACAGGCATGTAATGAATAACCTGATGCAAAACTGTCAAAGTGAAAGGCTATGATGAGGAATTTCCCCTGTGGCTCAATGGGTTATGAACCCAACTAGTATTCATGAGGATACAGGTTCAATCCCTGGCCTCGCTCAGTGGGTTAAGGATCCGGCACTGCCATGAGCTGTGGTATAGGTTGCAGACACAGCTCAGATCTGGCACCGCTATGGCTGTGCACAGGCTGGCAGCTCCAGCACCAATTTGACCCCTAATGGGAGAATTTCCATATGCCACAAGTGCCAGCCCTAAAAAGGCAAAAAAAAAAAAAAAAAAGGAAGTGTGCTGACAGTTCATGTGCTGTACTATCTCAGAGCACATATCAAGGTCTGTGGCTGGGATTCTAGTTATGCCTGGATAACAGAGATGGCTAACAGTAGGAAAGATATCCATGTAAACATAACTCATCTCCACTCATTCCTTCATTCAACCTATATTTGTAGGGCTCCTGCTTGGGGTGCAGCCCAGAGTTTTACTGGAAAAACAGACATCAAAATGAGCCATACAAGAAAAATGGGGAGTTCCCATTGTGGTGCAGTGGAAGAGAATCTGACTAGTATCCATGAGGATATGGATTCGATCCCTGGCTTTGCTCAGTGGGTCAAAGATCCAGCATTGCCATGAGCTGCGGTGTAGGTCGCCAACACGGCTCAGATCCTGTGTTGCTGTGGCGGTAGCATTGGCTGGCAGCTGTAGCTCTGATTCAACCACTAGCCTGGGAACTTACATATGCCACACCTGAGGCCTGAAATGGAAAGAAAGAAAGAGAGAGAGAGAGAGAAAGAGAGAGAGAGAGAGAAGGAAGGAAGGAAGGAAGGAAAGAAAGAAAGAAAAAAGAAAAGAAAAGAAAGGAAGGAAGGAAGGAAGGAGGGAAGAAAGAGAGAGAGAGAGAGAGAGAGAGAGAGAGAAAGAAAGAAAGGAAGGAAGGAAGGAAGGAAGGAAGGAAGGAAGGAAGGAAGGAAGGAAGGAGGGAAAGAAAGAAAGAAAGGAAGAAAGAGAAAGAAAGAAAGAAAAGTGGACAGATGGATGGGTGGATGGATGAATATGGATGGATGGATAATAGGCAGACAGGTAGGTAAGTAGGTAGATAGTTATTGGTTCTGGGGGATAAATTCAAAGTAAGATGACAGTTCACTATAAAGGGACTGATTTATTCAGGGAAAGGAGGCTATGTTCTAAAACATGTAGAACTAAAACCTGAAGGGTATGTATCAGTTATCCAGGGGAAGGTTTGGCGGGGAAAGGCAGCCAGAAGAATATAAGCCTCCACCACACTGAGGCAGATCTCTTTCTCCATCCCCTCAAAAGCAAGAATCAGCCAGAAACCCAGCAGTTGTGGGAGGACGACTTATAGTCCAAGGTCGTCATCTCATCTTTGAAGGTGGGGCACAATAAGATTTGATGACTGAACGCTGGGGTAAGACAACTGCAGCCCTCCTCTCTGATGCCAGGAGTCCTGACTGTAGGAGATGTAAAATTTGCGGGTGAGAACAGCTTTCTAGAGTTCTCATGTTAGCTTAAACAAGAAGATAAATGACCTGGAACCCTTGCTGTAAAGACAGGGAGCTGACATGTAAACTTTAAGCTTCAAGGTAATGACATCCCTTCAAGAGTATTTATGTTACAATCACATGTGACTTTGGAATGAAAACCAAATGGCAAACAATAAAAGTCTTTCAAGACGACCAACGCTGGCAAGTAATTGTAATTCTGAGCTCTTTCGTAAAAGCAAATGCCTCTCTAATAAGTCATGGGCCCCTGAGTGGTTCCATAGGTCAACAAAGGCCTCCAGAATCCTAGATTTGCCAAGGGGATGGCAATGAAGATTATTCCAGCTTCCTTAACTGGATACACTCAGCCAGCTGCTTTACAAATCAAGAGTTAGTAACTAAATACACAGACCCTAGAGCCAGACTGTCTGGAGTTGAATTTTAGCTCCAACACTGGACAGCCAATGTGATCTTGAGCAAGTGACCTAATCTTCTCACCTCAGTTTCTGCACCAGAGGAATGGAGACAGAAATAGCACCTACCTCTTAGAGATGTGAGGAAGATTAAATGATACATATCAAAATCAATACATGGAGATGCTAGAGCAGAGCATGCCACTAGGAGGATGATGGCTAATTCTATGCACACCTGAGAAAGACTCTGGTTTAACAAATTAGCTTCAGAGAAAAGAAGCCACCCAAGAACACACAGCTAAGTAAGGGACAGAACTAGGGTTCAAACTTAGGTTTGTGCTGCTTCCCATCTTTTTCACTGACTGTACTATGTTCCCTGTAAGCACTGGCAAGTGAGTGTGTATGAAGGCAAGAAAGGGACCAGAAATCAAGATGGCACAGCACCATTTTCTTTAGACGACAGGTTGAGAATTTACCAGCAATTGGTTCTTTGCCAAATCACCTTTCCCATCAATTTGTAGCCCAGATGCTGCTTAACTTCAAATGGAGGGAACATAGCAAAGAAAGGATGCCTTGAAACTTCCAGATGCTCAAGTCTCACTGGACTGTTTTCTCTACATTTGTCTCATGTCCTGAGCGGGAATAAAATATCTTGGTTGTAAAACAAAGCATTAAGAAAATGATGGAGGAGTTCCCTTCGTGGCTCAGTGGTTAACGAATCCGACTAAGAACCATGAGGTTGCGGGTTCCATCCCCTGGCCTTGCTCAGTGGGTTAAGGATCCAGCGATGCCGTGAGCTGTGGTGTAGGTTGCAGACACGGCTCGGATCCTGCGTTGCTGTGGCTGTAGCGAAGGCCGGCAGCTACAGCTCCTGTTAGACCCTGAGCCTGGGAACCTCCATATGCCACGGGTGAGGCTCTACATAAAGGCAAAAAGACAAAAAAAAAAAAAAAAAAAAAAAAAAAAAAAAAAAAAAAAAAAAAAAAAAAAAAAAAAAAAAAAAAAAAGAAAGAAAGAAAGAAAATGATGGAAAGGACCCAAGAAATAGCTCCATATAGTATAGCTTCTTCGGAAGCCAGCCCTTACCAACAGGAAGGTCCTTAAGCAGATAAACCATTAGCTGTTCTTTGCTATCAAAACATTTTTTTGAACTAGGAAGTTTAGTGAAAGCATAGTCATTCGTTCTGAATTCAAGTAATTTCAGAGCAGCACATAGTTGAAAGCAGTACTCACTCCATGATTTGATGTGAAAAGCATGTGAAGTCACCTCCAAAGTATGACCTCTTGACCTATTTATCTTGTTATCAGCTTCAATGTTATTTTGTCAGAGAAACTCCCTAACCACTGTCCTTTACCCCCTGGACTAAGCTCCTTCTGTTGAATGCACTCTTAAAGATGCTGGTGGACTTTTTTTTTTTTTTTAACTAACAGTAATTACAACTATATTGAAGGATTTGTGGTATAACTATCTGTTTAGACTCCTTTTCTTCCAAAAGGATAAAAGTTTCCTGAGAAAAGGAACCAGGCCCATCTCAGTCATCTAGCTAGCCTTAGATTCAATGCTTGACATATAACAGGAACTCAATAAATAGGTGACAAATAAGTGGACTCTGGTCCAAGAAAAATGTATTTAGGGGCCATGGATATCAAGGTGAGTAGGTACTGGGGTACGATACACTGGCAATAACACAGTGAACTTGTTAGCAGGGGAAGCAAACAATACCATAAAGCCAAAAGATAACTCACAAATTTTTTCCAATGTCAAAATAAGGTCACAGGAAGTATTTACTAAACATGTCTTTACTATGAGGCACAGAGGAATCAGGATGTTTGTATTTTGCTGAGGAATATGTATTATATTCTGATACTGTTCTATAAATACCAAACCAGTCAACCAATAGATTGAGGATGTCTTCCCAGAGAGTTTAAGAATATAAGTATCTATGTGTTTTGATTTTGGAGTTTTGAATTTTAATTTAATTCTCAACACATCTATACCAATGGGTTTTAAGGACCGTTAAATTAAATCTCTATCAGAGGCTCATGACATTAACAAAAGAAGCAGCACTGTTCTCATTCAAGTCAGAGGGGATCTCCTAATATACACCTGTCTTGTCCACCCCACTCCCTGCCAGTGGCATGACTATGCAGCCTCTGAGCAACCCAGTTTGAAAACACAGCCAACACTACCCTGATTTGACTGACACCTTCAACACTGGTTACCTACTCCTGTGCTGAAATTACAGTCCAACCGGGCTCTCACAGCATCACCCCTTCACAGCAAAGCAGCTCTGAGGTGGACCCATCTCTGAGTCCACTCATAAAGCCATGTGAGTGTCACATTAATCAATTTAACTATAACCTCTACCTTAAAATTATTTTTCTCACAATTTGAATGTATCCAGAGTAAACTGTGGTGTACTGCACTTAACAAATGAAGTGAAATCTACTTTCAATTTTAGATATGGCATGAATCTACTTTTTACATAAGAACTGGCTGCACAAAAAACCCCCAGGAATGTCTATTTGTAGAAAAGTCCAAGATTTATCCAGCTCAAATAAGAAAAGCTCCTGGCCTCGTGGACGAAAGATTGGTAAATTTTTTTCAGTGACTTCATTCATTTCACTCATTCTAATAATATTTCTATTTTTATTGAAGTATAATTGCTTACAATAGTATATTAGTTACAGGTGTACAACATATTGGTTCAATATTTTTATACATTATGAAAGGATCACGATTAAGTCTACTTACCATGTGTCACCATGCAAAGTTTTTACAGTATTATTGAGTATATTCCCTGTGCTGTACATTACATCCCAGTGACTTATTTATTTTATAACTGGAATTAAAAAATAATCCCCATCACCTGTTTCAATCACCCACCCCCACCCTAAAAATATTTCTTGAGCCTGTAGTATGCCACTGCAGCCCAAGAAAGTCTACACACCTCATCTGTTCTGTTAGTTATGGAAACATATATTCACTATGTGCTTGCCACGTGCCAAGAGCCTGCCTTCATGTAACTTAGAATCTTGCCAGTGAGAAGGGTTGTTTTGATTTAACAAATCAACTAGACAATTATAACCAGTGATGAGATTAGGAATAAGGTAAACAGGATGCTGAGATGGGCCATGACAGTCTATACATTAAATATAGTTAAAACAGTTTTGGGGACCTTCCAAAACTATTTAAAGTATAAGAAACAACTTTCACAGGCAATGTAAACAAACTGTACTTATTTGGGCTGGAAATAAGCTCTTGGCTCTGGGTGATTCTTACTATTTCAGCACTTAGTAGGAAGGACGAGACATTTTTAAAGCTATCAGTTTTTTTAAAAAACTGATGATCAGGATAATTCTGGCACAATCATTATATTGGTTTCCTCATGTCTGTCAATCTATTTAAGTAAGTTATCAGGTAGATAGCAAGTTCTAAGAGAGAGACACAATGAAAAGGCAAAGAAAAATTTCTTAGGCAGAAAAAACAATGGCGTCGGGGAATTGGAGAATTGTGTAATTTAATTTAGAGTGAAGACACAGGATTCAGAATGCTTCAACTAGTAACAGATAAATAGTTAAAACTGTCCTTGGGGAGATAAGAGTGCCCTTTGGATAGGCAAAGAGAAGCAGAGGATGCATTTCAGATGGGGAGAAGAGTATATATAAAGGTATAAAAGTTGCTGAGCCTACCTTTCCAACTACGTGTTTGTCCATCCACCCACTATGGTTTCAGTCCTTATTTTAAGGGCTTTCCATACATCGTCACACTTAGTCGTTAAAACATACAATAGGTAACAAAAAATTCACCATTACCCTCATTCATTTTAGATAGGGTTTATTACAAGTAGAGCCTAAAGAAGGAAGTCAAGTACATGTGACTTATTGGAACAAGCAGGACCCTGACAGGGTGAGGAGAGTGAAGCATCCTAAAACACAATTTGAGGAGGCACTCCTTCTCAGGGTAGTGCAACTTGCGTGACCTTTACAGTGAATGTCTCCTGAAATTCTGCCCTCTAGATGCTTCACTCTCCTAATCCTAGTCTGGACCTTTGGACGAGCTCTTTAGAACAAACTTGCAATGACAGGAGTTAAGCAAGAGAGTGACAGTGAAAGAGCAGGTGAAGAACATCGCCCTAGGAAAAGTCTAGCCGTGGGTTGAATCGTGGCAGGAGTGGAGCCTTTGTGGCACCAGAAAATGGTATACAGGATCTGGCCTTTTTGTACCCCTATATCAACAGGTCATTAACTGCCCCTGAGAAGGACACAAGTATAAACTATTAGCTGCAGCAGCTGAGGCCTAGGTGCAGTGGTGGTTAAAGGGAATCTGGATGAGTTACTAATGCTATCTAATATATAATTCTGAAAAAGAATCTGACACTTACACAGGCAGCAAATCTTTAATTGTTGATCTCTAGGGAAGCCCTGAGGAGTAGCATTTGCCAGTGGTCCTAGTGTAAATATGCCCACTAAGGCTGATTTCAAGCTACCATCCTGATCTGTGAATGTGGAGTTGGCAAGAGATGTGGCATATCTCCAGAAGCAATGCATGGGGTTTAAGGACCTTAGCAGTCAGAGGGAAACCAGAACTGGATCTCAGGTTGTCTGACACCATACATTAAGGCATATCCATGAAGGCATAGAGCATGTCAAGAGTCAAGCAGGAAATATGTTTGGCTTGTGGTCTCCATTGCAAAGAGTCCGTTTTGCTACTGGTGTAGGAAAGCAGCCACAGACAATACATAAAAGAACGCTATGGCTTTGTTCCAATAAAACTTTATTTACAAAGTCAGGCAGTGGGCCATGTTAAACCCATGGGTCATATTTTGCCAACATCAGTCTTAAACGTTATTTAATATTTGGAGGTTTTGTTTTGTTTTTGTTTGTTTTTTGCTTTTTAGGGTCACACCTGCAGCATATGGAAGTTCCCAAGTTAGGAGCTGAATTAGAGATGCAGCTGAGGGTCTAACCCATGGCCACAACAATGCCAGATACAAGCCACATCTTCGACCTACACCACAGCTCATGGCAACACTGATCCTTAACCCAATGAGCAAGGACAGGGATCAAACCCGCATCCTCATGGGACATGGGATACTAGTTGGGTTCATAACCCCCTGAGCACAACAGGAACTCCCTTAATACTTTTATAATAAACTACATTTGCTATTTAATTATCAAGCAGGGCCAACACTAAGGTGAGGGAAGAAAGGCACTTACAACACACAATTTGCCTCACCGTAGACTGGCCCTGTTCCTGAGTCACCTGAACCAGATTTCCAGGTGTATTGATCAGTGTTCAGTTGTTTAGATCTGAACCACTTCAGCAGAAAAGGATAGAACACATGGAATTAAGAGCTAGCAAAACTGTTGGAAGGGCTAAAGAAGCAAGGCAGGCAAGGCAACCAGCCTACCAGGGAGCATCTACATTTGTCTCTCCCAAGAATCTGGGTCATCGGGAGACTGCACATGGAATAGCTGAGTTCAAAGACACGGTGACAGAGGCACAGTGCGGGATCTGCGCCACCACCACTGCCACTCAACCCCCAGGAAGTTACTGAATGGCACTAGAACACTGTTGCAAACAAACTCAATGTCTTCAGGCTCATGCCTGCCAGCTGAAGTCATAGGAAAGTGTCATCCCCCACATTGTTTCCATCTTCCAAATACCACCTGCATGCACCTGTGTGAACCTAATTTCCTTCCAGAACCCTACCAGCAAGACAGAGACAGAGCATTGCCGATTTTAGCTACTCAAGTGATGACATAAGAAAGATGAAACAAATGGCAAGGGACAGTTGACTGCATTCACCATAGTAGGCACCCTAGGAAATGCTTTGCTTGATGAGAGCTTAAGGCTACCTGTCCAACAGGGATGAGATCGGCCTGTGACCAACACAGTTCCAATCAGAAGTTCCTGCTGGTAAAGGAAACACCATTATTGTCTGCCCCCCAGTGTACACACACACACACACACACACACATCTCTAGAGTATAGATGGGATGGGTGACAGGTATTAGAAGTTTCTAGATGATAGACAGAGGATGAAAGTGTAAGTGCAAGGTAAGAACTGCATCAGGCATAAAGAACTGGGTCAAGGAGCATTGGGAGCGTGAGCACTTCAGAGAAGGAGGAGTGAAATCAGGAGCCCTACAGGATAAGAGAAGGCTGGAAGCTGCTAAGGGGTGAATACAAAGGAAAAGCTGAGACAACGTCTTACACAGGTCACTCATCTTAAGGGAACCATTGCTTTGTGACCACCATATCTATTACTAATGGAGGAAAAATACTAGCATCGTTCCCTGAGGTCAGCGATGTGTGCAATTAAGTAATCCTAAGTATGTTACAAATACACAGTGCCCTACAGACAGCCATTCGTAATCACTTCCATGAAAAAAAATAATAACAAGTCAGTTAGAAATGGAGCTATTTCCTTTCAGAATGTTTTGTGTTATGACCTAAAATATATATAAACATCTGTTACATATATGAGACTGTGAATTAAAATAATGAAATACTCTCAAACCTACCATGGAACAATTGTACAACTGAAGCTGCTTGTGTTTTCCCTGATACTTCTGACTCATCTTCCTTCATTATCCCAAGTTTACGATTTCTACTCCCTTGCCTTAAAAAAACACGTCATTTATCACACATACGTCCCAACTGAAAATATTTCAAGTATGTACACCTCAATTTATTTCTTATTGATAGAAATTAATATTATTGCTAACAAATGTTTTTCCCCAAAAAACCTATTTATCAGAATTTGAAAACGAACAGAAGGCTTGGGTATGCCAGAAAGGATGGGGAAAAAAGAAAAGCCGATATCTTCCATGAATGCTTAATTCAACTTATAATTTGAACAAGTTTTCATTTTTAAAAAATAGTTTAATCATAAAATCCTTTTAGACGTGCCAGCCAACTAAATCAGCGCTAATTTCAACTGTTTTTCACAATGGTGAGCCAGTCGCAGAGTTAATGAAATTAAGCTTCCTTCATTTCTTTCAAATTCCCCCCACAAAGAAGAGCTGCAACGTACAAAATGCAGCCCAAGTACGTGGCCATGCTGGTTTCCAGGACTCCAGCCATCATTGATTTGTCACACTGCCTCTTAACAACATATTTGTATTTTGCAAAATGTATAATTTTTTTTAGCCCCTGAACAAATATATTTACATAACTGTGTCTAACGAGAAATTACATTTAACTTCTCAGAAATGACAATAACTAAAACCTGAACTGCCAATTCCACTTCATTAGTGCGGTAGAAATGCATTCCAAATGTTAATAAAAATTCCAACATGCTGATAAATTAGAGCTTCTAAGGAGCATGTGACACCTTGGTTAATATATTCAACCTCAATTATATTTCTCTTCAGCACCCTGTTATCTGGAACCTTTGCTGGCAATCAGAGGTGCTGTTTTTCAGCGGCCAATTTTCTAGATAATGTAGCTTATCAACACTGTGGGTAAACTTGCCAATGGAATCAGGCTGCACTGAACCACACACACGCTAATTGCATCCCTTTTTTATGCATATTTACAGACTGTCACTTCAAAGAAATCAGTGGCCCATTGAGGCACCCAGTTAGCTGGAAGAATTGCCTCTTGCAAATGAAAATTAGCAAACAAGCTAGTGATAAATATGAAATGAACAAAGTATAAAAATACTGTTTTTGTTCCGAAACTTCCTTGTCATCCCAATTTATACTCCCAAATAGAAGGAGTTTTGAACAGAGGATGTGTCTTTTGTTTCAGATGAAGACAGGAAGGAATTCTTCCTTAAACCCACTAACTAGGTAAAAGCCTATTAGCTTTTCCCCTCTTCTCCCACGCCACCCCCACCCCAAAGTTCTATTCACATAAACAGGTTATTAAATCCCGTCTTAGATTTGCTTTGGAGTTTGAATAGACAAATGACATGTTAACACTTCAGAAACAATTAACCCTGGGAACTTAATTAAGTTCCTCTGACTTTAAGGAAGCACATTTCAAAATAATGTTTCTAAACTCTTCGAATTTGCTCAGGAAGAGCAGTGCTTTGCTTCTCTTAAGTATTTGTAAGTTGTACTTCACAGCAGAAAGCTCTCCCTGGCTATATATGGATAAAGGTTATGGTGTCATGAGCCTGCTGTAATATGACTAACTCCGAGTACTGAAAAAAAAAAAAAAGACAGGTACCAAAAAAATAACAATAAATTTAAAAAAAAAATAAGCATTTTCCAAAAGCTCCGAACACTGGCCATATATAAAACAGAAAACTATGTCCTGGTAACTCCACACAAACAAAAATCTTGAGATATGAGCTGTGTGTCTGAAATCCTTTGTCTTGCTTTTTAGAATAACATTTTGAAGGCTTTTGCCACTAGGACAATGTTTTTAAGGCAATATTAGATTTGGAAAACATGTCATTTTAATATAAGCAGGTCATTTTAATACAATTTAAAATAAACCACATGCCAATTAAACTATAAATACTTTTAAAGGTCTTGTGCCAAACTGAGCCATTTAGAGTGGCAAAACTCAACAAATAAATGGCACTTAAAGTCTTAGCTTACAGCTCAGGTTCAATGATACTTTATTTGGTTTGCAGTACTGAGCGTCATGCCTGCTGTATTTCACAGTTTCAACAGATTCCTAAATTCCCCATCACTACATTAGATATACAATGTCATTTGAGAGTTTTTTTTTTTAAAGAGTACAAGCAACAACAGAAATATTGATACTAACGCTGGGAAAACATTGCTCTTTTAAGAAACACATTACACCTACATGCCTACTGCTCATTTCTTATATGAGAAAACAGGACTCTTGAGTCAATTAGTGTTCATCTGTGTGGCCTAATTTAGACAATTGTTTTATATCACTTTCCAAACTGACATACCATTGCGTATTTTTACGTCTGTCTCCCTGCCCAGACTGGGAACTCCTTGAAGACAGGAATGTAGTTTTATGGTAAGATGAATTAAGACATAGACCCCACCATAGACTATACATGGAGGAGTCCCAGGTTTAACAGGGGGGAGGAGGGAGTTGAAGGAAAGGCACTTGCTTATGCAACTCTCTTGTACCAGGAAGAGGGACGGGATCCCAAGAAAAGACTGGTTCATTCTGCCCGGGGGTTCTGGGAAAGAAATCACACAATCAATGACACCGGAATCAGATATTAAGAGATAAGTAACACTTCAAACCGGCAGGGAAAGGACATTTTAGGCACAGTGAACCACACAAGCAAAACAGAAGGCTGGAGGGTAAATGGACAGGTCACGGGAAAATTTTTGATGATGCTAATTCTCAGGCTGGGGGTGGGGGTGGGGGGTTGGGCAAGGAGCATCCACAGGATAAACAGAGAAAAAGATTTAAATTCTGTAGATGACTCTGTCACCTTTACGTTTTTTATCATTTTGCTCTGGGGAAGGCAAAATGTGGGGAAGGCTGTGTGAGCACTTCTAAAATAGATAAATGTTCATGAAGACTGACCAAAAGGCATCCTGATGAAGAAAAAAAAAAAAGTGTAACCATTTAAATGTTTAAAGTTCACCTGCCATGTTATCAAATTAAATAAGCACATATTCACCCAGTACCTTTATAAGTTTTATCTATAATACAGAAAGACTGATTTCACAAGACACAGGTTCTTATACTGAGAAATATGTCTCAAATACATCTGAATCCAGGTAAATATAAATAAATTTCCCTGTTTGTAGAAGGGGCTAATAGAAATTTGGCAATTTGGCTCAATTTTTTTTTAAGTTCAACTGAAATGTAGTTAATTTACAATGTTGTGATAACTTCTGCTGTCCAGCAAAGAGATTCAGTTCTACATGTGCACAGACCCATTCTTTTTCAGATTCTTTGTCTGTATAGATTATCACAGAATATTGGGTAGAGTTCTCTGTGCTGTACAGCAGGTCGCTGTTGGCCAGTCATTCCACATACCTCAGTGTGCACATGCCAGTCCCAAGCCCTCACTCAGTCCATCCCTCCCCCACCCCACACTTGTCCCCTTTGGTAACCATAAGTTTTTTTTTTTTTTTCAATGCCTGTGAGTCTGTTTCTGTTCTGCAAATAAGTTCATTTGTATCCTTTTTTTAGATTCCACATATAAGGGATATCATATGATGTTTGTCTTGTAATGTCTAACTAGCTTCACTTAGTATGATAATCTCTAGGTCCAACCACGTTGCTGCAAATGGCATTATTTCCTTCTTTCTTGCGGCTGAGTGCAATTTTTGCTCCTCAAAATATTAGGAGGAAAAGACAGCAATCCTATCTAATGTGGCAGAGTCTTAAAAGGTTTATCTAAGCACTTAGTTTATTAAAGATAGTTTTGAATTGTAGCATTCAAAAAACCTGCTTTTGTGAATGGACAAAAAAAACAACTAACAAAAGATAAGGAGTTACATAGTATCAAAACTGGTGGATTGTTTTCAGAGAAAATTTCTCGATTGATACATCCTTCACTTTTTCTTAGCTATTTTATAATAGAGAGCTCCAAAATCATAAAAGGCAAAATATAACAGTAATAGTAATAATAATAATACAGGAACAACTAACACTTTCAGCACACTATCTGTCAAGAACTGAGCTGGTATGACATCTAATCACCAGAACATTCCTAGGAAGGAAGTATTTTCAGCTCTGGGTTTTATAAAAGAAAAAACTGAGGTCATTTTTCTTGGACCAGGCTGTGAACGAGCCTTAATGGCAGAGCCAGGATTCCGGGCTGGGTCATAGCCTTCAGAGTTGAGGATGGTAAAGTTGCTACCTCCTTCTAAATAATGTTAGCCTCTTTCTCTCTTTCAACTTGAGCTTGGTTGGGGAAAAAAAAAAAGCTTGGGCAGGAAGAAGAAGAACAAAGTGGGGGGATAGAAAAGAAAGAGAATGTGAGAGGGTAGGGAGGAAAAGAACAGAGAGACAGGGGAGGGAAGAAAAGGATTGGAAAAGCCAGTGAAAGCAAGAATCTCATTTTTCTAGGTGTTCCTGTAACACACACTGCTCCCCATTCTCCACATTTTGTTTTTTAAATTTAAGTGTAATTGCTTTAAAATATAGTCTTAGCTTCAGGTATACAGCAAAGCAATTCAGTTATGTATATAAATATTATTTTTTCAGATTATTTTCCATTTTAGGCTATTACAAGTTATTGAATATTGTTTGCTGGGATGTGCAATAAATCCTCGCCCATTCTCCACACTTCCTTATTACTTTTTTTTCCCCAGTCCATCTCTCTGGTAGATTTTTAAGTTCCACGAGGGCAGGAACTGAATCTGTCTTGGCCATCACGGGATCCCCCTAGGACTAGCACAGAATCGGCAAAGAGTGGGCACTCATTAAATAAAGAAATAAAATAAAATATATTTTCTTTCTTTTCATGGCTTGTTTCCTTGTTCTCTACAGCCTCAAAAAAAAAAAAAAAGGTATCAATGTGTAAGATGACAGGGATAGAACAATTTCACTTTATTATAGAGCACATTTATGATTGCAAATTATTTAGGTTTAAACAGTGCCATTTTGCTGTTGCCATTAGCCTTGAAAGGATGGCCATTGGTTTCAAGTACTCTACAGCTGTCCTAATTAGCAATTCATCTCTGATTGGACACTGGACAAACACCAACTGAAGAGCAGAGTTTCTCTGGCTTCTAATGTTTTTATTTTTTTATGGCTTCACCTATGGCATATGGAAGTTCCCAGGCTGGGACGGAACCTGAGCAGCAGCTGCATCCTATGCCACGGCTGTGCCAGCACCCAATCCTTTATCCCACTGTGCTGGCCAAGGATCAAACCCACACCTCCACAGCACCAAAGCCACTGCAGTGGTTTCCTAATGCACAGCGCCACAGCGGGAACTCCTAACTTTTTAAAATGAAATTCCCTGTAAGACAGTGGGAGGATAACACCATAACCAGAACTTTCACCACTCTCAACACTCCATAAAGGTCAAGAATCATTTCAACCATTTTTTTTGTAGCCAAAAAAATTTATACTTAGCCCAGTTAAGAATGATTTTCAACAGAAGTATTGCCCCATTTTATATGACCAATTTTTAAAAATCATAGGTTTCAAAGTATAAACATTCCCCAGACATTCATATTTGTAAAGATACATATTTGCTTCGTAAGTGAAAAGAACCTACAGTTAAAACGTGTCAAGGAAGCACCACTTATATTGCTGAGCTGTTTATTTTGCTTATGTTTCATCAGTTATCTGTTTTGTACTGAAATCTTCATTAAAAGGTTTTACCTTTTTTTTCCTCTCTTTTTCTTTTTTCTGGCTGTTGTTCTTCCCCCTCCCCCACCCTCACTTTTCTTTCTCTTCCCAAGCCCTTTGCTTTCTGGATTAAAGCTGCAATTTTTATCTTTATTCTCAGACTCCCCTTTCACGGGTCAGAAGGAGAGTTTTTCTTTGTGTCAGAATTATTCACAGGACCCACGGAATGAAGGCTGAGCACAAAATAAACTCTAGCTCAGAAGAAAAAAAAAAAAGTGTTGTTTGAAGAGGATGGCTTTGGAAAGTTCGCTGAGCTCAGGATGAAATAAACAGAACTGGAACTAACTCGGGAGCAAGGATATTCTCCGAGCCAGCAGCCAAGCTGGTAGCCAGAGCCAAAGAGAATGTCCTGAGCATCTGTTTTGTTTTCATGTCAGGAACGGAGAAGAACATCTTAGTCCTCACTGGTTGTTTTGCTCTGGCTCTTTGGACTTTTCGCTAAACTTAAGATAAAACCTGGGAAAACTTGGATCAAATGTGAAAATGCAAAGCATTTAAAGAACCAAAGGGGGGGGGGGGGGGAAGAGAGAGAGAAAGAGAATAAAGACGGCAGTACCTTTGAAAGTTTTTAAAAATTAAGCAAACCACAATTTATTCTATTTTTGACACAAGTCACCCTATAATTGCCATTTCTGCAAGGTGTCTCAATTACCATAGTACCATGTGGCTGTTTAAATGCCTATACATTTGTCTGCAGAAGAGAAAAAAGCCACAACATTGTCTATTAAGTGTCAAAAAGCCTTTTCTTTAACTACAGAGGGCTTGGACAGAACTCAGGAAATACTTCAGCTGGAAAAGAAATGTTAAAAGCTACCCTTCAAACTACTGGAAACCCTATTATCAAATGTTAAAACCTTAAAAAAAAAAAAAATTCCCGAGTATCCCAAGCTGGATTACATACATCTTTGTTTAGCAAAGGTTGATCAACCTCGATAAGCAAAGACAAAATAACAATGGGTGCAATCTACCTGCTTATTTGGAATCACGATGCTTAAATTAAGAAACTCGAGAACAAGTATCTGCTTACGTGTGTGTTCCCTCCATGCAGGAACCACAGTTACTTACAGAAAATGCCGAACGTATTTCTCTTTATCACATCTCTAAGTCATCATGTCAGCACTTTGGACGCTGCTAGCTGTCACTGTGAGTGAGAACCTAAGGAGGAGGGGGGAAAATGAACATAACTTTCCTTCAGAAGAAAAACAGTGTGGAAAAACATACATAGTGTATATGCACACGCAGACAACCTTTCACTTCTTTTTTTTTTCTCGGTTCAGAGGACATAATGAGAATTAATTAGCACATTCCTAAATCATTTGCCCCAATTTCCTCTCTAATATATCTGTGCACAGCTGAAGATTTTGTAAAGAAGGGAGACAGAAACCAGAAAGCTGAGGTCAGAGGCAGAAGCACAGATGTACAGATGTACGTTTACATGGATGTTGTGTGATTGTGTCTCTTTGTGATGCATAATTACAAATGATTTTAACTCAACCCTTTCACGAGGCGCTATTTTTTTTTCTGTTCTAAATACAGTACCTACAAGCCCCCCAAATTCATCTCTTACAGACTTTGAAGATTTAAAAATTTCTCCAAAATGCCACATGTCAGTCAAAAAAGAAAATGACTGGCTTTTAAAATTATAATTTAAAGCGGAGAGACGAGCGGGGATGTTTTCATTAAAATTTAACCCCTTTTTAAGCTCATGTGTCTGTGACTTTGGGGAACACACTGAAAACTTGGGGTTTTTTATCTACACATTCTTCTGAGGAAAAAGACCTACAAAACAAAAAGAACAGAATCACAGTGAACAGCAGCTCATGTTAATATAAGGCCATATCCTTCAATACACACCTCAAGATAGCATTCACTGCTCATTGTCTGAAATACAATACAGAAAAATCAAGTCTGTCGTTTCCATCCGTCAATGTTTAGAAATCAAATCTAATAGGTAAACTTTAAGCCATACATGTATGGGAACCTTGTTTTTTTTTTTTTTAAATCATTTGGTATCCTCTGAGGGGAGTCATTTGCTGTAAAGTGTAACCTTTTTGTATTGTGAATTATCATTCTTGCATCATGGTAATATTCAATTAAAACATGAATGATTTTCAAAGAGCAGGATATTCAACAAAGTAACCCCTGAACATAACAGTGTCATACAAAGAAACAAGTGATAGTTCAAAACAGTTTTCTTTTCTTCTAGGCCGGCATTAAAAAATGTTACCTCTTGGCATTTATAGAAATCTATACGTGATAAAATTTCATAAAACTTTGCAAAACAATAGTGCACATCAAAAAACCGACAAAATCACAGAAGGTCCATAGTCTAGTTAACAGTTTTGTGAAAGGTATTTCCTCACTTCTGAAACGCACTACAGTTAACATAAAATGTTACCATTAGGGGAAGCTGAGTTAAGGGTCTATGGTACCTTTCTGCTGCTTTTACAACTCCTTACACATGCACAATTATTTCAAAAGAAAAAGAAAAAAATTTTACCTCTATATAAGTTTTATAAGTCTGAATTTCCAGACGTTATGTTGCAGTTTCACAATGCAAGGAATCAAATAGATTCTTACTAAAATTTAAATCTACAACTTTCAAAGAAATTTCTGAAAGGTTCAGAAATACATCCTTCAATTGATTCCAATTAGAGGCAAGTCTGATTATGTCGTCTCATCTGCCAAGTCCTACCAAGGGCTTGTCTCTAACTTTCTCTGATTGCCTTATATTTTTAATTTTTTATTAAAGTATAGTTGATTTACAATGTTGTGTTAATTTCTGCTCTACAGGAGTGACCCGGTCATACCCACATACACATTTTTCTCATATCATCTTCCATCATGCCCTAGCACAAGATATTAGAAACACTTCCCTGTGCTATACAATAGAACCTCATCGCCTTATACGTTCTTTGCCCCCAACTCTGTACCTCCCCAGGAAGAAACGCTGTCTGCCTCAAATCTCATAGCAGTGGAGTGTAGTGGTCAAGAGCTTGTGTTGAAGTTGCTCCTCTGACACTACCTGCCCAATGTTAGCCAAGTTGCTTAACCTCTCAGAGCCTCCGTTTGCTAATCTGTAAAATGGGGATAATCATAGTATCTACTGAATAGAGTTGTGAGGGTTAAGTGAAGCATAGGTGCAAAGAGCATGACATGTAGAAAGCACAGGATCAAGGTCAACTGTGACCCAGGTTAATGCTTCCTATATGCTTCCACTGACAGAAGTAAGTGAAAGATAAGAGGAAGAAGCCAGAGCTGCACAGAGCTTCCTTTAAATGTTGGCCCCTTCTCTCATTAACTACATGATTTACCCTTCCCCCAAGTCACATCTCCCTTGCCTGTAAAAGAAAATAATGTTGCAGCATTAGGCACACAGGAAGCATTCAACACTAGACTTTTTCTTAGAGGTCAGTCTACCATGTTATAAATATTTCTTCTAACTCTGCTTTGCTGTATTAAGAGATCCTGACAGGAAAAAATCAGGTAGTGGTCCAGCTTTCTGTCTCCTGCCCAAGGTCAGCAGGAAGGAGATGCTCCGTAAATGTTTGTTAAGTGTCTGATGGTTGAAAAATTGAACGTTAACTATCTGAACCACATCACAGAGGACCCCAAGAGCGAAAAAGACATTTACAGAATCGCTCTGGTCTCAGAAAACTTTTCTTTTTACAATTATGACACCCTTTTCAAGTTTCCAGAAATTGAATGTGTAAAGGTAACTCCAGGAGAGGTGTAAATTCTGAGTTCTGAAACACAGGAGGCACTGGCTAAAAATCCTTGAGACAAGCACCCAAATACTAGAGCAACTTAGCAGACGCAATGCCTATGGAGGACACCACACATCAATGGGAATGGCTTACCTGTCATTAGCAACATATTCTAATGTCCTGTTGGTTAAATAATACTCTTGAAATTTCAAGAAACACCCACAGTAATGGCCTGGGAGGCTAGAGTTCTCTGTAACAACGTTGAATCCTATGCTCTGACCTCTTGATCACAAAAGGGTCTCACCATAATCTTCAAGTCATGTAGGGGATGGGAAAGTCATCTTCAGGAAATAGTAGGTTTTCTGTCTTAAGTACTTATTGACTGTAAGTACTTGAGAAACCCTCCTACAGATCAATTGACCACCACAATAATTCGATATATTTGCTCCAAAACAAAGCCATTAGCATTTTATTAGAAGAAATATTTCATCTCTCTCCCTCTCTCTACTTAAACACGCCGCAGATGTAGCACTCTGTGTGGGTTGTTGGAAAGTCAAAGAATGTAATTTCTTGATGAATTGCCATACACAGGATCCAAGTTATGTACCATTTGGGTAGTTAACCCCACCCACCACCACCTCCTATAAGCAGTCCTGCTAAACTTTCCAAATAAGCACATTTCTGATAAATCACTGGAAGCTGTCTTAAGCGTATCAGGCTTTAAGTTATTCCTTGGGATAGATCATGTCATTTTCAAAGGGCAGGAACTACAGGAGAGAAATTCCACAGTAAACTGGTGCTGTGGTACATCTGCTTCCCTTGCAGGCTTCAGGGAGTCTCAGTCAATATTTCTTATCTTATTCTTAAATAACTTGTGGTCTCAGAAATGGTTAGTGATTCAGAAATTACATCAAGAGTCTAAAGATAGATTTCAATAAATGCAGCAGTTCTATAACAGGAAAAGAAAATGCCTGTTGGTTTGAAGACTATTGGGAATCAAAGAGCTATTCTTAGTTGGGCTTGCTAGAATCGAGTCCTCCAAAAGCAAGTTACCTCCTCTTCTTCCACCATCCATCTACTTAACTGGGCGCAGGAATATAAATCGCAGAGATACCTGGATATTAGTATAGAGCCGAACTCAGAGCTATGAATACCTTTTTACAGACTTCCCCTGTTCCCCCATCACAGGAGGAGAAAAAGTTTTGGGGACACAGTTTACATATTGGTTTTTTCACCAGTGGAGTGACTGACTGGCTCAAGACAAGAAGGTTGACAGCAGTAAAGGCGGAAGGAAAGGATCAGGTGTATCTGTAGGTGCTCCTTTATGCCACCCTAACTCAATGAGTTACTATTCCACATTCTTATCAGGCAACCTTTGCATGAAAATTCTTTGCAGGAGATCCTATATACCTCAGTTATGCCCCTTCTTTTTCCAGTATAAGCATAACAGTAAAAAGCATCTTATTTCAAACAGCATTTAGACAGCCAATACACATGAGGCAAGTAAGTGGCCCCTTTCTCCTTCACGGCCAGTTCAGACCCTTGGACATCGCCTCCATTTCCCTGAAAATTTATCTTCCTTAGCCCTGGAGGTGTTTCCCTAAACATGAATTTATTTGAGAGTCATCCAGACAACCCTCCCTTCTTTCGTTCAAAACGTGTGGGGGGATACAAGAATGCTGGAACAGATGACAGTCGATTAATCATGACTTTCTGGTAAGGAAAAAAACACCCATCAGTACCCTCTTTTTGAATCTCACATCTTCATAATTCAAGGTCAACATATGCTCACTTAAAATTTTTTTAATTTACATTTATTTTCAATATTCCTTTTAGTTTCTATCATCTAAATGTCCCATATTAAGCAGGCACCATTTTGGAAAATTAAAATGTTTGTTAAAATGCATCTGATAAAACCTTATATACATATAAATATCATCTTGAAATACCATACGGAAGTCCCCCTAAAGTGGGTGCCAGCTTTTGTCTGCTTGGTTGCTGTTGTTATTGCTTTTTGGTCTTACTTTTGCCTTACAAGTTTCCCTCATCATCCCAGCTTCCCTTATTATTAGACGACAATCCATTCAATAACTGACTACTGAAAAGTATTTTACGGAGTATATAAAATGAGAATGAAGGGGGAGGAGGAAAAAACATGAACAAAAATGTCCTCTAAGTTTTCCTACACATATCCTATAATTTTCCAGTTGGCTTAACCACTCAACATATTTAAATAACCAACCAACATATTTATTTAACATTCGGCAGATGGACATGATAGAAACATCATGATTTTCAGATGTACTTTTATAACTGCAGGGTTTTCCTCGTGCCAGTATCACAACAGGTTCTTAAGGTAAAGCTGCCCCTACCTGCTGTTTCTTCCATGTTAGAGCAACTCTCAACCTCAACGTGTCCACTCAGATTAATTTAAATCCCTGACATTACAGTAGAAATCAAATCATTCTCTTCCATCTATTTTTACCCACAGCATAAAAGAGACTATTTTACATGTTAATAGTAATCTGATGTGGTTGTATAAATCTGATATAAATATGATACTCTGTTTGGAAATGATGCTAATTTAGTTTAAAATGGAGATTACATTTCAACTTGTAAAAGAGCAGGATGGAATATTAGCATTCATGGCTGTTATATAATTTCCCTTTACACTACACAAGTGTTACTAAAAATCTTTTCTGAGCCTCTTTGTCCAAAGATTTCCCATTCTTCCTATAAGAAAAAGGACTTCTCTATGTAACTCTAAGTTAAACAGGTGGTACAGACCCTTGAAAAAAGATTAACAACAACATTATAAATGCATTTTTGAAGAAACATTTAAAGTTACAGTGTAATAAACCGAACAGAATGTCATAAGAATGTCAAACTGGGCACAGTAAAAATAAATGTTATTCCCAAGGAAAATAAAAAGTCTGCATATTTATGTAACATTCAGCAGATGGACGTGATATTAATATAGGGTTTTCAGTTGTACTTTTATAGCTACTAGATTTCCTTGCCTAACTTGGCAACCCGAGGCACCATTTGAGTTTTGGATTTGGACAATACTGCAACAGATGTCCAGACCAATAAAATAAATTCCTTAAGGGCTCTGCTTAATTTGTGTAATTGATCAATTTTGGTTACATAGGCCTCAGCTCACCAGCATGTAACTGCCTTCCACAAAAGCTTTGCAGTGGGGATTTCATTCCATATGTTACAAGAGTTTATGGACTCTCTTGGACAAAGCTGCAAATAGAACAGGGCCTGTGGTGACACCTGTTGGCAACAGGCAGTGAGAGGTAAAAAAGCAACCACCAACATGAAGGATGGTTCGGGGGCCCTTTTGCTCATCCTCGGCAATTACTGACATTTTGGGCCCGTTCTTTGTTGTAGGGCTTGGCCTGTGCATTGCAGGATGCTTAACAGCATCCCTGGCCTTTTCCACTCAAAGAACCAAAAAACGTCTCCAGACAATGCCAAATGTCCCCAGGGCGCTATCACCCCAGGTAAGATTTGTGGCAGTAGAGTGGATGCTTCTGGAATGGCCCAAGAAGTCTCACATAGTTTGATAAAACAAAACACACACTTTTCCCCCTTGCCTTGAAGTCTTTCAATTTAATCATAGTTTTACAGACAACTCACAAAAACTTGGGCCTGCTGGAAGGTAACCATATTACTGTTTCATCACCGCACTCAGGCAGGTGGTAATTAAGACATGGACTTTGAAACCCAACTCGAAATGCTCATCACTCACCTATTAAACTTGCCAGAGTTGCTATGCTAATTATCTGCCCGAATCCCTGATTTCGCATAATACGGCCTGCAGCCTGTGACAGAAATTAAAGGAAAGACCAGTGACCTCCTTTGTGATTGCGCTAATAACTACATGATAATAAATTAGTTTCCAATTTTCAGAAGACTTCACATGGTAAAAAAAAAAAAAAAAATGGAGCAAGTATGATACACAAACTTGATAGAAGATGGCGGATCAGCACCAACCTTGACTCTTCTTTTGAAATTAGTTTCCAATCATGGTAAACAGGGAATGTAAGCAAACTGCAAGATGGTTTTACCTGGCCTGGGACCTTCTAGAATCTAATAATAAAGAGGAGATGAGGTCGGCTTGTATTTTACATTAGATAGTACGGTAATAAGAGCCTACTCCTCAGATGTTTTCAGAGGGAGAGAAAATGTGGACACAAATATGCCATAGCCACACACACACACAAAAGATTTTTGCAGGCAGGCGTAATGACTTGAAGGAGTCATACTAATATCGGAGTAAAAGCATGCAAAGAAGAATGACTGATTTAACGGTAAAGATGTACCATGACTTCTTGGCATGTTTTCTGTCTTTCTTACATCTGCTCTTGCCTCTAACGGCTTTCTTCCTTTGGCTGGCAAACACAAATAAGAATATACAGGAAGCAGGACCCCACTCTGATGTACAATAAGATTTAGCTAATTAGAAGAATCCTCCAGCTCATTATGCTAGGCAGTAGGAAGTCACAAACTACATGAAAGCGTGACACTTGCTAAGCCCTAAGACGGTGTCAGAGCTGAACTGGCATCACTTTCTTCTGTTTCTTCATAGACTTGGTTGGATTGCACTTTCAGTCCTTTAAAGTCAGTTTTGACTTTCAAAGGGAAGGATCCCTTGAACACTGCACCATCTTCTGGCCAAACGCTGAATTACGAGTCTTTAATTAAAGCGTAAAGTCCCAATTTTCTAAGAATGTCTGCTAAAATATACTGGGTGTATTTTATTATTCCTATTTTCAGACAGCACAAGAGATCGATGAGAAACATGAAATCTTTTCCTTCTAATTAAATGAAAAGGCGGTGGAAGTCTGTTTTAAGAGAGATTTGTGATTCGCAATCTTACATTTTGGATCCCACAAAGATGCATGCAAAGCCCTGTGTAAGTTTGACATTTAGAATACGCTGATTGGGGCCCAAAGAGATACACAACATGCTTCTGGCCCTCTGAAAGCTCACGAGCTACTCATACAATGAAGATCTAAAATGGGTGAACGCTAACGAACGCAGTCATGAAGGGAAGTAGGAATTAGTGGCGGCGGGAGGTGGGGAGGGGTGTCTAAAGACAGATTTGTGGTGAAAAAGATTTATTGTAGGTAGACAGTGGGCCTTGAATCATGATGGAAAATAATGATGTGGTGGCAAATTATGCTTAAAATAGGCACTGTGCTAAGTCCTTCCCAATATTACCTTCACGAATCCTCAAAACACCCCATCTTGCTGCTGAGCATCCCAGCCGTGGAGTGGAGGAGATTAAGACTCAAACCCAGGCCAGCCCGGTCCCATAGCCCACGCTGGAAACCAACCGTGATGAGGACGAGATTCCCAGAAAGGATGACAGAGCGGTTCCCGGAGGAATAAGAGGAGTTTAGCAAAAGGGCAGAGGCAGGGATGGGCAGCGGCAGCGCTGAAGTGTCCCTCTAAAAGGGACCAAAGCTAGAAATCGCTTGGAGGGGAAAGGATGGCTCCAGATAGTACCTGCTTGAATCCGTGTTCTCAGAGGACTCGTCCAGATGGCGCCTAGAGAAAGAAAGAGGAGCCGCGCAGGATTATGGGAAGGGCTCACCTCCAGGACACCCACAGCTGCTGCCCCTGAGTACATGGGCTCCGAATTCAAAGGCAAGGAAACCAGCGGGGGCTGAAGTGCTAAACGGTTCAGAGGGTGATCAGCGGAGACTGGCTTGGAAAAGAAAGTTGGAAAAAGACAGACGTGTTCAAAAAGCTCACTAGAATACCGGGGTTCCAAAGGAATATAGAGACAGCAGCAGGTTCATTCACTGGCAATCATTGATTCATTCCCCAAAAGGACTGAGTTCCAGGGCAAAGCATCCTGGGGGGTGGGGGAGTGGAGGTAAGAGCAAATGAGGATTCTGCTGGTTAGGGAGACTTGTGCAACTCTGCAGCAAAAGGAAGTTAGTCTAGAGTTCCAGAAGATGCTATGGAAATAAGGCACAACTGAAGTAAAGCAAAGGTGGAGAGAGATGGAAATGGATGGAGGTTGAGGACCCACTCTCCCAAAAATTCCCTTTCACAGGGATGTAAGTAATTCAATCATAACCTAAGAGAGAGGGTGCAAACTCAGATTTGAAGCAGGTGGTAAATGCACCGGCGGTGTGCCAGGTGAAATTACTAGGGAAAGGTGGATGGGAGCAACCCAGAGACAGTGTGCCCCACCTACAGGGGGCAGCCGAGCCTCAGCTCAGGCTGCTGCCGGGCCAAAACAAGAACCCAGAATTGCCAGATGCTCTGATATTTCAAGACAAGCTAAAAAAGATGGGTTTCTATATGCAGTCTCTCAGTGTGTATGTTGTTAGAAATTTTAAAGAACTCTAAAACATGATGTGGGCCAAACAAAACACATCTGTAGTGCAGATGGTGGCTGCAGGTTGCCAGTCTTGGACCTCTCTGGCATAGAAGAAAGACGTTAGTGTGGTCCCCAGGCCCAGTCACGGCTCTGAGCTCCTGACTCACAGTCACATTCACCAGCTAAGGGGCCCCAACTGGAGGTCCTGCCAGTATCTCAACCACAACGTGCCCAAAGCCACGTTCATTTTCTTTCCCCCAGCGCCCTCTGTCTGCTCTATGTGTCCTGGATGCCAGTGCCAGTGCCAAAGCTCTCACCTTTGGAATGGCCTTCCCTCTTTCTGTTCCTGAACCTTCCAGAAGCCACGTCCTAAAGTCATGTCCTCTGCAGAGACTTGACACCTATCCCTCTTTCTGACCTTTCTCCGTTGTCATCAACCCTCATTGACACTCTCATGACTTCCGATCTAAAATTTCCCACCTCCACTCACTTCCTGTTCCTCTCATGTTGCACCAGTCACTGGGTGCATCTTTCTAAAATATAATTGTTTTTTGCCACCCACTTCAGCCTCAGCCCAAAAGCATGCCATGACTTTCCTCCCTGCTTATTGCAACAAGTACAAGCAACTTCAGCTGACCTGCATCCGTCACTCTTTGCAGTCAGGCATCACGGCACCTTCACAATAGCCCAACATTTCCTTCCAACCACAGTGCCTTTTCAAACTGTACATATCCTAAGCTTTTACCACTAAGAGCAAAACAATTTCCCAAACGCAGCCTAACTTTTTATTTTCATAGACTCAGCGTCAGAACTATTGACATTTGGGACCACATAATTCTTTTTTTCAGGGGAGGGGGAGGGGCTGCCCTGTGTCTCATAGGACATTTAGGAGCGTTCCTGGGCTCTGTGGACTAGGTTTTGGAAGCACACACACACCGCTCACCCGAGGAAGGTGTGGCAGGAACAATTGAGCCCTCATAATATTTCTCTCGCGATAACCTTCAAATTAACTTGCACTCTCCAGTTCTACCCCAAGAGATAGCAGAAAAGTCTGCTCAGAAACAGCCAGAGTGGCAGAGGGAGGTTGGCCACTGATGAGAAGTTGCTGTGTACAAATGAGAAAGAATCAGCACATCTCTTGTTCATCTGTTGTCAGAGAAAAGATCACTGCCCCCAGGGTGGTATGGCCTCTGTGACACCACTGCCAGGGCAAATTCGCTTTGCTTTGGGCTCTCACAGCACAGACTTATAATAATTGTTTGTTTAGTGTTGGTTTCTCCTCTGGGCAGTTCAATCCGTGAGAGCACAGACCTGTGTGTCATCGTCCCAGCTGCATCCCCAGCCACCAGCATAGTGCCTGGCACAGAGCAGGCAGTGACTTACTATTCTGGCAAAGCGTAATAAACCTTGCCATAGCAGATTTTGCCCTCATCTGATTCTAGCAAATCCCAATTCTCCTCTTCCTTTCAGACGCAGATCACAATAAGTGATCTCCTTGACTAATACTAATGGACCACGGTCTCTTTTCCTATAAATCCACCCAGCATCCCCCAGTGCTCATTACTCGTGGTTTTCCATATAGCAGATCTTTACCACCACTGAAATTCAAGATCTTCAAGACAGTCTGTATCTTCGAGTTTTTATTTTGGCCTTTAACAATACATCTACAGGGGACAGTTCTAGATATTTACAGGTGAAATGAATAAATGATTGTATTATCCATTCAAACAGCTAAAAAGCCCTCCATTACCGAATTGAACCTTGGAAACAAAATTTCGAATGTATGATCTCTGCCTAAAATGCTTACCTAATGTTTTCTTCCCGTATTTTAAAATTAAATTTCTATTGATTCAAGTTCAATTATTATTTATTCCTACCCATAAACACGTCACTTTACAAAGAATAGGTACTAAAACCTTCCAGCCAGCACACCCTCTGATTATCCCAGAAGTCTGTGGTCTGGTGAAATGAGTTCTTTGTTAGAAAAAAAACAAAAATAGAGAGCTGTGAATTTAACCAGGTCATTGAACCTTGCTGGTTTCCTCAATCTGTAAAATGGGTACATTAATATCTGCCTGCTGGCAAGGGGAGTGATAATTTCTGTCAGCTAAGAGTTTGGAGTCCTAGAAACCAGATTCAAATCTGTGTTCTATCTCATGACAGCTGTGTGCTCTTAAGGCAATTAGGTAACCATTCTGCCTTGGTTTTTTTAAAGGTAAAATGAGATTAAAAATAGAACCTACGTACTGTGAGACATATATAATGATGAATACAGTTGCTGTAAGTACAAGTGCTCAGTTAATGCAGTCCTGTCTTACTACCATTACTAGAGAAATAAAGGAGACAACGTCATGAGAAAAGAAATTTCCACAAGAATAGTTTCTAGGGATGACCTGTTTGGTGCTTATTAGAAATTTAAACGATCAGTTACTCAACATCCAGTTAAAAATCTTACTTCTCAGCCTTACGGCCACAAAGTCAGCCCTGGGTTTTTATGGATAGAGACTAGTGCTGGGCCCAGGACAGGCATTATACTTCAAAGTCTATAAAACCCGTCATTTTTCCCCACTGCTCTTGGAATTTTAAAAGACTTTTTCGTTAAATCGGGTGATTTGGTCTGGAATAGCCAAATCTTTCCTGAGTTGGCTGGACTTTTACTGCACCCAAACTGAGGCAAATGAGAACTGCAAGTTCAAAGTCAAGTCAAGCAGAAAGGCAGTTTCACGCTCTGGAGTTCAATGCCCATTCTACCCCAGGGTGGGAAGACCCCTTTATATTTGGCCAACCAGGCTGGAAGAACAGGCTGCTTACATCTCTCTCGCTGTCTCTGTGCAGTGCAAGCTTCGACTGCCTCTGTTATGTCTGTAGATCTGCCTTTCCACATCAACTCTCCTGAGGCTGAATGAAATTCAACTAAATTCATAAATTAGATGGCATTTTTCTCAAAAGAAAAAAATGAGCTATCTTGACCAATTCAGATCCAAAATCTTTTTTTAATCTGTATATTTCATTCACTCAACCCATACTTATTGTCAACTGAAATATCAGATAAATGCCTCAAATTTCCCTTTCGCTCTGGATTTGAGGGCCTGGATTCTGTTTGACCTTGAACAAGATTTTACTCGCAAATGTCCCATCCATAAAGCAGAGATCGTGAGAGTATTAGCCCACTGCATGGAGGAACCATAACACTTAATTAATTGAAATCTTGGATGAAGTGTGCTAGCAGCGCTTGGCATGACTTCCTGACCTGTACGTGAATGAGTGTTAATTTAAAAAGATAAATTCTCCAGTTTATAGCATGATTCTAGAGTGGAGTTTTACACACATGCGCGCACACACACACACACACACATACACACACACGTGCTCATCCATATACATATGTATATGCATATGTATAGCTTGGCATTTATACGAATGTGTGATTTCAGTGGCAAATCAGCCAAAGGAAAAATTAGCTACAGTTTTTTCCAAGGCAAATAATTCTCTGTTCGTGTTCTGTTATTTTCAAAAGACTCTAATGCTGTTATTTCAAAACTAAATGTCCTCAAACAAGGCAAAGACAATTCTTCTTGAATTATGCTTGCAGATGCCAGAGTTTCAGTGTTGTGTTAAAGTCCTACCAGAAAAATCCAAATTTTTAAAAAATGTATATGGAAACATTCGTTTAAAGTGAATTAAAAATAGTCCACCCTTTGAGGATCAGATAACCTGAAAAACAAGATAAATAAACATGCTACAAGAGAGAGGGAAGGAAGCAGGGAAGAGAGAAAGGAAGGGCATTGGAGTTCCCTAGTGGCCTAGTGGTCAAGGATCTGGCGTTGTTACTGCTGTGCCACAGGTTCTATCCCTAGTGTGGGAACTTCTGCATACTGTGGGTGCAGCAAAAAAGAAAGACAGAAGGGAGGAGGGAAAAGGAAAGGGAAAGGGAAGGAAGGAAGAAGGAAGGAAGAAGGAAGGAAGGAAGGAAGGAAGGAAGGAAGGAAGGAAGGAAGGAAGGAAGGAAGGAAGGAAGGGAAAGTTACCACGGCAGTACAGCAGAAACGAATCCAACTAGTATTGATGAGAATGCAGATTTGATCCCCGGCCTTGCTCAGTGGGTTAAGGATCCAGTGTTGCTGTGATCTGTGGTATAGGTCAGAGACATGGCCTGGATCCCGTGTTTCTGTGGCTGTGGAGTAGGCCGGCAGCTGCAGATCCAAATTCAGCCCCTAGACTGGGAACTTCCATATGTCGTGGGTACTGCCCTAAAGCAAAAAAAAAAAAAAAAAAAAAAAAAAAAAAAAAAAAAAAAAAAAAAAAAAAAAAAAGAAAAAAGAAAAGAAAGAAAGAGAGAGGGAGGGAGGGAGAGGAAGGGAGGAAGGGAGGGCATAAAAGACTCACTGAAATCACTTCCCCACTCCCCAAGAGAAAATAACAAAACATCCTTAAAATGTATTCTTGACTCAAGTTAGGCAGGGTCATTCTGTGACCTAAGAACCGAAAGGAAGAGCTCTGATTTAAGTGACTAGGCAGATTAAGAAGCTGTGTCTTTTTCTCTTGGCACCGATCTTTGGCTATCACATCCATAAATCGCTGCCTGCCTTTTTTGGGACACAAACAGACTAGATATTTCTTATAGATAAATGTTTTCTCTGGATGCATCTACTTTCATAGCTGATTAGTTGACTAAAAGCCATGGTATTTTTAAACTAGTTCATTTATCTAAGGCTCCCCCCCCCAATATAGCACCAGTTAACTTTGGCATCGAAATACCGCCTCCTGTCATAGGAAAACTAGATGCAACCGATAACGACTGAACACTGCCTAATACAGTGAGAACATATAGCTTAGGGCTGTTTATCTTCTAGCATGAAGGAGAATCTTTTGTTAATTTAAATAACACTCTAACTTAACACCTAAAAATGTGTTAGATGTGAAATATAAACATTTTTATAGATACACTATGAATTTTAATATCGTTTAACTTATTTTATTAAATTTTTTTCTACCTAGACAGTCTATATCCATTAACAATTTTAGTGAAGAGAGAGAGACCATATGTGAAACATCAAAGAGGTCTTAAAAAGAGGAAGAAGGAAGAGTTCTAAATAAACACATTCAAAAAGAAAACATATGGGGAGTTCCCCTTGTGGCTCAGCAGGTTAAGAACCCCACTAGTATCCATGAGGATGCGGGTTTGATCCCTGTCCTTGTTCAGCAGGTTAAGTATACAGCACTGCCATGAGCTGCAGCGTAGGTCCCAGAAGTAGCTCGGATCCCATGTTGCTGTGGCTGTGACATAGGTCTACAGCTGCAGCTCCGATGAGACCTCTAGCTGAGGAACTGCCATATGCCACAGGTGCAACCCTACAAAAAAAAAAAAAGGAAAACATAGGCATACTGTGGTATATAGAATGGCTGGCCATGGGAACCTCTACCCAATATTCTGTGATAATCTATACAGGAAAAGAATCTGAAAAAAAAATAGACACGTATACATGTATAACTAAATCATGTTGTTGTACAAAAGAAGTTATCACAACATTGTAAATCAACTAAACTTAAATAAAACTTCTAAAAAATGAAAAAAAAAACAAAAGGAAAACATAAGTAGAAAATCTGAAAAGTAACGTGATTGTGGAGGAACAGAAACAGCTTTTAAGAATCTCCTAAATCCTTTCCATTGTTGAAATCTGGGTTTTATTCTGTTGAAATCTGGGTTTTATTCATCTTCCTCATTAATGTAAGGCAGAAATTTTAGTCTGTTTTGTTTGTTACTAGGTTGTAACAGTCTAGAACAGTGCCTGACACACAGCACGTGCTCAAAAAAAAAAACCTTTGGTGAATAAAGGAACAAAGAGAACTTGTCAAGGCAGGATATGAAATCTGAGACTGGAGAAAACCAAGAGGAATTCCAAGAAACCCTTCATCTGTTACTCTGAGCTTTGCTAATAAGAGAGAAAAAGAAGGACCAAAATTAACCAGTCGGTGAGGCTCTGGATCAGCCTGAACAGAGCCTGAGACTAATAAAACAGAAAGTTCCCAAAGGATAATTGGAATATCATGCTTCTCTTTCCCAAGAACCTCACTTTCAGCAAGAAAGCAGTGGAGGTGAATTAGCCAGAAGAAACAAGATGAAGAAGAGCCACAGAGTAAGGGGTTCAATAAATATCACAGAATAATTGAAAGGCTGTCCTCTCATATAGGCACTGGGTCAGTACTGGGATATAACTGTCCTCAAAGGAATTAGAGTCCAAAGAAGGAGGAATAAATAGGCAGATTCAAAGCCTGATAAAAAAGAAAGTAAAAACAGGCAAAAGAAGTGACAAAATTAAAAGGAAAATTGATTCTCCTTTTTCCAACATATGACACATTTGGAATTTTTGTGCAGAATTGCATACGCCTTAGAAAGGGCACAACAGATCACAACTGGTAAGTTCCACAAAAGTCCTCTGAAATGCCTGTCAATGAGTTTGAGAACTTTTATACGACAGAGAATAATGAAGAGCAAAAAATCTTCCGGAATGATGAAAGTTCAAGAGAATATGATTGGATGCTTAAAAATTTACAAAACAAAAGGGATGAACAAGCACTAATTCAAAAAAAAAAGTTCAGGAATTGTGGAATAACAGAGAGTTCACATAGCATTAGATGGGTACATTTATGATAAACCTTTTTTTTCAGCCACACCCATGGCATAATAGCAGTTCCCTGGACAGGGATTGAATCCAAGCTACAGCTGCAACTTTCGCCACAGGTGCAGCAGTGCCAGATCTTTAACCCACTGTGCCACAGTGGGAACTCCCATTTATGATAAACTTTAAAATACTATAACCAAATATCGTACAAATTGAAAACATAAATAGATTAAGGACATGTGTAGAAAAAAATCATGGATCAAAGACAACTCCCATAGCCTGTGGTAAAATCTAGCCTTTGGCCATGTTTTTTTTTTTTTAACTCTTTATTACAGAAACTTTAAACACACACAAATTAAATATACATGTATTCATCCGTCATCAATTTTAAATACTTATCAACACCCAATCAATGTCATTTCATTTATATCCCTTGTTTCATTTATATCCACTTCCCCACCCTCACACCTGGATCTTTTTGAAACAAATCTCAAACTTTGCATCATGCATCTGTAAAGATTTCAGTGACTATTTCCAAAATTAAGAATGTTTTAAAAAACATAACTATCATATCAATAGCATACCCAAAAACTTAATGCTAATTCCTCAACATGTCAGATATCCAGGTAAATTTCAAAATTCTCTGACAGATATGCAAAAGCTTTTTCTTTTTTTGCTGCTTTTTAAGGCATCAGAGCCACGTCTGTGACCTACAACACAGCTCACAGCAATGTCAGATCCTTAACACACTGAGTGAGGCCAGGGATCAAACCCACGTCTCACAGGTACTAGTCAGGTTCATTACCTCTGAGCCACGATGGGAACTCCCCAAAATCATTTTTTTTCTTTTTTCTTTTTCCATTATAACTCCCAAAAGCATTTTTTAAAATTAGGAATTTATTGTCACATTTGAAAATAGAGATATTTCAACCAAGTATAGATTTCTGACTTCAGTCTCTTAAGAAAGACATCTGGCCGCTCTGAGTACACATTCCTAGACAGAAAAGCTGAGCAGAAATGAGGTCACTACTTCCCCTTTTATGCAGGTCTTGCATGCTCCCACTCACCACACTCCCCACCACTCCCTACTGTCTTGCCCACTGCACACTCCACACATCTACATTACCTGCCTGGGTCTTGGACATAACTGAGACCATATTCCTAAATCTAAGCTAATAGAAATTTTGGATAATTAGAACCTATCCTATCACTTTTGGACTAAAGACCTCCTAAGTGGTGAGCACAGCCATTTTTAAAAGCTTTACAGACTTAAGTCATAGAATAGAAAAGAACAAGCCTGAAGACAAATGCTCAGATTTGAGGGTCAAACCAAGGGCAGAACAAGAGAAGATGCTAAGTCAACAGACAAGGAAGCCAAAAGGGGGAATGGAAGAGTTATGAGGCACAGATTGATTTGATTAGTTCAAGAATTATTTGGAGAACCAAATTATGTGCTGGGCTCTCCTCTCTGCAGTGCATTCCAAGATCCAGAGATGGGTAATGTTGCTTTTAAAGGACTGATGCCAAGTCCAACACTACATAAAGCCTCCCCACCTTCCCTGTTCATTTGTCAGTTTTGAAATGTGAGAATGAAAGCACAGTAGGTTAAATTAAAAGTGTAGTCACTGGGGCGACATATTACTGCTCTTAAAATTGAAATGAAAATGAAAATTTAAAACTCACCTATATCTATAGATTGACTCCCTTTTCACATAGGCTGGAATGCTCAGTACTCAACCTAAGAAAACAAAATGATGTATGTTTGACAACCAGATGCTATTCAAAATTAAAAGACTGGCATAAAAGATGTATAATTTGCTTGCTATGCACACAGTAAATTAAAAACTAAAAAAGGCAATGAGTGTGAAATATTAAATATTTACTTCTCAGGGTATTTTGTGCACTCTGATATTAATGGGTAATAATAATTACTGTACCTTATCCAAGACACACCTAGACTGAAAAATTAAATTCCCAGCATATGGGGAGATATACCAGTCGATGCACATGTTTAATTTCCATTATGTTAATACAACCAGAGGAAATGCACCCATGGGGCAAAGAAATGAGAGCCACAGAAACTTAGTATATTGGAAAATCTAGAAGTATCTTTTCCCTTGGAAAAAGGTGAATTAAGTCCATTAAAATTTCTCAAAATAAATATGGATCCAAGAGAGAACAGCTGAGTATGTAAATAATTTCATAGAGAAAAACTCAGAAAATTGACACTTGTCAGCCTCCTTGTATATTAAAAACTGGAAGATGGCTTGGGTCTCCAGGAGGAAGTCCAGGCAAGGAAATCAGTCATCCATCTGAGACTCCACCATCATTCACGTCTTCAATGGGAGATACCTTCCTTTCTGTTTCTCTTCTATTTGTTAATTCTAATTCTCCATTAAAGAGTCTATTTGACTACGGGGATACAAACACCAGTGGGTAACAGAGCCATGCCTCCAAGTCACACCTGGAAAGGGCTATATACCCTGCCTTATGGTGGTGGCATAAAAGGTTATGGCAAGTCAGGAGTTAAGAGCCTGGAGCTCTAGGGCAAGGTCTGCTCTGTAACCACGTGGATGACCTTGATCTTGACCTCAGCATTTACATCTGTAGAGAAGGATGGTAATCATCCCTATCCACCTACTTCACAAAATCTAGGGTCTCCAAAAGAATGATATGCACGTGTGAAGAGAAGCACAAATGGCCAAAGCACTCTACAACTGCAAGGATCACAAGTACTTTAGCAGAGTATGTTCTGCTTTTCAGAGTTTTGATTCATTTGTTATCAATTTTTGGTCTTTAGGCCTTTTTTCAAATGTAAGAGTCATACACAGCAGTATAAACAAATGAGAACAAAATAAGCAGACAGAAGAGGGGATATCATTCATGTTCTCACCAACCATGAACATTGTACACATATATCAATGTCAGCCAGTGCTGACCCCAACCCCAGGTGATATTTTTGGTTATTTAGGATTCACAGAGAGCTTGATGGGGAATGCTACTGGCATCTAGTGAGTAGAGGCCCAGAATGTTACTAAACATGTTACAGTGCCCAGGAGAGCCCTCTACAATAAAGAATTATTCAACCCCAAAAATCAATAGCACCAAGAATGAGAAACCTTGATGAAATATACATGCATATACATTTATCCAGCATCACAAATACTATTAATCCCAGAATGTCATTCTAAAGTGTCTCACTGAAGTTCTCTGGGGGCTCAGCAGGTTAAGGACCCAGCATTGTGACTGCTGTGGCGCAGGTTCAATCCCAGGTCCCAGAACTTTCTTACAACACAGGTGTAGCCAAAAAAAAAAAAAAATATATATATATATGTATATATATATGTGTGTGTGTGTGTATATATACATACATATGTATATATATGTATGTATATATATATGTATATGTGTATATATACACATATATATGTATATATATGTGTGTGTATATATATGTGTATGTATATATATATGTGTGTATATATATATATATATATATATATATATAAAATAAAATAAAATGTCTTTCACCAAAATAAACTAGGTGGTATGGCAGTCCCAAAACCTCACATTTAACCAATGTTTCCTGCTGTGATAACAACATTCAAGCAATAAATGAAATTTAATACTGAAATTAAAAAATATTTCTCCTTATACATTTAACGGAGGCAATGTTTGTGATAACATAACACCATTTATCATTTATTTTGCCAACTTCTTCAGTAACTACAGACAGCTGCTGGGGTGACTAGAGATAAGATGGCTTTTGCTCAAGCAGATTTAAGGGTAATTTCTTGATATCTTGATACTGCAGGGAGTCTGACAGGTTAGCCATTGAGAGTTAAGAAATTCTGTTTATTATTGGGGCATTGTTAAAGGGTAACTATTCTTGAGGGTTTTTTTTTTTTGCTTTTCTTATGAATATGTACTTACAGAGTTAAGAAAATAAGTCTTATATTCTAAATTCTCTTTAATAAAAGTAAATACTACTTTTCACAAAGGTAAGAAACCGAACTTCAAAACTCTACCAAAATAAAGTGAATTAATAGAAGTTAATAGAAATAGATCGCAACCAGGAAAGACCTTACACAATTTCTTCTTAAATAAGATTGTACAAAAAGAGATCATTTAAATGAGATCATCATTATAATCAAAATAAAAATTACTTCTCATTTTTCACTTAGTGTTTTACAGTATACATCTTTTTATGTTACAATGTATATATACCTGCATATATGTAACTATATATATACACACACACACACACACACACACACACACACATATATATATATATATATATATCCTTTAACAGAACAAAAATATTTCATTGTATGGGTACTTATAATTTACTTAATATGTTACTCTAAATATTTATATTATTTCCAGTCTTTCACCAGCATAAACAATGCTACGCTGAACATCTTCACTGTCAAGTCCTTACATGCATCTTGAATTACATTGTTAAACTGGTAGAAGAATCAGAAGTCAAAGTATGGGGCTGATATAGTTGTTGCCCTCCAAGAGATTTTACTGGAAGGCAAAATTTAAGTTCACCCTTAGTCTCACTCTTTTACCTTCCCTAACAATCTGACTCTATTCCTGAAGGTAGTGCCAATCTGACTCTATTTTTGAAGGTAGTGCCCACTGCCACTCCTAGTGAGCAGAATTATTTTCAGTGACATGGATTACTTTATGCAACAGGAGATGTGCCACAGCCTGTACAAAACTGCCGATTTTAAAGTGACTGCCAGGATCTGATTCAACGAAGTGAGTAGTGATCATTGAATTATCATTCAGATAAAAGTTCACAGAGACAGACCCATAGCAAATCTGATTCAGCCATGAGGGGAGCCCTAATTAGCAGTTTGTCATTCCTTCAGACTAACCTCCTAACCTCATCCCACTGTCCATGTGTCAATTCAATTTACATATGTAATTAATTTTTGAATTACGCCAAGCATCACACACAGGCCTCCTCTTTCTGACGGGTTCTCAGCAAACACTCATGGACACAAAACTTACCTGAACTTTTAGACCTTTCTTTTGTTGTCCCTGTTGTCAAGAATTTTGTCTTTATTTTTCTTCTGAGACCTGCTCTTGGCTGAACTAGAATAAATTGGAAGTGGTTTGGTGAGGTTCCCAAGCTAGGCAGAGGGAATTCAGATATAGATACACTGTTTTTTAAGTCATTACAGTAGACTGTGTTTGTGCCTGGGCATACACGTCATTTACACAAGGTATTTCTAATGGAAAAGGTTCCTCAAATGTGAAGAGGGCTCCATAGTTCAGGAACACAGGACCATGTTGTCACAGTGCTGCGGTTCCCCTCTCTGGCCACTAGAAAATAATTTTTCTGCTCCAAAAGGGAATTGTCTAGATGGGGCCTCTGGCCTGTAATACCTCCTTCCAAGTGTGAATTTATTCTTTCCCGCCTTGCTAGCAATTTTTACTTTTCCAGCTTGGCACGTAGAATCTTGCAAGTCTCCCTGGAAGGTGACTCATATTTAAATATGAATAGGGCAGCTGGCTTCTGTTATCTTAAAGGGTTACATTATGTCATTGCACATTTTCAACCGGGGTAAAAACAAACTGTGCTCTTTCCACACTTCAATTCCAGTAATATATATTTGTATAAGATCATAGGGACTTATAAACTGCCTGAAATTTTTCCAGCTTTAAAAATTAAGACCAGTGTACTCCGTTTCTTAAGAATTCAGCAACAACAACCTCCTCCCCCCCCAAAATTCCCTTTGTTACCTGTCTTGAGGTTTAGGATTATTTCTATATATTAAAAAAAAATGATGGTGATGATGATATCAATAAGAGCGATGATAATAAAGGTTAATTTTTGTTGCTATCCACCACACACCAGTGCTGTGCCAACAGCTTTACCTGGAATCTTCATTATACTCCAAAGAAAGAGATACTCTGATTGTTCCCATCTTTATAGATGACAAACTCGAAGGGCTTTACTGGGGAAAGTTCAAAGAGTTAGAAAACTGTAAGAGGCAGAGTTTGAAAATAGACAGCTTTAACCCCAAAGCCAGTATCCTTAACCATCAAGATATACATTCATCCACAGATCTTAGTAAATAACTTTCTAGGTCTCTGGTAAGCAAAACTGAAATTTTTCTCAGGTCATATTTCTTCCAGGAAACCATTCCTGGCTACCCAAGGCTAGATAAAAGGTCCCGAACTTTCCTAGGTACCACATGCACCGGTCTCTATTAGACCACGCAGCAGATTCTAGTTTAACAACCTGTTTGTAGTCATTCCTGCTCCCACAGCAGAGTGAGAGGTCCTTGGGGAAACAAATTTAATCTCTTCTAAGGGCACCCAGTACCTGATAGGCACTTGGTAGGTGTTTGACCAAAGGATGAACATATAAGCAAGTGAATTCTACCTCCTTTATCACAGAGCAGCGAAGTGGAATTTCAGCCCTATATTCCTCTTTTATTTTCAAACCATCCACCATGAAATTTATCTCATTGGAAAGTTATCCCCAAACCTGCCTCCTTCCCAAGAGCAGTGGGCAATGCAGTGGAGTCAAACCACCTGGGTTAGAATTCAGGGCCATCACTCCACTGATGAAGATCTAACATTTAACCCTCTTGTGTTTGTTTCCTTGGCAGTGAAACAGATTCTATAACAGCACACAATCCACGCTACAGCGCTGAGCGGTGGATTAGATCGCATGACCCAGGTACTGTGATTTGAATGGTAAATGACACAGAGCAAAAACTTAGTAAAAGCTAAGTATGACATGAATAGCAATAGTATCATTATTTGTAGTTACATGAGCAATAATATTAGAAGTAAAAGTATTCCCTGAAAAAACTGAGCATGAGCAATAAAGGAGCAAAGTGAGAACAGCCTCAAATTGTGTGTATGCCACTTGATGCTTTCTCTGTAAAGGACATAACTACTCCATCAAAAATAGTACATATATTCTTGGAGTTGCCATTGTGACTCAGTAATAATGAACGTGACTAGGATCCATGAGGATGCAGGTTTGATCCCTGGCGGGTTAAGTAGCTGACATTGCCATGAGCTGTGGTGTAGGTCCCAGATGCGGCCTGGATCCCACATTACTGTGGCTGTGGCGTAGGCTGGCAGCTGTCGCTTGGATTTAACCCCTAGCCTGGGAACTTCTATATGACACACATGCAGTCCTTAAAAAAAGAAAGTACATCTCTTCTTCTCCCTTAAATTTACAAAATAATAATTCTCATGTGCCAAAGACTATGCTAAATATGTATGTGTGTTATGTAATCAAATCTCATAACACCCTTTCAAGGTAATCCTCTTAGCCTTAGTTACAGGTGAGGAAGCAAAGCGTCAGAGATACAATTGTCTGTCCAGAACCACACAGCCGGTAAGTTATGGCACCAGGATATGAACCTGAATCTCTTTCTTTACTTAATGGCCTGTCCTTTCCACCAGGCTGAAAGCACTATGAGGCAAAAGGCCACAAATGTTCTGTACATTATTGTATTTAGAGACCATAGCATGGTGCAAAACAGCCATAGGGAATTTGGGAACATGTGAGGGAAAAAAAAATGAATGAATAAATGGATGAATCAATCTAAAGGCCAAACACTTAATCAAAGTGTGCCTCTTAATTATCTGAAATGAATGTCATTTTCACATAACACACTACTGGCAAAAGCAGAAGCTGGCTGAAAAAAATTATAATAATAAAATAATATTTATTGAGTGCTTATTATATCCATTGTTCCTATGCTAAAGCCCTTATGAAAATAGCTCTAATCTTTCCATCAACCCATAAGGGAGGTATGATTATCTCTATTTTACAGATATGTTATATCACCCAGTTATGCAGGATTTGAATGCAAGTCTTTTCCTGAAGGTCTTTTCCACCTTGAGATATCAGCTGTATGGCAGAATCAAAGGCAGATGTGTGCTCTGTTTACTCTCAAAGAAACACGTGAGGTTCATGCTAATCAACCCAGGAGTTAGAAGGAGCTTCCTAACTCTTTCACCGCATCCAAGATGAATCAGCCATGATGCCAAGATCACCCTAGGTGCCTGACCTGTGGTAAACTTTGTTTCGTCCCCCTCCTATTTCACAGAGTTGAAGGAACAACACTCAGAGAAATGTATCTTTTGTTGTCTGTTTCCTCCAGGGAACAGGTGTACAACTTTGCACTTTGACTTTTGAGCATGAGCAATGACTTTATTCCAATATCTGATATTTAGTTTTAAATTACTATACCATCATGTCTCAAGCAAATGTTACACAAAGCCCTGGTGTAAGGGTAGCTCATAAAGACAAGTAAATTCCTGCAAAACCTCTCCATTTCTCTGCCAGTAACCAACCCTGAAAGTGCCTTCCCTCCTCTGCTAAATTCTCTAAATAATGCCATCCAATGAATAAAGACAAAAATCAGTGAATCCTTTCACTCATTTTTTTCAACAAATACTTCTTGAATACCTACAGGGCACCACACCTGGCTACTTCTGTAAAAGGCACAAAGGAAGCACCCAATAAAACCGTGGTGGTAACTGCTTTTGCTATTAAGTTTATTCATCATTCTGTGCACATAGGCAGAAGAATACCCCCCCCCCAAAGAGATCTACATCCCAAACCTTCAGAACCTGCGAATATATTACCTTACCTGGGAAAAGGGACTTCACAGATGTTAAAGTCCTTGAGACGACGACTTAGTTTGAATTATTTGGATGAGCCCAACCTGTCCTGTGAGTCCTTAACAGAGCCCTTCCTTGCTAAGGTGAGAGGCAGAAGAAGAATCAGAGGGATGCAACATGGCCCGCGTTGATAATGGAAGAAGTGACTGTGAGTCAAGGAACACAGACAGCTTCTAGAAGCTGGAAAAGACAAAAAGACAAATGACCCCCCTAAAGCTTGGGAAAGGAACACAATCCTGTCAACACCTTGATTTTAACGCAGTGAGACATATAACAGTGATAGTAAATCGATATTGTTTATAGGGATACTCTGTTATAACACCAGTAAGAAACCAGTACACACAGCCACTGAACAAGAAAACAGTACTCTTAGGCTTCCGAATTTTTCAGAAAATGTCAAAGGTTTGGAGCTCCCAGTGTGGCTCAGCAGTAATGAACCCAGCTAGTACCCATGAGGATGCAGGTTCGATCCCTGGTCTCGCTCCGTGGGTAGGGGATCCAGCGTTGCCATGAGCTGTGGTGTAGGTCGCAGATGCGGCTTGGATCTTTCATTATTGTGGCTGTGGTGTAGGCCGGTTACAGCCCCATTCAACCCCTAGCCTGGGAACCCCTGCAGCTCTGATTCAACCTCTAGCCTGGGAATTTCCATTGCCTTGGGTGAGGACGTAACAAGTAAAAAGAAAAAAAAAAAAAAGAATATCAAGGGTAAATATCAAAGTTTATGCCTAAAAACTGGAAAGCACAAGAAGGTAATGAAAAATAAAATAAATATTAATACTGGACACACTCGGTACTGACTGCAAAAATACCTATGGCATGTATCACACTGCAAATCTCCCAAAATCAACATGCAACATTAGTGGATTAAAATGTGCTTCTTCACCAGTTAGGACAGGGGTAGGGGTGGATGGTCAGCTCCAAACTGCACATCGAAGAGATTTGCAGCATTTGCTGATTTTCATTTTTTAACTTCAAATATTTTCATTGCTCAAATCTACCTGCAAATCTGTTCTTTCCCCCCCAAAAATATGTACTCCACTCAAATCATTTCATCCACTGGGAGGGCAAAGGAAAAAAGGATTAGAGGTGTGCCAAAGAAGAAAAAAAAAATTAATTTCCTTGCTGTGGAGGATCCTGTTAAATGAAATATCTTTCCCATGAAATGGACATTAACACAGCACAACAGAATACTAATAAAGTCTTTTCATAATATTTTTCCTAAAGATCACTTGCATTTTAAAAATTGCCTTTTCTATCTCCCCCAAGTGAAGCTTTAAAAAGATAAATCTCTTCTGAACAAGTGTTACTTTTTCCTTGCATTTCTGCTTAACTTACATATGCTTTTGTGAAGTTATCTTTAGTCAAAAAAAACTTACCAAAAGAAAAGATCATTTACAGCTAAAAGGAATAATTTGAATGATTTAAAGAAGGGCTAAGAAAGCCCCAACTTTTCTCAAAATAACACACATGCATGGCAGGCCCATACATGTTCAATGGGGGAAAAAAGGACTTGGGTTTAATATTTCACAAACAACATATTCATTTTATGTGCATTTAACACATACAATTTTAAACTTAAGCCTCTAAATATTCACTAGTCACTTCATAATGAAAACTGAATGCATTGTGCTTGTAGATCTTGGGAGGGGGGGTTTGGGGGGTTTATGTTTTTAAGGAAATATGTATCTGCTTTTACTCTCAAGAAAAAGGAAGGTGGATGAAGAAAATGCTGCTGGTGTCAGGGTTTTGAACCGCTGGTGAGCAGGTGTGTGTTATTGAATGAGCCTCTAGTGAATTGGAAGCTTTTAAAAGAGATTGATTCTCTTGCTTAACTAGTTATTTCAAACATGCTTTTAAATGTATTAATTACTTTGCAGAAAAGAGTCTCCATTTGCTTCTAAATTGTTTCTATGGGTTATTCTTTGCCAGAAAAAAAAATGTCTGGGATAGAAGTGAACATTCTGTCACCTTAATTTTAAGTAACACTGAAATAATGTATTTAAATGTTTTGCTGAAAATTATATAAAATATATTTAAGTGGCATGCAAATTATATTTAAAACATATTTACAATATATTCAGACTACATCTAAAATTTTATAAAGTATTTAAAATTATTTATTTTATATGTAAAATTATAGATTTATATGTAAAATAATTGCATGCATTATTCTATACATCCATAAATATATGCAAATGCTAGATGGAACAGCTCTTAAAAGAACTTTGGTTTTTGTCTTATTTGCGCATATATGTGTATGCTACACAATTCTACAAAAACTTCTACTACTTAGTTTATCTTGCAGGCACTAATCGGTATCTTCACTACCTTCAATACCTGTCCCCAATGCTACAAATTGTTGATTCAATGATTTTTCAGTTTGATCTGCTGAAGGCATTTGAATCTGCAGAAAAAAAAAAAAAAAAAGCTTTATTTGGCCCCGAAATATTTTAAAATACATCAAATCCAGTACCACAAAGATAGATACCACTGTAAACAAGTCCCCAGGATATTAAGCAATATTCTATACTGCCTGTGACTTCATTCTTAAATTTTAGCAGCCTGGGGCACCCGGGTTCACACGAAAAAAATTTGCAGCCCCTCAGGTAACAGAATATTCTCAAAGAGCAGAAGGAACACCTTCCAGTGACAAGAGGCCATTTTGCCAATTTGCTGTCCAGAATGCAGACTAATGAATCACAGACAGCAGAATAAAGAAATTTAAGACTCTGGCATTAATGAGGAGAGGAGGGATTGGTCATTTTAATTGATCCTTAGTAATGCCATAAAGTAACAAAATAACACTTAAAAAACACCCCACAGGAAAAAAGAGAAAAAAAAAAAATACACCCCACAGGCACCTTGATGTAGGAGCAGTTTTATTTTAACCCAGAATCTGCCAAAATTCGTAGGAATAGATTCCCTATGCCAAGATTTCTAGACCTTTTTCCACATAAACATTTTGAAACTAAAAAAAGGTATACTACAAAAAAGTAATCCTATCCATTTTGTTCACTCCTCTTAGATTTTCAATAATATGACAGCAATTCACCCTCACTCATCCAGAGTTTTAAAAGCTGCACTGCTAATGTGAAATACATAGATAAGTGAAACACAGAAGCAAAAAAACGACATCAAAAAAGCATCTTTGGTTGGCCCCAAATACATTTTAAGACACTGAATGAATATCTAATTGCTAAAACCAACACAAAAGACTGAAAAGCCTTTCTCTCAATGTTCCCAACAGGATAATACAGTCTAACAGTTTATAAACACAAGCCAGGAATTAAAACTTAAAACTACCCCAGGTCAGAAATGAGACCAATTTATAATTAGAGAAAAAAAAAAAAAAAAGCTACTGGTCCCCAGTGGAGATTCAGAAGGAGATGGTTTCTGAAAATGTACATAAGAGCGACAAAAATAAACAACTTTCACAGTCTGGTGGCACAATTCTGTTCCCTTGTGATGGAAACACAAAAAGGAGTCTCTAACAAGCTCCAAAAATATGTGGAGGTGTATTTTAAGGAAAACTGAGCTTTCCAGACAACTACGTTTCTCTGCTGAAAATAATGAACTAACATAAAAATGATAGAAGAGTGTGTGTTAATAGGACATTTAAGTGAAACAGGTTGAAGGGCTTCATAAATTTACCCACGATTAAATTAAATATGGATGTGTAAGATGTAGTGATAAAATAATTTGGGGTGGTTCCCTCCTGCATCAAGGATGGCTTGGGTTGTATTGGGAACCAGGCTGACATAACTAATCAGTGTTATGACCAGCCCATCCTCTAGAAATAGGAGTCCCACACAGCCCCTTGCAACACATAGACACTCAAAACTTATTACGTTTGATATGCCTTGTTCTTGACCTAAATGTAAGAGAAATTCTTCCTTGGGGTGCATGATATACATGAAAAAGTACAACTTCTTTTTAAAACACCATTAGAATATTTTATTGTGTGTGGACATACACTCTTGTTACTCCTAAATGCTATTCTACTGAGTACAGTTTATATTCACTGGCAAAGCGAAATCTCCAGGGAAGCCAGAGAGGGGAATGCAATTTCTAGTAATAACAGCTCACAACAGTGAATACCATCCACTTATCCCCACAATTTCCAGCTATTTTGGACTCCTTTCTGAATTAACCTTTCATATCAAAAGGAGCAATTCTGCACACTGGAGACTCTGGCACAATTTCATGCATAATTTATTCACTCAGTTCAACATTAAACGCACAGTCCTTGACTTTGTCAAGGTGGATTCTGTTGGCAGACTTCACAAGCAGCAAAACAGGAGAAATGAGATCTACAACTCAGCCTCTTCACCTGTTCCGACTAGTGAGAGATGGGGTGGGGGTGGGGGCGAGCGAGGAAGGAGAAAAAGAAGGCAAGAATGTAATGCAGCGTGTTGTCATCCGGAGAATTGCTGGCAAGCACACAGGATTTTCACACCAGTAATCTCCCGGAAGTATTTTTTTTTTAAGTCCAGAAAAATGGAAACAAGCTTGAATTCTGTTTTACCAACAAAATTCTTGGGCAATTTGTTACCTTCCTGACAAGTCCACCATTCATGGGAAACAATGCTTTTTACCCGGAGTTGCTTAGGATGTAGGTTCTGCTGGAAGAAATGAGTCAAAGCTGTTACTCAAACCGACCCACACATTAGCTTGAGGTCATAGTAGAAGGGCTCCGTTTAGAAATTTAAATAACACAGACTTTCCAGTGAGATCCCAAATCCCAGATTTGCACTCCCAAATTGGCCTTCAAGAAGGCAGGCATTTATTTTCTCTCTTAAACTACCCATTTGAGCCCTCAAATTAGGGACATGAGCAACCAGTTGTAAAAACGGAACACTGCTACACCATGAAACCGGTCCTTAGCCTTTTGAGTGTCAGCAGACACTAGACGGAACATTGTTCTCTCCTTCAAAAGGCACCTTCATTCAGAGTCACTCCATCCAGACACCCGAATTCAACTATGATTCAGGTTGAAACCCACAGACTGCTCTATTTCCCAGCCTCATGGATTACAAGCTATTTTGTACATCCTGTAACAGAGGGTTTTTTTTTTCTTTCCACCTCTCAGCGATCACTGCATTAGGACTTAATATATGCCAGCAACTTTGCTATCATTATTGAACTTATTCCAACTAACATCACCATGAGGTAGTTATTAATATCCACAGATTACAGATGAAGAAACTTAGGCTAAGAGATTCTGACCACTGTGCAAACCGCCTCCCTTGCAAGGCCTCATGTTACCTTCAAAGGCAAATTGTGAAACTAAAGCAATAATGAAATCTTAACACTGAAACAGGCTGACTTCCCTAAATCCACTGGAGAAGGTGAATTGCTTCCCTAACATTAGCACTTGCTATTTAAAATATGACCTGCCAGCAGCCACTTTCCAAACCTGTGGATAATACAAGGCCTGGGAGTATACAATGTGCCGCCTTTGAAAATTCCACAAAATGCTGGAAATTTTCATGCAGGACACTTGGCAAAAGTCTTTAAATTTCAACTTTCTTAGCCAGCTTCCCCCACAGGCTACTTAGAAGAAGCCCAAAGCACATAAACTGGAGCCTTACCAAAACTGAACCTTACTTTTATAATTTGCCTTTAAATTTATGGCAAGAGCATGAAAATTAAATGCCTCTGGAAACTTCAAAGTAGCTCAGTGAGCGTTCAGAGGTCTTTCTCAGTTACCATTCAGCAGTCTTTTTATTGTCTCGAGATAGTTTCTGGAAATCATTGAAATCTGTGAAAACTCAGAGGTGCAGCAGGTTTTCTATTTATGAGCTTTTCCAGCCCAGAGATATTCGTGGATTTGTACTTGCTGATGACACACCAAAATGAAGTGGAGAAGTACCATTTTTGCCCTGGATTCTCTCGACCCACCTCCCCAAGCCTATGCAACATGAGAAGATTGACAGGTGGGCGGGACTAGCCGAGTCATGCTCACATGTTGGATTCAAGAAGTCATGGCAGCACCTGGAGTCCGGGATATTCCCATGGCTCATCACCCTGGCTGCACTTGCCCAAGGGAACGTAATTTCGCTGTAATTTTAGATCCCTGGAACAGGACCTCATGCTTTCACAGTGACAGCCCAACCTCCAAGCTTCTAGAATTCGATTTAGCAGAAGCCAAACCGAGCTTTATTTCCTGATAGACACTTGGAAGAATGTCAACTCCTTTGCTTCCCAGTCTGGTGCTGTGTGGCATGCATCTTAACCCTTCTGCACCTCAGTTTCCACATTAGGAAACCAGTAGGATAATATCCGTTTTAAAGAACTGTTGTGAAAATATAAGCTGATAAGGATTTTAAGTTGTTTAACCCACTGCCTGGCACCAAAGAGGTCCGTGTTCCTGGGTGACATTTGTTTGCTTTCCATGTATGATATCGATTTTAATTTTAACTTTCAAAACACATCTGTAAGGTAGTTATTGTAATATATCTGTCATGTGGGTGTGGAATCAAAAGCCAGAAATTCAGCTACATATGTAAATATTGCTCAGCAGGTCAGCGAGGAGCTGGAACTTGAGCATATATCTCTTGAACTTCAAGACCCCAAAAGTTGAAACCATGGTACTGTGGTGCCACACTAATAAATGTTGCCAAAAGGAGCTTTGCACGAACTGGCTAAGTACTGAGGAGGGACTTGTGAAGGCCCATAAATTTAACTTGCAACCACATAAATGTAATTCACTACTCTTTATTCTTGTATCATTTTTCCAAGCACCCCATAAAAGGGATGCCCCAAAGCAGGCTTCCTGAAGGAGCCTGGTGCCACATCAAGATCCCCTTTCTCAGCTGGTGCATGCAGCCACCAGCCAGGACCACTGCAAGGGGCTATTCTTGTGACTTTTACAAAAGAATTTCCCTTGGCAGATGGAAGCCACCTCCCCTGAGACAGAGACTTCTGGCAGCTGTTTTGGTCAGGATTTTACAGAGAAACAGAACAATTAGAATGCATACAGGGGAGTTCCCATCGTGGCTCAGCGGAAACAAATCTGACTAGCATCCATGAGGACTTAGGTTCCATCCCTGGCCTCACTCAGTGGATTAAGGATCTGGCATTGCTGTGAGCTGTGGTGTAGGCTGCAGATGCAGCTCTGATCTGGTATTGCTGTGACTGTGGTGTAGGCCTGTGGCTACAGCTCTGATTTGACCCCTTGCCTGGGAACCTCCATATGCCTCAGGTGCAGGCCTAAAAAGACAAAAAAAAAAAACAAAAAAAAAACAAAAATAGAATGCATATAGGGGGAGTTCCCACTGTGGCTCAGGGGGTTGAGAACCCAACCAGTATCCATGAGGATGCAGGTTTGATCCCTGGTCTTGCTCAGTGGGCTAAGGATCCGGCATTGGCATGAGCTATGGTGTAGGTCACAGACGCAGCTTAGATCCCATGTTGATGTGGCATAGGCTGGGGCCTAGGCTGGCAGCTGCAGCTCCGATTTGACTGCTAGCCTGCGAACTTCCATATGCTGCAGATGCAGTCCTAAAAAAAAAGCCAAAAAAAAACCTTCAAAACAAACAAACAAAAAGAATGCATACAGGGAAGAAATTTATTATAAGGCATTGACTCACACTATTGTAGAGTTGGAAAGTCCAAGTCTAATGTGACCTGAAGGCTGGAGGCCCAGGATAGCTGAAGATGAAGACAGGAGGCCCAGGACAGCACATGAAGTCCAAAGGCAGTCTGCTAGAGATTCACTCTTCCTTGAGAGTCTGGTCTTTCTGTTGTGTTTAGGCCTTCAACTGATTGGACAAGGCCTACCCACACAATGAGTAAAGCAATCTGCTTTACTCAAAATTCATGGATTTAAGTGTTAATCTCATCCAAAAACATTCTTGACCCCTAGTGACTCTTGAGGTTACCCACATTCAGATGGCCAGTGACTGATCCAGGATCCAAAGAGCCCAAGTAGGGCACTTTTATAGACCAGGCTGAGGCTAGATTTTACATGAGATCATATTTTTGTTTGGATTTTCCCCTTCCCTACTCAGTTTCCATCTCTCTCTCCCAGGTTTGTTGTAAGGAACTGTCCCTCAATAGCCACATACAATATTAGCAAATCCCTATCTCAGGCTTTGCTTCCAAGGAAATCATCCCAAGACAACACCTATTAGCCCCTGACTAGTTCTTGAATTGCTCCACACTTTTTTGATTTTACTCGATTCCACTGCTTGTGTTTGCCTTATACCACATGTTCTCCTATAATGAATTATGCTCTTCTGACTCCAGCTTCACTTGTCTGACAAATTGTCCCTGCTCACTCATCCCCTCATCCTCTTCTGACCCACAAATCTTCATCTGAGTCTGGGACTCCATGAGTCCAAACTGAAAAACAGTGTTCTAAGGAAATTTCATTTACTTGTAAATCTCCATTACAGGTTTTTGGCATTTATTGGAACCGCATTCATAGTGAATACTAGTTACCTAGCTCCTCAGTTGAAAGCTGTATTTGAGGTCCAAGATGCCAAAATTCCTGTTGGTATCAACTACCTTATGCTAAGATCCCAAAGAAGTTTTTAAACCCCTCTTGATTGATGTCAACAAGAAACCACCACAAATAGGAAACTTAATGTATATCCATGATACACTGCAACTCCATGGCAAATTAGATTGGTATTCTGGCCAACTCTTATCCTCTGACTCTTTTTCTCAACTGCAATAACCCCCAATACAGAGTTCCAGGTTAATATAATCAAACATCAACGTGATATTTAAATTCTACCAGAGTGTGAACTCCACAACTTTATTAACTTTATGTGATAAACCATCTTTCCACATGAGGATGATGTCTTAGTCCATTGAGGCTGCTAGAACGAAAATAACATAGACTGCATGACTTAAAATCACTTATCTCTGACAGTTCTGGAGCTTAGAAGTCCAAGATCAAGGCACCAGCAGATTCAGTGTCCAGTGAAGACCCATCTCCTGGTTCAAAGGCAGGCATCTTCTCACTGTGGAAGGGCTCACATGGCGGAGGGACTAGAGAGCTCTCTGGGGTTTCTTATATAAGGGCACCAATATCATTCGTGAGGGCTCCACCTCCATGACCTAATCATCTCCCCAAATCCCCACCTTCAAATACCATCCCCTTAGGGATTTAGTTTTCAACATACATAGGCATCATCCTCCACATGATCTAACAAACTAAAAAATCTGGGTGACAATTTCAACTTCGCCCTCTCCTTCAGCCTCCGTGGAGGCCCCAAGTTCCTTGAGTGAAGTGCTCCCACATCTATCTAATCTGTCCCCTCTTCCTACTTATAGCTGAATCTCCCTTGTTCATCTTCTCTCACCTGGACAGTTACAAGCATCTCCTAGACAGTCTGCCTGCCCTCCAGCCCCTCACTGCTGATCATTGTGTCCCTGAAGATCATGTTCTTTGAAGTCACTTACAAGACAGTGCTGAATCCTTCCCATGGATCAGAAGGCTTTTCATGAGTGATCCCAACATACCTCGCTAGCCTCACCCCCTTCCAAGACCCCACCACACTCTGACCTTCCCATCACTTTCCACCTGTCCTGTCATCTTTAGGGCCTCCAGGAAACACTCCAGGCCCTTGGTGATTCTATACCAGCTGCTCAGTCTACCAGAAGGTAACTTGCCCCTCGGCCCACACATCCCCCAACAAACTTCTACTTACATCATTCAAGTCCCAGTTCAAATGTCACCTTCTGTCTTCATTTGTTTTCTTCCAAAAGAAGAGCCTGAATCAAGGACTCCTGTGCAGGTTGTTTATTTGGAAACTAATCACAGAAAGCAGAGCAAAGAGGGAAGAATGAAAGAGCAAAGGAAGGAAAGTAAATAAAGCTGCAGTATCAAGGTGCTTGCTGTAGGCAATGTCAAAACCTTTGAAAACCACACAGAATCCTTCTTAGAAGTGTCCCTTTACAAGTGGGGAGACTGGGGCATTGATCTCTTGGTTTTCCTTCCTCCCAATATGGGGGGGGGTTCCTAGGGGGGCATCAACTATAGGGGCAGTTCTGCACTCTGCTTCCAGGTCCTGATGCTTCAGAGGAAGACCTTGGGCACAAAGCTTAGAGGCACAACTCACACCTTCAGTAGGTCAAAACTCTCCACCCCCAGAGTGACAGAATCAGACAGAGAGAAAGAAGGTGATGAAAGGACCCCAGAGCATCTGCCACATCTTTCTTTGCAAAGCTTTCCCCTGCTCCTCCAAAGGCAGGAGTTCTTCCACCCCCCCTTTGTACTTAGTCTTACTACACTATTCCTGTAGTTTATTGTGGCTGTTTAGTGCCCATTTTTCCTCCCCAGCTAGGTTGTGCACCCCTAGAGGGCATGTAATCCTGGTAGAGCCATTGGTCCATGCTAAAATTCCTCAAACATCTGTTAAATGAATCAATCACTAAAGCTTATCCTAAGCCATTCCACATTACTAAATGTCTAATTCTACGTATTTTGAACACAGATAAAAAAGATACCAACCCACTAATCAGAAGTTTAAGATCTACAGCCCTGCTGTCATAATATGACCAAATACAGAGTTCCTGCTGTGTCAAAACGGGATTGGTGGCATCTTGGGAGGGCTGAGACTCGGGTTTGCTTCCTGGGCCAGCACAGGCGGTTAAAGATCTGGAGTTGCCCTAGCAGTGGCTTAGGTCGCATTTGTGGCTTGGATCTGATTGATCCCTGGCCTGGGAACTCCATATGCGCAAGCAACGAAAGAAGAAGAAGAAGAAGAAAAAAAGAAAAAAAAATATATATAGCCAAATACCCTAGACCCAAGTCAAAATTTACAGTAAAGTTGTTTTCTTCTTGGCTTTTATAATTTTAAAAGTAATAAGTAGAAAAGACAGAGAGCAAAATCCTCTGGGCTAAAGGAATATAAATATATATATAAATATAAATATATATATATATATATATATATACACACACACACACATACATACATATATATATGTATATATATATATTCTTTTTAAGTTACTATTCAATACATCTTTATTAGATTTTTTTTAAAATTTTGTTGCTATAAACTCAATCGCTAAAAAGTTACCTTTAAAATAATTTAAGCAAGTGGCTATATTTTTTTTATATTCCAGGTTCATTCAAATTAATTTGAATGATTTTTTTTTTTCCTGTACCCTTCTCCTTCTGTTTTCTTGATGTGCCTTGACATAAATTCAATACAAATATGAGTGGTTGTTCAGAGGGGCAGCCTAGAAATGTTAATTGGCTGATCACAATAACAGTCTCATCCTAATTCCAGGCAGCTCTCATCCCTAAAAGAATCATGTTCCCAAATTCCTATAAATGTAAAATAGAATTCCAGTGCCTTTGATTGAGTGTGCCAGTTTGCATTATTTTTCCATTTTATGAAACATATGGCTGGGGAAAATGTGCATTGCACCAAAAAATGTGCAATACACAACTCATAAATAATTCTTAAAGTTGAATTATTATGTTGCTGTTGGCTTTTGGTAAAGTTAGGCGTGCCATTCAACAGCTACTTGCTCAGAATCTAGGCTGAGCTGGTGGTTATGTTTATCGTGGACATGGAGCCATTCTGCCATGTCAGACTCCAAAGGTCTATCGTGTTTTAATAGCTTATTATTGGACTCCCTTAGAAAGTCAAGTTGGTTCCTCTTAGCAAAGCTGACTGATATCCCGCTAATTATGCACACACCTAAAATAAAGGTATTTTTCCCTTCAAAAATGTTTACCATCTGTTAAAGCTGATAGTCACTACAATTTTAACAAAACTCTATACTTAGATTTACATTTCAGTTCTCACCTAGTTTTTTTTTTCGCCCAACAGTATCTTATCCTGTTGTGCATAATATATGCACATAGAATACATACACAAAATATATATGTAAGTATAAAATATACATAAAATTTATAATTTTAATAATTTTAAGTGTAATATTCAGTGGCATTAAGTACCTTCACAATGTTGATCAATCATCACCTCTATTTCCAGAACTTTTTCATCATTCCAAACAGGAACTCTGTGCCTGTTAAATGAGAACTGTGTGGAATTCCCTGGTTGATCAGTAAGTTAAGGATCTGGTGTTGTCACTGCGGTGGCTCAAATTCAACCCCTGGCCTGGGAACTTGCACATGCTGCAAGAGTGGCCAAAAAACAAACAAAAAAATAAATAAATAAACAGTGAATGTGAACGCCTCTCTCCTCCAGGCCCTGGTATCCTCTGTTTTACTTTCTGTGTCTATTCTAGGTACCTCAGTTCAATGCAATCACTCAATATTCGTCTTTCTGTGTCTGGTTTATTTCACCTAGCTGCTGTTTTTAAGGTTTATCTATATTATAGCATGTATCAGAATTTCATTTCTTTTTGTGGCTGAATAATGTTGCATTGTATGTATATGCTATCTTTTTGTTTATCCAGTCATCTGTTGATAGACACTTGGGTTGCTTCCACCTTTTGGCTATTGGGACTAATGGTACTGTGAACAGCAATGTGTAGGTACATTTTTGAGTACCTGCCTTCAATTCCTTCAGGTAGATGTTGGGTCATAAGGTACTTTTGTGCTGAACTTTTTGAGGAACTGCCACACTGTGATTCCTTTGCAGCTACACTATTTTACACTCCTACTGTGAATGTTCTGGTTATTGTTGAATCTAGGACTTGTTTATATAGTCAATATATTGATCCCTTTTCAGGTATAAGATTTGCAAATATTTTCTCCTGTTCTGTGGATTTTATTTTCACTCTTTTGATAAAGTCCTTAGAGGTACAAAAGTTTTTTAATAATAATGAAAGCCAATGTATCTGTTTTCATTTGTTGCAAGTGCTTCTGGGGTCATATTCAAGAAGTCATTGCTAAATCCAATGTCATGAAGATTTTCTCTTCCTTTTTCTTCTAAAGAGTTTTATAGTTCTGAATTTTAAATTTAGGTCTTTGATCCATTTGCATTAATTCTTGTATATGACCCAAGATGGGTCCAACTTCATGCTTTTGCATGTGGATATCCAATTTTCCCAGCACCATATGAGAAAAGACTGTCCTTCTCCATCCAGTCCTTGTTGAAAATCATATATAGGTGAGGGGAACCTTTTAATATATTTGAATGTAGCCCCAGTGAATCAGCTGTGAACAATAACCCTTAGAGAACAATAACCCATAATTCAAATTAATATCACTCTATCCACAAAGAAAAAAGATCTTCAGTACTACACAAAACATGGAATTGTAGTATAGTATTTTCTAACATTGTTCATACTCCTTATATCAAAAAAGTCAGATATTACAAATATTTCAAATATTTCATGCCACACTTGAGCAAGAGAGGAGATTGCCTCATATTTCATTTCAAGGAAAATATCAATTCAACTGGATTCACCTACTATAGTGATCTGCATCCCATAATGGCTCAGAAATAATCCAGTATGATGGACTTTGAACCATGCTGGATTTCATCAATGAACAAGCCTGTCCTAGAATCTGTGGATAGAAATTATAAACAATGGTATCTTTCTGCATTTAGTTGACTCTACAGCCCAATTGAATCTAATCAGTTACAAATTTTTAGCCAAGGTCCAGGTTCAGATGAAGTCATATAATTCCATGGATTCAGAATCAAAGGTAGAAGAAGAAATGAAAGCATCTCAAATATCTCAAATTTCATAGTGAATAGGGTGTTTTCCTTTGATCACCTTATGTGGCAACAAATGAACAACAACAACAAAAAAAAAAACTAAAAAGAAAAGTTGTTATGAAAAGCAACAAAAATAACTGAGGTTGTTTCTGGCCAGAATTCCCTTAAATGAAGAGACTATGAAGTCTATGACTTGAATAGGTACATGAAAGGATGCTCAGCATCACCCATCATAAGGGAAATATGAATCAAAACCACAATGAGATATCACATCTATAAGAATGGAAATTACCAAAGAGACAAGAGATAAAGCTTTGGTAAAGATGAAAGAAAAGGGCACTCTTGTGCTTGGTTGGTGAGAATGTCAATTGGCACAGCCACTATGGAAAACCATGTGGAGGTTCCTCAGCAAACTGACAACAGAACTACCATATGATGCAGCTATTCCACTTCTTGGTGTATATTATAAGGAAATGAAACCCCTGTCTCAAAAAGATAGCTGTGCCTTCATGTTTATTGCAACACTATTCCCAATAGCCAAGATGTGGAAAGAACCTAAGTGTCCATCAACAGATGAGGGGATAAAGAAAATGAGATCTGCGTATCTCAAAATGAGATACATATAAAAGAAGGAAGTCCCACCATTTGTGACAACATGGATGGACCTTGAGGGCATTATGCTAAGTGAAACGAATCTTAAAAAACTGAATTCATAGAAGCAGAAGGTAGAATGGTGGTTGCCAGGGCTTGCAGGTAGGGGGAATGGACAAATGCTGGTCAAAGGGAACAGACTCTCAGTGATAAGAGGAGTAAGTTGGGGGGCAAGAGGGATGGACGGGAGGGGTTGCTACTGGCATATGCACAAGGTATATGGAATGACTGGCCAATGGGGACCTGCTATATAGCAGAGAACTCTACCCAATGTTCTATGTAATCAATGTGGGAAAAGAATCTGAGAGAGATTATATATGTATATGTATACATTATATAATGTATATACATGTCATATATGATATATATGTATATATATGTCAGTCACATCTCAATAGTGCTGGTGGGGGGAGAGAAAGAGAGAGAAGAGGACTTGAAGAGTGGATGGATTAAACGTATTGGGTAAAAGTCAGTGAACAGGGCAAGAAAACTACCTATTTTCAGATCCAGTCTATGGCCTGATCCTCTCTCAAACTGTAATGTGCGAAGGAGACATAGGATCAGTTTTAAAACACATCAGCCTGCAACATCGTTTAATGGTTTTAGCTAAAATCCTCAGGAGTCAGATGGTCCACATGCTGGATCTACTATGTTACCTGGAGCAAACAACTTATATTCTCCAAGCCCAAACTGCTCATGTGTCAAAGAGCTTAAAAAGTATGCCTGCTTCAGAGTTCCTGTTATGGCTCAGCAGGATAAGAACCTGACATAGTGTCCGTGAGGATGTGGATTCAATCCCTGGCCTTGCTCAGTGCATTAAGGATCTGAGGTTACAGATGCAGCTCAGATCTGGCATTGCTGTGGCTGTGGCATAGGCCTCAGCTGCAGCTCAGATTTGACCCCTAGCTGGGAAATTCCATATGCTGCAGGTGTAGCTATAAAAAGAAAAAAAAAATACCAAAAAAAAAATTTATTCCTGCCTCAATTCAGTGAGACCATGAATGGAAGCATTCAAAACAGTGGCTGGCCATGCCCAATGCATTTTAGTGATGATTACTATTATTATTCAAGAAGGAAACTGTTGTACGAATGATCTTTAGACCTACCTACCTTTCCTGGGAGAAATATAAGATATTATCTTATTTTGGATCTACCTAAAGAATGAGAATGTGGTTCTCTGCAGAGGCTTCAGCCTCAAGTACTGAGAAACGATTCAGTCACAGTTTTTTGCTGTCTTTAGCACAAAGAAATAACACCACACTGACCAAAGGAATGACTTCTACCAAAACATTCCATGAAATGTTTCACTTTGCCTCCTCGTTTCTCAAACTCAGGCTTGTTCCTTTCCCAACTAATGAATAACCAGTTTCTGGGCATGGCTATGACACAACTCTGTGGCACACACAGGAATCTGCCATCCACCCACAAACCTTTGGCTAGAACAAGAGTGTGCCAGCCACCAATTCTGCCGGTTGGCCCATCCCTCTGGCTACAGTCATGGGAACAACAGGCTTGGGAACACATTTCCTGCTCAATGTGAAGAGTTCAAAGTAAACACTACTTCTTCCAAAAGCGCAAGGCATATTACACACACACACACACACACAACACACACACACACACAGGCCACTTCAAGTGAGTAATGTCAAAAAAAAATTTTTAATTAAAAAAACAAAGAAATTTAACTTCCACAGGGTAAGCATTAAGTGGGTTGTAACTGAAAATGCAAAGCCATTTACATTTGCCTTAATCCTGCCTAAGTGTCAGCTGCAAAGGCCTTGAAATACCATCTCTTTCAATATTACCTCCGAGTGAAAATTGTTTTGTGATGTCTTCTGTATTCTTTGCTGGAGCCTGAAAAGAAATCACTGCATTACCTTGCATTTGCTCTTAGAGTCATTAGCCTTAGACAGCAACATCATTTAAGAAATTTATCATCAGTGCTGTCCTTCGTCCAATGTATTAGTGCCATACATTATAAAAGCACGTTACTCTGATGATGTATGGCTCCAAAGATGGCGACATCTGGAGACAAATGCGTCTGAGAATCCATTTGGTGTCAGAGAATACATGTGGAGATCCACCTGGGTAGGGTTATTCTGCAATAAACTAGTATTTGTTGTTCTCAGTCAACCCTTTGAACACTCATCACAATCTCTTCAACTTCCTGATTTAAAAAAAATTATTCATGACATTAAATTGAGTTTCCATGACAAAGAAGGAAGGTATATAAAATTAGTGCGTTGGTATGAGAGATAACCTAGCCCATGCTTGATGATAAATTTCAATCATGCCTTTCAGGAAAACTCTAATTTAGTCCAAGCTCTCTCTCCAAAGAAGAGAGAGAGATTAACGTTTGGCGTCCTCAAGGGTGTTAGGACAAAAAAAATTGAATCACACTTAATTAGTCCATCCCAAATTCTAGCTTTCTACATGGCTGGTGATACATTTTTTTCCCCAAAGCTCAATTCTCCCATTTCCATCCTTCAAAGTCCAGAAGGCCATTCTCTCCATTACTTTGCCCCAATAGAATGCAAATATTTTAGCTAACTACTGAAATCAATCATTAGGAACATTTGACCTTAAAGAAAATTATGGCAAGTGGAAATACCTCAAGGGCCCCATCCATGTACACTAGGTAAGCTACAGGGCCACAGAGGTCTTTCTTAAAATGGTTCAGAGTGCCCTTTCTCAGCACAGATAGGAAACGGGTCCTGTTTGCCCATTTTAAACATTGTGCCTCCAGGAATCACTACTAAAATGATGCCCCAATCCTATGTGCTACTGAATCCCATCATTCAAAGATGCTTCCTTAACTGGAGTTAATCAACGTTCTGTATGCTAAGAGCAAAAGAGAGGATTAGGAGTATAAATTGTCATGTATGCACAATCGTGTCCTCTTAGTGTATTTCTTCCAGCTGTGTTGATATGCCAACGAGGTCAGTATCTCAGTGTCATATGCTGGGAGGATTCCAGTTCCACTGACACCACGCCCAACAATATGAATCTCGAAAAAGACTTGAGTCTCTCCATGTTTCTCAGCCTGCTCTAAGACTGTCTTATAATAAGCAAACAATTTTCCTCCCACAGGATGTTGTGGAGGGAGGAAAAAAAAATAGCTTTAGTCTAGACCACTTGTCTGTGGTGATCAGGGACTTGATAGGTTTTCAAGGCTCCTACAGTCTATCATCTTTTGTCTCTGCCAAGGCAATGCCCTATGTGATTTGTTACAGATTTACTAAACCACCAGGAAATCTTGATTTTGGTGGGAAAGAAACAGAGACAAAAAGAAATGCAGACAAGCCAAACAGATTTCAGTGAGAGAGTGGTAGGAGGAAGGAAGAAATGAAAAAGAAATGGATAAAAGAAATAAGTCTCTGTGCTTCAAATTGGTTTAAATTCAACAAGCTAACCACTATCTTAAATCAGAAATCCTATTCTTAGAAGTTAAAAGAGAATCTATTCAATGCCTGGAGAGCAGCACTGAATATCATCTTCCAATGACATTATTTCCTTTCGTGAAAGAGAGAACCTTGGCAAAGTAAAATATTTAATTAAGGAACATATCATTGTGTCATTGAATAATTTTCCAAAATTATTTCTTCCTTTTTCACTTTGATGAATTACTAAACTTTCACTATTTGTCATTTCCATTATACAAGTTTGTTCTTCTCTCTGTTTCCTGTTTTCTAAGTTCTGTCTGAGAAGCGGATTTCTGGTTCAAGGTAGTTGTTAGCTTATTAAGTACAAAAGCAACCGAAGGCTCAGTACTAACATAAAACTGTATTTATTCTAAGACAGCTTGCCTCCAGACGCTTTTAAGCAAGTATGCCTCAAAACCTCACCACAATCACCAGCCCTCAAATATTATAGAGTTAAGCTGATTTAATTTTCAAAAACATATTCTCTGCACCTAAGCAGACATTATTGCTGAAACTCTACCTCTGTCCACTGGCGGTGAATAGAAATGCAGAGACAGAATTTTGGGTGAAGGAGAAAAAAACAGCCTTATTGTTTTCCCAGGCAAAGGAGGGCCACAGAAGGCTGATGCCCTAAAGACTGTGGCTCACCTTGGGAGAGAATAGGGGGTGATTTTATAGTTTAGGAGTGACAAATAGGGCCAGAGATAAGGATCAGGGTAGACGTGAACTTGCACTGTTTTTCAAAGCTTTCCAGAATGAAGAACTCAAAGCTGTTCCTTGAGGAGGAACCAGGACCCTGCCCCAAGCTGCACTATTATCTCTCGACTGCTCCTCTCTTGTCTCTAATTCCCTCCCTTCCCCGAGTAGCCACTGTTTAAACCTACTTTTTGGAACTCAGGGAAGGTCATGGAGGCTGAAGTCCATTCCCGCAAAATAGGAAATGGGGGACACAGAAAAGCTTGTGTGCCCAGGAGCCCCTTAGGGCCCTCCTCTGTTTCAATATTAGTCCATGGTGGCCTCTGCAGGAAGCTCCGACCTCTTCCAGCCCCTTCTTCACCTCTTTCACCAAGACTAGGACAAGCTCATGACCACAGCAGATGTCAGGCCATCTTTCTCACACTCCTTCCCACAAATGACTAAGCAAACCTGTGTTGTCAAATGCTCTCGCATTTTCTGCCTCTTATTCCTTTCCCTCTTTCTTTCTTTGCCAGTGATGTTAAGATCCAAGATTTGCATGACATAGGGTGAAGCAGATCATTGATTTAGGCTCTCAACTGAGAAAAAAAACAAAATAGCCTTCCATTAGAACCCAGCCTAAATGACAAAGTTTGACACTGAGGCTTGGAGAAAAAGTTCCAGCTAACAAAAGGGGGTTCCGATGCTTCTTTTTGCCTCTTCCCCATGTATAGCTCCTGGGGACCTTACAGAAAACAAGAGAAATTAAGACAAAGCAAAGTTCAGCTGGGCGGGGATTCCTGCTGTGGTGCAATGGGATCTGCAGCACCAGATTGTAGGTTCAATTCCTGGCCAAGGGTTTGGCATTGCCATAGCTAAGGTGTAGATCGCAGCTGTGGCTCAGATCAGATCCCTGGCCCAGGAACTCCATAACATACACAGAGTGGCAACAAACAAACAAACAAACAAAACACCAGCCAGAGGAGCAGAGTATAATGGCTGAGTTGTCTTCTGGCATCAGAGATTTTACCACTTTCTCACCCTATGCTTCTGGGCAAACATCCTATTTTTCCCATTTTCCATTTCATTTGGTGGCATATGGTAACTGAAGGCTAAATATCTGCTACCGTTACTATTATTCTTGAGATGCTGGTCTAATATCATTTTCTAGCTCCTATTCCAATAAGAAATGCTATGTCTGCCTCATTTTTAATGTGAAGCAAACAGAAGAGGTGGTTTGGAGAACAAAGAGGACAAATCATTTAAAAACTACAGCCAACTATTATGTTTTGACCCCATTTTATCAGTGAAATCTGGGAAATCATGCACTGGTTCCACTCACTAGACATTTTAATATTAAGCACCTACTCTACGTCTAAACTGTGACAGTCACTGTCAGAATACAAAAGAGGTACCCGACACCGTTCTTTGAGCCAAAGACTGGCAAATCTGGTGGAGGAAACTGGATGGATATAGAATAATGGGATCTGGATCCATCAATGATGGAAGGATATATGAAACAAGGGGCAGATGAATGCGGGCGATAATAATGGACAAGGGGATAGAAAAAAGGAGTTTGAACAAGCCTAGATGAGAAGGTCAGACTAAGACAGGCAGAGAGAAAAAGTGTGGGCATCACAGGAAGAGGTCTTAATGTGAGTGGAGCGACAAGGACAGAAATGAGCGTGGGAGAAGACTGCTTCACAAGACACACAAATGACAGGGGACAGATGGGAGCCAATGATAGTTAGAGAGTCCAGGGGAAGCACAAGGAGATAGGGCAGCAGAGTCTGGAGTCAATCCTTAAGTACGATGAACAATGTCTCCCAAAGGTGAATTTGGAACAGTGGATCTGATAACAAATAGCCACATCAAAAGAAAGTTGTGACTTAGGAAATACAGGCAGAAAAAAAAAAAAATGAATGTTTTCTCCCTGGTGACTGGAAATGATTTAGTAGTTTCCACTGAAATTAATAATGTTTAAGGAACCAGTTTCAGGAGAAAGATTATGACATGAGTTATGAACTGGGGTTTTGCAATTCTGATGTCATAGAAGATGTTTTAGAGTGTAGTGGAATGCTGCATTTAGAGGGAGCTTGGATTCAATTCCTCCAGCTATTTTCTTAATCCAAGGCAATCATATGAAGATATTATCAACCCAGCTTGTTCTTTTACAAGAAATGTTATCCAGGCAAACTTTCCTCCATCTCTAGAATAAAAAATAAAAACGGAATGATTTGGAAAGGACAGAGCTATTCCACTTGAAAATGGTGGGAGCTACCATTTTATTTCAAGATGAGAAAGTTAAACCAAATTGAACTTTAAAAGTCTCATAAGCCCTTCAGTTGTGCACCAGATCAATCAGAATCTGTGAATTCTTTAATGATTTTCAAGAGAAAAGCCCCCAGGAAGATAAAATGAAATGCTGAGATGCTTTCGTCCAAACGGTCCTTACTTCATCTGGTCAATTAGAATTGCCTCTGGAATTTATGATGCAAGCCAGAGTGCTACATAGATTTTGCAATAAGAAATGATATTAGTCTCATAAATGTTCCCAACCAAAACACCAAAAAAAAAAAAAAAAGGCTATTACAAATAATCTGTCATCTCTATTCTGGACTGGCTGTCTTACAACACAATTCTTTAATGAAATAAAATTATGTACATTTGGGGGCCAGTGGGAGACACCCTGGTATCATTTGAATACTCTGAGTTTCTAAAGAGAAGGGTTTTGCAGAAATCTTCGCATATTCCAGCACCAACTCAAGGACAAGAGATTACTTCAGGAGCAAAATCTTTAAGGCCGGCAAAAACAAAAGGCTCTTCTTGTTAATAAGTTGCCTTCCAGCAAGCACTACTTCTCAGCAGGTGACATGAGCCTCTGTCAACTACCATGATGGCTAAACAGGTTTAGATCTCAAAGTCTTTCTTCTCCTTGATAGGGACTTCTTTAAAAATGTTGATGAAGATTTCACAGGTTTCTTTGAAAATAATTATTAAAAAAGAAATGGCTCCTAGGCCTTACCCATGCATAGCAATAAGCCTCAGCTACAAGCAAGTTTTTTAAGTCAAGGTTTTTGCTTTCAAAAAAAAAACAAAACCAGATTTGTAGAAATACATTTGAAAAGTGTACTAATTGGAGCAGGCTACAGGCCAATTACTCCAGTGACCTGAAAAAAATCCAAAATAATAAAATATGTAATAATGCTGATTTTTTCCCCATTAATATCACCATAATCTGAGAAATCCTTTGACACATTGTACCAAAAATGATTTGGATCTATAATGACAATTAGTTATAGAAAATGAAAGGGAAGTGTTGAAAAGTAAAGAATATGTAATCATACATAGTATACATCCATTTGGCATTACTTAAATGTGCTATGTTTTTCTTAATAGCTCTTTCAGTATTTTACCACAGATGTTTGTTTTTTAGGTGGATAAAATTCACCATTTTCACAGACTAAAATTTTTAAATATAAGATAAACAAAAAGGCTACCTACTGAATGGGAGAAGATATATGTAAATAATATATCTAATAAAGGGTTAATAGCAAAATATACAAAGAACTCACACATCTCAACATCAAAAAATAAACAACCTTTTTAAAAACAGTCAGTAGAAGAGTTCCCATTGTGGCGCAGAGGAAACTAATCTGACTAGGAACCATGAGGTTCCGGGTTCGATCCCTGGCCTCGCTCAGTGGGTTAAGGATCTGGCATTGCCATGAGATGTGGTGTAGGTTGCAGACGTGGCTCGGATCCCATGTTGCTGTGGCTGTTGTGTAGGCCAGCAGCTATAACTCCCATTAGACCCCTAGCCTGGGAACCTCCATATGCCATGACTGCGGCCCTAGAAAAGGCAAAAAGACAAAATTAAATAGATAGATAGATAGATAGATAGATAGATAGATAGATAGGCAAACAAAAAGAACAAAAAAAAATTAAAAAAATAATAAAAACAGGCAGTAGATCTGAACAGATATTTTTCCATAGAAGACACGCAGATGGCCAATAGGCACGTGAAAGGATGCTCAATGTCACTTATCATCAGGGAAATAAAAATCAAACCTACAATGAGTTATCACCTCACATCTGTCAGAATGGCTACTATCAAAAAGACAACAGAAAACCAGTGTTTACGAGGTTGTGGAGAAAAGCGAGCACTTGTGCACTGTTGGTGGGAATATAAATGGTGCGCCCACTGTGGAAAACAATATGGAGAGTCCTTAAAAAACTAAAAATAGAACTACTATATAATCTAGCAATTCCACGGCTGTGTATTTATCTGAAGAAAAGAGAAATATTAATCCAAAAAGATACATGTACCTCTATGTTCATTGCTGCATTATTTTACAACAGTTAAGATATGGAAGCAACCCAAGCGCTCGTCAATAGATGAATTCTACTCAGCAGAAAGAAAGAGAGAAAGGAGGGAAGGAAGGAAGGGAGAAAGAAAGGAAGGAAGGATGGGAGAAGAAAGGAAGGAAGGAAGTGTTCTTGCCGTTTGCAACAACATGGATGAAACTGGATGGTATTATGCTAAGTGAACTAAGACATAGGAAGACAAAAACTGCGTGATTTCACTTCTATGTGGAATCTAAAACACAAAACAAATGAACAAACATAATAAAACAAAATAAATACAGAGAACAAACAGAGGGATGCCAGAGGGAAAAAATGGTGGAAAGAGAAAAGAAATAGGTGAAGGAGATAAAAAGGTATAAACTTCCGGTTATAAATAAATGACTTGTGGCTATGAAATGTATAGTGTGGGGAACATAGTCTGTAACTCTGTGATTTTTTATGGTGACATATCATAACTAAGCTTATTATGGTGATCATTTTGAAATGTATAAAAATCCCAAATTGCTATGTTGTGAAACAGGAACTAACATAACATAATAAGTAAATTACACTTAAAAAAATAAATAAACTCGTAGAAAAAGAGATCAGATATGTGGTGACCAGAGGTGGAGGCTGTGGTAAGGGAGAATGGGATGCAGCTGGTCCAAAATATGGACTTTCAGTTGCAAGATAAATACGAATCAGGGATATAATGCCCAACGTGATAAATATAATTGATGCTGTCGTATGTCATATATGAAAATTGTTAAAAGAGTAAATCCTAAGAGTCTTCCTCATAAGAAAAAATATTTCCATCCTTTTGTGTTGTACCTATATGAGCTGATGGATGTTCAATAAACTGACTATGATAAACATTTCAGGATATAAGTAAGTGAAATCACTCTGCCATACCCCTTAAAGTTATACAGTGCTGTGTGTCAATTATATCTCTATAAAACTAAAAGAAAAAAAAAAGGTAAACAATTACAAAGAGAGCAAAAGGCTCACAAGGCTGAAAGAACATATGCTAGCTTCTTTCTTGAAAAGTATACATATCAAACAGAAATAAACAAAAATCTAACACAAAAAAGGTACTTTTTTTGTACCTGAAAACTAAAGCTCATTATACTAACTGTAAAAGCAGGAAATGTGTTTAGGTAGCCTCTAACGGAGTAGATTCCTACTCCTTCCTTCCCTTCCCACTCCTCCCACACACACATGTACACACACACACAGGAAATTCTTTCCATGAACCAAAATGCGGTAAAAAGAGAAATATCTTCACCGTCATTTCTCATGAAAAACAAAAGGCCCACTTTGAGCTGCCTCCTTGAAGTTAAGGCATCATAGTCTCCAGAATGTCCATGCTCAGATACATATATTATGACTGCGAGGGAAGAACACTTCATTCACCATTAACAACTCTTTCATACCTTGGTTCTGCCATTATTTCCCTCTCTGGGACTGAGAAATTTGTATCCATGTTCTGAATCTGAATCCCTTTACTGGTAAACAACAATGGATATTCATCCAACAATACACGTTTCATATAGCAGTTGGGGAGGTGATATGAAATGACGTCTGTAAAGAGGTTACTTTGCATCATGCCTCGGGAATCACGGAAGGGCCGATCAACAGAAGCAGCTCTTGCTCCAATTAGGATGATGATTCCCACTAGCTCATGGGAAGGAGGGAGGCCCAGGTTGGCTCAGTCAGGTATGTAGTTAGAAGTGGAGAGATGAAATGCATAGATGAAAGTAGTGGGATGGGTAGTTTGAAGGCTCTGAGTCCCACACTGCAGCACAGAGGGAAGAAATCTTAGATAAACACCACCTCCTCATCAAGTTTGCCTGTGGCCAGGCCTGACTATTGACTCACTAGCCACCGTCACAGATGCCACAGTCTTCAGATTGGTGGGCAGGTATCTTAGTCCATTCAGGCTATTATAACAGAAATACCACAGACTGAGCAGATTATAAACAAAATTTATTTTCTACAAAATTTATTTTCTACAGTCCTGGAGGCTGTCAAGTCCAAGATCAAGGTTCTGGAAGATTCAGAGGCTGATAAAAAATCCACTTCCTGCTTCCCAGACAACTTTCTTCGAATTGTATCTTCCAATGATGGAAGAGACAAAGGAGCTCTCCGGGCTCTCTACGGTAAGGGCACAAATCCCATTCAAGAGGGCTCCACCCTCATGAACCAAGGGTGACCTCCCAAAGGCCTACTTCCTAATACCATCTCTTTGAGAGTTAGGTTTCAACACAGGGATTATGGGGGAGATACACATCAGTCTACAGCAGTGGGGTTAATAAAAGGACATGTGCAAATACAGAGCATGTGGATAATTTCAACTCCTTGGGCCATTTCCTGTGAAATGTTAAAGTTGAATTTTTCAACCTAGGGTGTTGTTGAACTATCCTATGCCTGTTGAATTTTTGCCTGCCTTTTTAATATTTTAATCTTGATGGGGAAGAGTTGAGCAGACAGGATGAAAGAAAAAGATAAAAAGGAAGAAGTTGAATTTTAGACCCAAAACCACTATGCTTAGTATTCACCTTCTCAAGGTTCACCCAAGGATTCATCACAGACTCACGACCAGTGTTCAGCCCAGTGCCTTGGGCTCTACAGAAATGCCTGTCTTTGTCTGGCTGTAATGTGCATGGTACACTTCTAAACTCTACCCCTGAAAGCTTTGGATGTTCTTTGCTTACAATTGAGGAACCAAGCAAGAATGTTTTGACTTCCAGCTCCTGTATTTGAGGCAGCATTTCTTCACAGAGAGTGTCCCAAATTTTAAAAACTGTTATGTAAGCCATCAATCAGGGTAAGAAAGACTATATTGAACAACGCCAAACCAGTCCCTTATTGCAAGACTGTTCAGAGCCTATAGTGCCCACATGGAACAGAAATTCCCCAGAGATGTACTTTCTTGATCATTCCATACTTTTTTTTTTTCCCATAGAGCATTTCATGGAATTAGTAGTCTCCTAAACACTCAGGAAATGCTTCAAGTTCCAAGATGATTTCACATCTTGATTTGCTCTTTTTGTCTTAAATTACTTAGATTTGGTAACCCAAGTTCATATTACCCACTTAAGAGAGGAATTTAGAAACCCTATAATCATTCTTAATCATGCTGGGTATGATGTTTAGGACACAAGGCTCTGGATCTTAAAGCCACAAGTCCTTGAGAGATACAGAGAGATGGAGAACTCATACAAAATCACACACTTCTTTGAAAAAGCCTTTTTCTCAAATTCCACTGTAGACCCTTGAAGATTAAGGCCAGAGATTACATTGGGGGCTGCAGCAAAGTCTGGGCCAACAGTTCTAAATGTCCCTAAACACATTCTCCATAAGTGGCATCTTTCCAGACTCTGTGGAGAAGGTAGTCACAGGTGGGTGCCTCTCTGGTGCCCCACCCTGCAGAACCAAAGCATCTGAATTTGCCTGGAAGGTGTGGGCTCAGAGAAAAATAGCAGTTTTGCCTAGACTGCAGGCTAATATATCAAAGAAAAGCATAAGTTCATGTCCTGAGGAATCAGGAAGTACGGATCCCAGATGCAAGAAATTTCTCTAAAGTCTCTTCATGGGGGACTAGAGTTGATTTTACCTGCAATCCCCTCTTCTTCGGTTATAAGATTGTGGGGTTTTTATCTTTCTTTCTTTTTCTTTTTAGGGCTGCACCTGCGGCATATGGAAGTTCCCAGGCTAGGGGTCAAATCAGAGCTACAGCTGCCAGCCTGTGCCACAGTCATGGCAACAGTGAATATGAGCCACATCTGTGACCTGTGCCACAGCTTGCTACAAAACAGGATCCTTAACCCACTGAGCAAGGCCAGGGATCAAACCCTCATCCTCACAGACACTATGTAGGATTCCTAACCCACTGAGCCACAATAGGAACTCCAGGAACATGTTTCATTTTCCTTTAAGAGACTTTCACATCTTGAGGGACAAGAACACAGACATGTTAACACTACCGGAAAGCAGGTTACTTTAGCCAATATTGATGGCCTCTGTCCTGTAGATAACATCTTGGGTCCTGGGCCAACATGGGGCCTTCAGAGTGGGACACATTCTCTCCCCTTCAGAAAGAGTAGATGTCATAGGTCGTAAGCCTGGAGTGAAGACCATCAGAGCCATCAGAATAGAGATGGCGTCCTTGCAACTGAAGCTAACACAGAGGAAACAGACTAGGAAGATGGAAAATAAGGACTCCTGGTGACAGTGTTAGGACCCTTGGATCCAGCTCTCACTCTGAAACATGGCCCTCTAAAGTTTCAAATTACAGAAACAATAATGTCTGTTCTGCTTCAGGTAGCTGCATTTCTAAATCTTCAATAAGAAAGCAGAATAATCCACTCCTATTCTTAAAAATTCATGAAAAATTTGCATTCTCCTTCATAATACATCCATGTTTACTTTAAAAGAAAAATACGTTGAATTATTTACCTTTGAGTAAAGTTGACTTTTCCAGAAGATGTGCCACGTTTATATAGCGTCTTCTCATCCCCCTGGCTCCTTACTGAGGACCCCAGTTTTGAGTTGCCTGGTTGTAGAATAAGAATGCAACAGTGTCTTCTTAGTCCCTTCTATCTTAACTACCCTGCAGGCAAAGAAAGAAAAAGTTAAAGAAGATGAAGAAGAATTACATCCTAGAGAAGCTTAAGCACTGGCTTCTGGCCTCCTTTTCCTGGAGCCCCACTGACTGCGATAATGGGGCTATTGAATTTCACTGAGCTCTTACTATGTCCAACATGCTTTCTAGGTACCATCTAAGTTCTCATAACAGTTGAGGTGGTTACTATTATTTTCTCTAGTTTATAGATGCAAAAGTATTGAGATTCGCTCAGGTTTAAATGCATGGTGAAGATCACAAACCTAAGAAAAGAGCACGAATTAAAACCTAGACAAATCATCATCCCCATCACCATCATCATATTTATTATATTCCAGGCCCTGATCAAGTGTTCGACATAAATAACTCATCGCTTAGTTATATCCTTTATTCAAAAATGGAGAGATGAAAGTTAACTGATTGGCTTAAAATCTCTCATTGTACATGTTCCCAAGCAATCTGGCCTTGTTCTAGAATCTGCCAGTTCGACCAATTCATGATTGAACTTCTTTACTTGGCCTTCATGAAAAGGGGCAAGAGTGCTTCCTTCCAAGGTGAAACTGGCCTCAGGACCTTCATGCAATCTCACCCATGGAAGAAACCAGAATATCTAAGAAACCAAAGAGATTAAAACTTCCCCTTGAAAACTAAAAGTGAGAAGCAGAAAACTTGCCACACAAAGCCCCATCTTTCTCTAGATCATACTCAGTTTGCACTTTCTCCTCTGTGGCCTGATACACGTCCTCTGAATTGACCAAGAATAGCGAGTCTGTTCTTGAGGGAAGAGTGGAAGGGTGCAAGGAATTGTACTAGTTTCCTGTTGCTGCTGTAACAAATGACCACAAACTTAGTGGCGTAAAACAATGCACACTTGTTATCTCATGGTTCTGGAAGGCAGACGTCTAAAACGGGTCAGTAGGGCTGTGTTCCTTCTGGCGACTCTAGGGGAGAATCTGCTTCCTTGCCTTGTCCAGCTTCTAGAGGCTGCCTGCGTTCCTCGGCTTGCGGTCCCTTCCTCAGTATTTTCAAAGCCAGTGGTATAGCATCTTTTAGCCTCTCTTTAGCTCTCCTCTCTCTTTCTCATTTACTTATAAGGACACTTACAATTACACTGGACCCATCTGGATAATCAGAGACACCACCTCGCGAGTCTTAATCACATCTGCAAAGTTCCTTTTGCTACGTAAGCAATCATATCCACAGGTTCTAGGAATTAGAACCTGGACATCTTTGAGGAGCCATTATTCTGCTTACCACAGTAGGCAAAGGAGGTTTTAGCATCCCCAGAAGCCAACAGATACTGCTTCTAGAAAAGTGTTTCAAGCTACATGATTTTAGTATTCCATAGAATCTCTCTACCGTAGTTCAGGGTCTTTGGGCAGAACCACGAGCCTTCCTGCTCTGTCTGGGAGGATCTAAAACATAGGGGTGGAGACAGTTAACACAATGATCTCTGTTCCTTCTAGGCCAAAGGTCACATTGCCTTTGAACCCAGAGCATGGCCATTTAGGGTTGCAAAGATGCAATCAACATGTGAGAATTTATTTCGTCGGATACCTACAGACTAAGTTTCCACAGCTCTCTTTTTAATAATCACGTTTTAAAAACAGAATATGAATAGTGATTATTTATTTGTTTAGGTCTGAGATCACTGCATTTTCCATGCTTCATAATAGTTTTATAAGTGGTTTTCTTGAATTCCCTGTCATGTTTAAATGGGCATTATCAGATTTTCCTAGTCTTTGTTTTCTTTGCTATTAGAGAAATGGAACTGAAATATCCACAGTTTTCTTTTCAGACACTTCTTAAACAATTGACTTCACTTCCATAATTTAAAAAAGTCAAATCTATGTCCATTTTGACCTTTTGCATACAATCTTGAGATCTTTTCCCTCCCTTAAATTCTTGATTAAATGAAAAGCAGTCATGGGCCAATGTACGCTTTTGTTAAGATTACAGACAAATTATATACATTCTGAACAACTAAAAAAACAAATCATCTCTCCCTACCTATACGCTGGGCTGGGGAGAAGAAAAGCCCTACATTAAACAAACAGCTCCTACAACTCAGCAACAACAAAAAATAGGAAGAAGATCTAAATAGACATTTCTCTAAAGAAGACATATGGTTGGCCAATAGGCACATGAAAAAATGCTCAACATCACTAATTATAATAGAAATGCATATCAAAACTACAATGAGGTACCACCTCACACTGGTCAGAATGGCCATCATTAACAAGTCAACAAATAATAAATGCTGGAGAGGGTGTGGAGAAAAAGGAACCCTCCTTCACTGTTGGTGGGAATGTAAATTGGTACAACCACTATGGAAAACAGTATGGAGCTTCTTCAGAAAAGAACTACCCTATGATCCAGCAATCCCACTCCCGGGCATATATCTGAACAAAACTTTCATTCAAAAAGATACATGCACCCCTATATTCATTGTAGCACTATTCACAATAGCCAAGACATGGAAAACCTAAATATCTGTCAACAGATGATTGGATTAGGAAGGTGTGGTACAGTTATACAAGGGAATGTTACTCAGCCATAAAAAAGACAAAATAATGTCATTTCCAGCAATGTGGATACAACTAGAGATTCTTATACTAGGAAAAGTAAGTCAGAGGAGCAGATTTGTAGTTGCCATGGGGGAGAGGGAGGGAGAAGGATGGACTGGGAGTTTGGGGTTGATAGATTACACTTAGAAGGGATAAGCAATGAGGTCCTGTTGTACAGAACAGGGAACTATATCCGGTCTCTTAGGGTAGAACATTACAGAAGATAGTATGAGAAAAAGAACGTATGTACATGTATGACTGGGTCACTAATGCTGTATGGAAGAAATTAATACAACACTGTAAATCGAATATACTCTAATTAAAAAAAAAGAATGTCATTGGTCAGACCTACTACAGGTACTTTCAAAACTTTGGCCAAATCCTTAGTTACTCAAAGGAGACCTGAAATGGAGTTTGGAGGAAGAGTGAGGGAGAGTGGGTTGTTCTTCCCATAAGAGAATGAGAGACCTGTGAGTATTATATTTTACCTTCTTAGAAAGCAGCCATAGATAATACATAAACAAATGAAAATAATAGTCTTTCAACAAATTTTACAAGAACAAATAATGGGCCAAATCTAGCCTATGGGCCATAGTTGCTAACCCCTGATCTAATCCTTTAAGCCAATAAACTTAACCACATTCTTGACAGGTGTTTTGTTTTGTTTTTTCTTTTTTTCTTGAGCTAAATGAAGGTGGGGTACTAAGTTAAACTGTATTTCAGTAAAATTGGTTTCCCCTCTTTTTTTTTTTTTTTTTTAAATGCTGCACCTGTGGCATGTGGAAGTTCCCAGGCCAGGGGTTGAATCAGAGCTGCAGCTGCAGGCCTGCACCACAGCCACAGCAACACTGGATCCGAGCTGCATCTGTGACCTATGCCACAGCTTGTAGCAACACTGAATCCTTAACCCGCTGAGCAAGACCATGTTTCAAAACTATATCTTCACTCTTAACCCACTGAGCCACGAGGGAACTCCAAAACTGGCTTCTTTTGTATTGTATTTAGAAAGATTAATCTGAGGTGTCTTCATCATAGTGCCAAGGGATCTGAAACACAAAGAAAGATTAAGAACATCTGAGTAACACTCCAAAGTATAAAAACCAGTGTTCTGCGCATGCACCTCTCAGAAACCAATTATTCCTGAGGGATAAAATATGATAAAATTATAAATAGGTTTTAAAAGTTGGGGATTAACAGAAACCATCAATATGAGAATGACATCAGTGAGAGTAGCATTTGTCCTCTCCTTGGTGCCAGGGTGACAGCGTGAACACAACAGGATGGGTCCAGGGCTGACCCCAAGGGGTATTTTCATGATAAGGTATGATTTCATTCTGTTTGAGAGTCAGGAACTCATATGGACTTTGTCAAGCACTCATCCTGGGTTTAAATCCCACATCCAGCTCTAGGTGCCTGCGGGTCCTTGAACTACTTACTTGATCTCTGTGAGTCTCAGTCTCCACTTTTGTCAAACTTCACGGGACTCCTAAGAATAACAGAAGAGAAAATGCAGTAAAGGAAGGGCAGGTGCTCAGTTGACTTTCTCTTACTCCTCCATGTGCTGTGGTTATCTGTTTCCTTTAGATGACTATTTAAAACAAGAGCCTGAAGCTTTCCATGAATGGGTAAGAGCACAACTGCTCATTTTGCATTTCAGGTTTTTATTAAGCAAACTGATAAGACTTCTATTCTGTAATTGGTATGTGTTCTTCTTTTTGCCTAATGACACTAATCTGTTTTTATCTTAGTCATTTCACTGAGTTTTGTGATTAGCACAGGCAAGCTTTTTAGGAATTTAAATCATTTGTTTGATGTTTTTGCTCTTAGGCATGTTTGATTATTTATTAAAATCGATGAAATCAGCTGTGTCAACTAGTTATTAAAACTATAATTCTTTTATTGGCTAATACCAGGAGGGCTGGAACAAATGGAAAACTAAACATTACATGAATTCTTGATTTTAAAGCCAAGCTTCTATAGGGGTGGCCTACATACTTTGCATTAACTGCAGCCTGTTTAGAACAAGTCTGTTCTATCTTTAGTCCATAAGGAAAGGACCAAGTGGGTAAGCATATGCGCGACTCATGTTCTAATTTATGCTTTAAAATAAATACAAGTTTGAAAGAAGCAATGTGTTCTGGTCTTCAGAAAAGAAATATGAAATACTTGCCAAGGGAGAGTGGTGAATAGTATCCAAAGATGGCTTCCATCAATTCCTTCTCCCCGCATTCGGGAATGTCACTCTAACCATTGAAATATGGGTTCTATTTCTCCTCCCCTGAATCTAGGTCTGCTTTAACCAGTGGAATAGTGTGGAGGGGACACTTGGCCAGGTTTGTTTAAGATCTTCAAGAGACCTTTAAGAGCCTCCACTTTCAATGTAGGAAGCCAGATGCAGAGTTCTAAAGATGCTTAGGCCAGCATACTAAATGATGAGACACCACATGGAGAGAGAAAGGACACATGGAGAAGCACAGAGAGACAATGCCAGACAAAGAAGTAACATCTTCTTGTACCTTTTGGCCCAGCGCACCCCATATGGAACAGAGGAATTGCTCAGATGAGCTCTATTGGGATCCCTGATGTAAATATTGCAAAAGATAATTAATCATAATTGTTTTAAGTCACTAAGTTCTGGGTTGCTTGGTTACCCAAAAATAGATAACTGAAATGAAGGCAGAAGGGATAAGGGAATGAACACTTTTTTTTCCATTTTTTAAAGTTTTATTGAAGTATAGTTGATTTACAATGTTGTGAAAATTTCTTCTGTACAACAGTGTTTCATTTACACATGCACACGCATCCATCCTCTTTAAATTATTTTCCTATACAGGTTATCAAAGAAAACTGGGTAGAGTTCTCTGTGATATTCAGCAGGTCCCCTTTGGGGAATGAACACAACTTTTGACATAAGTGCTCAAAATAAAATATCTGGTTGAATGAATGAGCTTCTACTTACCTATGATTATCTCAACCCTTCAAAACTACTTCAAAAAAAAGAGCTTCTTCTGAAACATTGCTGGGAAGAGAGAGAAATGCCCAAAGTGTCACACAGTCGAGGAAAAGATATTGGTCCAGGAATTTGTCATGTGAAATCAGAGTGACTAGTAAGAACACTTGGTGGCATCAATAACTTGCTTGTTCATATAAAGATTTAATTTATTAGCCATAGGTAGCACTTAGATAGATTTCTGTTTCTTTGTGTGTGAGCAAAAAGCAGATAAGTTACCAAGAGCATACACCATACATTAATCTCAGTTATGTGAATAATGTAAGCTCTCCTCATCACAAGGAAAAAAAAAAAAAGATGCTCATCACCTTGCAAGATGTTAAGTACCTAAGAAAGAAGAAGGTAGTAAATATATAAAATATATGCAAATTAAAGCAGTATAATACCTTTATCATCTGTCAAACAGGCAAATTAAAAAAATTAATTCCCAATGAAGGCAAAATAAAGGCATTTTTGTTCTAAAAGACTAAAAGAATTTGTCACCAGAAGATACTCCCTAAAGAATGTGCTAAAGAGGGTTATTTAAGTTGAAAAAGATCATCCAAGATCAAATAACAAAGATGCAGAAAAGAGTGAAAAGCAACAAAACAGTAAATGTACGTATATATCAAAATGGATATTAAGTGTATAAAACAGTAATACTAATGTCATTTGTTTTCAATAGTATATAAAATTAATGTGCATGATATCGTATTAAGAGGGGATAAATGGCATTAAAGTGGCTAACATTAAAATCCTCCAATTACCTATAAAGATGTTAAAAATACTAATATCTGACTTTGACAAGTCAAGGATAGATGTAGTAACCATACAAATCAGTAAAGAATAAGAGTAAAACTTTCAGACTCCTAGAGAAAAATATGAGACATTTAAGAACACTTTAATTTATACAAAATAATACCAAAAAATAAAGGAAAAAAAGAAAGAATAGTCTGGACAGATAGCAAACATTTTGTAATACACCAATAATTATATTAAATATAAGTGTACAAAATGCTTCATTTAAATGACAAAGACTACTCAACTGGATTAAAAAACAAAATCAACTTCAAGCTGTTTACAAGGGATAAATATAAGGGATTTTGAAAGCAAAAGATTTTAAGAGGAAGAAAATGTTAGTTCACACAAACTAGCAGAAAGAAAGCTGTGAAATAATGCAAAATAGAATTTAAGTTAAAAACACTACTAGAATTGAAGAGAGACAATTTAAATAATATTTAATTAACCAGGAAAACACAACAATTCTAAATCTGTATGCAACCGACGGGGCTCAGGGCAAGCTGTCTCAAACTATACCTTGGTGGAATATTAATTATTTTAAATTAAATTACCTGAGAAACAACTGGTATAAGAAGAACCCCCTGACCCTCCTTTGTTTCCCCTGAAAGTAGGAAACAAAGCTCCCGTGAGTAACTTCCCTATACTGGGAGGATGAAGGGCATCTTCCTTGTTTGAGATGGGGAATTCAAGGTCAAAAAAGTTGTGTGAAAAGACTTAGCTACATCTTATTTTGCTAGCCGAACCATAAACCCCTTTGTTTCTCAAATCTTCACAAATATGTGATTTTTTTGTCTAAAAAGGTTTTTAGACAGCCTGCTTCTGTCTTAGGTCTTCTACCTATAGGGCCTCTGTACCTAAGAAATTAAATTTGTATTTTTCTTGTTAATCTGTTTTATGTAAAATTAATTATTAGCCAAAAGAGCCTAGAAGGATAGAGAAATGTTTTTGCTCCCCTACATACTTAACAACTGAACTTGAAAATATAGGAAGCGGGAGTTCCCTTTGTGGCTCAGCGGAAATGAACTCAACTAATATCCATGAGGATGCAGGTTCGATCCCTGGCCTCACTCAGTGGGTTAAGGATCCAGCGTTGCCGTGAACTGTAGGGTAGGTCACAGACTCTGCTTGGATCTGGTGTTGCCATGGCTGTGGTGCAGGCCAGCAGCTGCAGCTCCAATTTGACCCCTAGCCTGGGAACTTCCTCATGCCACATGTGTGGCCCTAAAAAAGCAAAATGATTAATAATAATAATAATAATAATAATAATAATAATAATAATAATAATAATAAAATACGGGAAGCAAAAACTACAGAATTATAATAAACAAACAAACCTGTAATCACAGTAGGAAACTTTAATGTATCTTTTTCTCTCTGTTATTAACAGATCAAGTAAACAAAATCAGTGAGCATGTAGAAGGTTTGAACAGTACAATTAGCAAACTCAATTTAAAGTACAAAGAATAGTGTCCAAAAGTAGAGAAGACATTCTTCAAAGACACACACAAATATAACCATAATCAATCATTTATTGGACCTTGAGGCAAGTTCCAGCAAATTTCAAAGGGCTGAAATCATACAGAGTATGTTCTCTGAATACTAGCAATTAAATTAGAAATCAAAAATCAAAAAAAATTTAAGTAGAAAAATCTCTTATATTTGGAATTTAAGAAATACAGTGGCCTGTATTTCATCTATGATGGAATTACTTGCTGATAATAATCCTTTTCAAAACACCCCTAAAAGCTGGGTAAAAAAATAATGATGCTTAAATGGAATTCTGCCACCGCAGCTGAGAGAATCACAAGTGATTTGGTGGTTGACTTTACTTTGTGCTCATATTTATTTTCCCAGTTTTATAAATTCAGCAAGAATAACTTTTTCTAAATGCAATAAGAATTACCTTTTCACTTGTTAACCATAAAGAGTTATTACCAATAGAGTGGCACTGAATTTTTTCCATTATTTATGTTCTCAATCACTAGTTACAATAGAACAACTATTCTCATGTGAGTGCCTTAGACACTGTTTGATGTTGCTAAAAATGAACATATCCTTTGACAAAACAGTTTTACTTATAGAAATGTACCCCCAAAGCATAGTCACACATCTATCTAAACACAGATACACAAGAATATATATTGTATATACAGATGTATACTCTGAAGTATATTTTTGTTGATGAAACACTAGAAATAATGCCTACTAATGGGCGTGGTTAAATAAATAACGATCACTAACCCCAAAAAAACTGTTTAATAGTAATAATAATATGATACTAACCGAGCAGGTTCACTCGGGGTAGGGTTTTCCCCTTCTGCTGTGACTCAAGGTGGCTCAGGTGGCTGCTTAAGGCTGCAAGTGAGTCTAAGATGAACCACAGAAGAATCCGAGTTGAGCCTGGATACAGAGGAACACCATTCAAGAATCACCAGAGAACAAGGTAGGTCTCTCAGAGTTCCCTTTGTGGCTCAGTGGTTAACGAAACCGTCTAGGAACCATGAGGTTGCGGGTTCGATCCCTGGCATCGCTAAGTGTGTTAAGGATCCGGCGTTGCCGCGAGCTGTGGTGTAGGTCGCAGACGCGGCTTGGATCCCACGTTGCTGTGGCTGTGGCGTAGGCCGGCGGCTACAGCTCCTGTTAGACCCCTAGCCTGGGAACCTCCATATGCCACGGGTGTGGCCCTAGATAAGGCAAAAAAGACCAAAAAAAAAAAAAAAGGGTAGGTCTCTCTATGCTGATGTATGCCTTTGATTAAACAGCTTCGGTCCAAGCAGCGGAAACCAATTCTGGCGTACTCAAGCAAAAATGAAATGACTTGTAGCAGCATGAGGTGGTCCACAGAAGGGCCGGGGGGATGGAGAGCAGAAGAGGAAATGGCAACCCCAGGCCACTCAGCACATCAGATGTCACTCCATCATTTCCACTGGATGTCAGCAGTGCCCTTCAAACACTCTTTCATCCTTGAGTCACTCTGGCTGAGATGCACTCAAGAGAGGGAGCAAGACTTGGGTGGCCTACCTCACCCTTGGCTACCAGAGGACCAAGGACTTCATTTATCTTTCCACAAGGAACGTCCAGTATGAGAAAGAGTGATTCCATAATATAAGATCAGGGTGCGGAGTTCCTGTCATGGCTCAGTGGTTAACAAATTTGACTAGGAACCATGAGGTTGCGGGTTCGATCCCTGGCCTCGCTCAGTGGGTTAAGGATCCGGCGTTGCCGCGAGTTGTGGTGCAGGTCGCAGACGCGGCTTGGATCCCGCATTGCTGTGGCTCTGGCATAGGCTGGCAGCTAGAGCTCCTGTTAGACCCCTAGCCTGGGAACCTCCACATGCTGCAGGTGCAGCCCTATAATGACAAAATGACCAAAAAAAAAAAAAAAAGATCAGGGTGCTATTTAGGGCAGAGAAAGAATAAAGAAGGGAGAAAGAATACGGAGAGTACAGTGGGAAAAAAAAAATGTGTCCTCTACATACTACCACAGGAATAAAATAAGGCATAAAAGTGTATGTATAGTAAATCACCATTTGTGTTTTTAAAAATGAGAAAGAGGAGTTCCCACTGTGACTCAGCAGTAATGAACCCGACTAGTATCCGTGAGGATGCGGGTTCGATCCCTGGCCTCACTCAGTGAGTTAAGGATCGCACGTTGCTGTGGCTGTGGCGTAGGCCAGCAGCTGCAGCTCCAATTTAATCCCTAGCTAGGGAACTTCCACATGGACCCAAAAAGCAAAAATAAAATTAAAATAAAATAACAAAAATGAAAAAATATATCTATATTACATGTATAGGTATAGAAGTATTCTTAAAAACAAACAAATGAACAAAACGCAAACCCCACTAGAAACAGCAGAATGTCTGTAATTCCTCTTAGCCCTATAGTTCCGTGAGAATATGAACTATGTACCAGACTGTATTTTCAGCACCCAACACACAGGAGGCTCAAAATAAATAGTTGCAGAGTGAATAAAAGAATGTAGTTCTAAAGGGACCTGGGGGTAGAGAGAAAGACTTATTCTTCATGTATTAATTTTTTAGGGGAGCCACACGGAAGTTCCTGGGCCAAGACTGAACCTGCGCCACAGCAGCAACCCGAGCTGCTGCAGCCACAGCTCTGGATCCTTAACCCACTGTGCCACAAGGGAACTCCGTAGGTTAATTTTTTAATATCAAGAGCCTGTTGTTCTTGTACAATTAGAAGGCAAGGAGAATTAGTAACAGCAATATATACATCTTTTATTTGCAAATTCTTTACTCTAGGAAGTAAAGGAAGCATTTTTATAAATGACCTGCCTCATTCATCCCCTCTCCCCTGCACCCATTCACTGTGCCCACGCCCAGATGGAGAGTCAAGCAGAAAAGGCTGCACCGTCCAATGGAATGAACCAGCTTTAGCAGGGGAGCCCCACCTCCACCCCACACCCCCGCATGGCACGCACTGCAGCTCAGCCACTCCTGGGCCTCAGGAAAGAATGACTGTGGAAAGATAAACAGCCAAGGGTTATTTGGTCATCAGGCTGGGGCCCTGGCTCTTTAGAAGTCTGCACTGATAGCAAAAAAACGTTGCTGAGTGTCTAAATAATTTGAATGATATTAGGAGGGAGACCCTGAAAAGAGGAAAACAATGGCTTGATGACAGCACACTGACAATGGAACAGAAAGCTGTGGGCTGAGATGACTGCAGAGGCAACACAATGGTCATATTGTCCTTCTGGTGTTATTGTGTGATGTCATCATTTATGGATGAAGTGGGATTTCAAACAAAATAAACAGACTTGAACTTGTTAACTAATACAGTAAGCATAGAACATTCTGTTTTGTGAGAAGAGAAATGGGAATGTTTGAGGTACCCCTGGGATTTGCTAAACAGAAATATGTTTATATTTGGCGCTGAGTCTTGCTTTCCACTGTTTCTGCTCACTTTTCGAGATTCCCCTTTCTTATTGCATCTTGAAAACAGACATCAAACTGGGTGAGAGAGGAATCTTGTCAATATGTATCACTGCACAATTATTTTTAACCCTCTAGGAGTTAAAAAGAGAGAGTGCATACTTCACTGGCCAGAGAAAACCCTTCTGTGACAGTGTCAACTAATTTACTCTCTTTGTTGAACATGGAATGCCTGTCTAATCACAGACACTCAGGTGATGTCATGGCAATAACAGTATTTTTCCATCACAAGCAGCTGACGATGTTATATTGAACACTTTAGTTTCAGTTACACATCAAAAAGAAGAACCACTTTTCCGTAACCTAGAGAAAGCAGGTTTATATCCTGGGAAGTACGACTGTTAGTGATAAATTACTACTCTGTGGAATTCTTGGATTAACTTTAGTAAACTGAACAAGAGGGCAGATTACACATCTTACCTCTCACGGCTGGGAGTCGTCCCCCGCGCATAGTAAGTAATGGATGTTTGTTGAATGAGTAAATATTTGATTCTTCTAAGAGGAAGGTATTGGAGATACACCTGTCAAAGACAACACTGAGTCAGAGACAAAATTCACAGAGACTGTTTACTCATAAACTGGCAAGGGAACCTACCGGCTGGCTGTCACTTTCATTTCAGCAGGGATTCAAGGGTGTCAGAAAGGAGAGGAAGTTTTACAGCGTGAGAAGGCTCAGGCGACCTCTGATCAGCCAAGGTTCTATTGAGGCGGGATTTTGGTGGCCAGGGTGACTTTCTACAAGTGCATGTATGTGGCAGATCTGGGTTGGCCACTATGGTGCAAACAGGCAATTTGAGGCTGCTCTGGAAACGGATGCTCGCGGGAGAGGCTTTTCGTGCCAGTCAGTTCCTGGAATAAGTGAAATTCAAAGGGATGCACTGTTTACAGACAAATGATCATTGTGGTCCTTTACGAGAAACTGCCTATAACCTGGGTCCATCAATTCCCCCCCCTTCTCCCTCTCTCTCTCTCTTTCTCTCTTACACACACACACACACACACACACACACACACACACACACACAGAGAAACAAATTCTGTCTCCAAATTGGCAAAAAGAAACCCAAAAAACTAGAAAATTGCAAAATAAATAAGTAGGGTGTCAAGTTCAAAATACCACTGAAAAATACCACTCTTACCCCCAAATCCTAAATGCAGTAAAAATAAATGTGATATCCTTTCAACCACTGCCGAGACTTCATCTGATAGAAGCAAACTTGCATTTTTATTACAAGCATTGTTCAGCCCTAGATGTGGCCTCAGAACAAAGATAAACAAGTTCAGCGTTTTACTGAAATTTGGATTATCTCAGTGAAATGTTTTCCAGAAGACTGTAGAGCGTGCTTTCCACATTTACTGTGCAAAATAGCCACCTTAAAAAAAAAAAAAAAAAGCTTGCAAACGTTACTTAAAAGATAACTGCGAATATTCACAACCTTTCAAATGGCTATGTCTTTATTTATTAATTTATGAAAGTACCATCTGGGGGGGTGCAGTATTAGAGACCATGGGAAATTTTAAGAAATTAAATAGACCTCTGGCTTCGTGCCCAGAAAAAAAAAAGTCAGTCCTTGCACAGAAAACCAGGCAGAAGATCAAAAAGATTCCATTATATCTATAATACAATCTTCTTATGGCTTTAGTACAAGTTTCTTCTCTGCTAACAGAAGTCCCTGCAGAAGGTTTAAACAATCCCAACAATTTCATTATGTGAGCGGAGCTAAATCCAATAAAGTAAAAGGGCCTACAGAGCCTTCCCATATGCTCAATTCCAGACCCTTTCCTTCTCGGGGAGTCAGAGAACTAGGCTGGCTGGAAAGTGATTCTATTCCAACTGCCCAGAGCACAAATCTTGCTTTGTTGACATCAACTTGAGCTCTCCTGAGGACACACAAAGAAGAGGAGAAGCTATTAGAATTCCTCGTGACCCTGCTCCAAGCCAAATCCAGCTTTGCTGAAATGAATGAAAATGCCTGTTACATGGCCCAAGAAGCTACTTTGTCCATTTGGAAATTAATTAGACCGTAGCTAGATGAACAACCATAAGACGCTTTCACAATGTTCGTAGATGGATGACCTTGGCCAAGTTCCCAATTTTAACAAGTTTACCCTAAAGCAAAAACATGGCCTTTTGGCTGAGCTAGTGCCTACAATTATAATGCTTTCTTTCCTGAGTGGTAGCCAAGTGCTCAGCACAATCCCACCAGAAAAGGAAGTTAAGAAGAAAGCAGTTAAAAACTTTTATGTGCAGTTGTAACAGAAGATGCTCATGAAGGAAATCTTTTGTCCCCAAGAGCCAGTTTAGCTATCCATTTCATAGTTGGACTAGGAGAAAATATTAAGATCTTGTATATGTCATGATCCACTCTTGATTCTGACTCCATAAGGGCATAGATTCTGTTGTTCCCTTTTTTTTTTTTTTTTTTTTTTTTTTTTTTTTTTTTTTTTTTTTTTTTTTTTTTTTTTAGGGCTAGGGGTCGAATCAGAGCTGTGGCTGCCAGCCTACACCACAACCACAGAAACAAAGGATCAGAGCCACATCTGCAACCTACACCACAGCTCAGGGCAATGTCAGGTCCTTAACCCACTGAGCGAGGCCAGGGATTGAACCCAAATCCTCAAGGATACTAGTTGGGTTCATTACCACTGAGCCACGACAGGAAGTCATGCTGCTGCTTTTAGAACTTTAAGTTTAGAGGGCTCACAGCGTTGAGAGATAGACTAGAAGCATAAAATACAGACCCATGTGTAAATCTGTTTTTCAAGCATCAAGCTGAAGGTATTCATGGATGGCTATGAATCACCTTGGGGTATAAGATTCTGACCCACTCCACCCACAAAGAAACTAAGAGCTACTTTAAAAAAGTAAGCTGGGAGTTCCTATCATGGCTCAGCGGTAATGAAACTCACTAGTATCCATGAGGATGCAGGTTCGATCCCTGGGCTCGCTCATTGGGTTAAGGATCCAGCATTGCCGTGAATTGTGGCATAGGCCAGCATCTGTAGCTCTGATTCAGCCCCTAGCCTGGGAACTTACATATGCCACAGGTGCAGCCCTAAAAAGAAAAAAAGGGAAAAAAATTAAAAAATTTAAAAAAAGGAAGCTGGCGTTCCCGTCATGGCTCAGTGGTTAACGAATCTGATTAGGAACCATGAGGTTGCGGGTTCGATCCCTGGCCTTGCTCAGTGGGTTAAGGATCCGGCGTTGCCGTGAGCTGTGGTGTAGGTTGCGGACGCGGCTCGGATCCCGCGTTGCTGTGGCTGTGGCGAAGGCCGGTGGCTACAGCTCCTGTTAGACCCCTAGCCTGGGAACCTCCATATGCCGCGGGTGCAGCCCTAGATAAGGCAAAAAAGACCAAAAAAAAAAAAAAAGGTAAGCTGCCCATTGCTAATAAACATTACGTATGACAACATAGGTGATATTTAACTACCTGTAACATGAAGTCTAGGAAAGAGTTGACAGGAGCTGGACACATTACGTGGAAATAAAAATCTACCATGTTCACAGCAGCCCTGTTTACAATAGCCAAGACATGGAAGCAACCCAAGAGACTATCAGCATGATTGGATTAAGAAGGTATGGTTTGTATGTACAATGGAATATCACTTAGCCATAAAAAGGAATGAAAAACTGCCATTTGCAGCAATATAGATGGACTTAGAGAATATTATACTTGGTGAAATCAGACAGAGAAAGGTAAGTACTCTACAGTCTTACTTATACATGGAATCTAAAAAATAATACAAATGAATGTATACACAAAACAGAAACAGACTCATAAATATATAAAGTAAACTTGTGGTTACCAAAGGGGAGAGGAAAGTGAGAGGGACAAGTTAGAGGTACGGGATTAACAGCTATGAACTGCTATACATCAAATAGGAGTTCTCTTGTGGCTCAGTGGGTTAAGGATCTGGTGGTGTCCCTGCAGCTGCTTGGGTTGCTGCTTTGGGTCAGGTTCAATCCCCGGCCTGGGGACTTCCACATAAAAAATAAATAAAAAATTGGGAGTTCCTGTAGTGGCTCAGTGGTAACACACCTGACTAGTATCCATGAGGATGCAGGTTCAATCCCTGACCTTGCTCAGTGGGTTAAAGATCCAGTGTTACCATGAGCTGTGGTGTAGGTCGAAGACGTGGCTCAAATTCCACATCGCTGGGGATGTTGAATAAGCTGGCAGCTCAGCTCCAATTCGAGCCCTGGCCTGGGAACTTCCACATGCTGCAGGTGTGACCCTAAAATGCAAAAAAAAAAAAAAGGTTAAAATAAAATAAAAATAAATAAAAACAAACAGCTATATATAAAATAGGTAAGAAAAAAGGATATACTCTATAGCACAGGAAATTATACCCATTATCTTGTAATAACCTCTACTGGAATATAATCTGAAAAAATGTTGAATCACTATGCTGTACACCCAAAACTAATACATTATTAAAAGTCAAATATAGTCTAAAAAAATTTCTAGAGACCATAAAAAGTAGAGACATTTCGAAAAGCTTGTCCAAGCCACCACTTCTTTATTGATAAGAAGTCTCAGGAGTTCCCATTGTGGCTCAGCAGTAATGAACCCCGACTAGTATCCATGAGGATGTGGGTTCGATCCTTGGCCCCACTCAGTGGATTAAGGATCCAGCATTGCCATGAGCTGTGCTGTAGTTTGCAGACACAGCTTGGATCTGGCATTGTCGTGGCTGTGGCATAGGCTGGCAGCTGCAGCTCTAATGAGACCCCTAGCCTGGGAATTCCCACAAGACGCAGGTGCAGCCTTCCCCCTCACACCCCAAAAAAGATTAAAAGTCTCGAAAGTTGACTCTGTCCCCATGACAACTGACTAAATCAAGGACAGGCATCTGACTCGGATGGAGCCACTTCATTGGCTGATGGTAACCAATTACATTCTTTCTCTGCCTCCTACGGGCTGTCTCAGTTATTCTGTACACCTTTTCTCTTTCTGGAGCAGACAATGGAGCATATTCAGGCACAAAGATGACTAAACAGAGACACACATGAGTTGGCCCTCTTGTTCACCCCACCAGCAACTTACACAGTTTAAGTACAGAGACATCTGCATATACAGTGACTTTGGAGAGTTCCCTAATGTGGCTCTCTGTTTTAGGACAACCCTTCCTATCTCTCTAACTCCAGATCTCTTCCATGTCTTGTGACTTAATAATTATCAGTCATCATCCCTCCATAGACTCCTCCCAAAAGAACGATATGTAGGTCTGGACTCTGGAAAATCTGCTCCGGTCAGACATCGTTTGTGGTGTGGTGACATGGATGTCAGGGAACGGATGACTCCAGAAAAGAGGGACATTAAACACCTCTTGGGGCTCAGCAGAGAGGGAAAGGACTTGTGCTGGTTTACACAAGTCTGGTTCAACAGGTAACCCATTGACTAGAGTTAGAGAAATCACATTATTGCCTTCTGTGGAATCACCTGTGTTCTCCAGGAGACAATACTTTCCAAGTTACATAACAGGATTGGCTACTTTTAGGTGATCTGGAATTCACAGGATGTCACCCCTGCTAGCAAGGAGAGGAACTTGGTTCCCTTAAGGCAGGCTGGTTACTGTGGATTTGCTAAGATGCCCCTTTATCATTTCAAGGAACTCCCCTTGAGAGGCTCACATGTGTCAGTTTCTGTCGCTGTGCTTTTTGCCAGAGATTGATGTGGTTTTTATACCCACCACCCAAATAACCAAAACTTTCACAGAATATCCAGCAGATATCTAGAACTGTAGATGGCTTCAGGTCCCTACGTTTTGTTTTTTCTCTTCCATTAAGAGGGGAACTGACATAAGGGGCCATTGTCAAAAGGTAGAGTGATGACCAAAGAACTCTGAGGCAGTAACTCAGAGATTCCCCAGGCTGGCTGACAGGTCCTGTAATAAGGTTAAACAGAAAGACTTACCTGACATATACACAGACAAATCTATGACAGGCAAGTTAAAATGTTGAATATAAAAACACAAATCAATAATAATAGTAATAACCATAATCTGTATTTTCCCATGCTGCTTTATAGTTTACAAAGCACTTGCAAATACTTTACCACTGTCGAATCTCACAAGAGGCTGGTAGCTGTTATGGCACCCAGACTGCAGATGAACAAACTGATTCTCCAAGACTTTAAAGGACTTTGCTAGAAGAGCAAAGCATAATTCTGGATAAGAACACACACTGTAGAGGCAAAGAGACTTGGGTTGGAATTTTGGTTCCCACTATATAGTAGCTGCAAAGGGACCGGGTCAAGCTGTTTAATTTCTTCATTCTTTGATTTATTGATCTGTAAAATTGGACCAGTTTAGAGCAACTAAGCATTGTTCTAAAAGACACAAATACGGGGAGTTCCCATCGTGGCTCAGAGGTTAACGAACCTGACTAGTAGCTATGAAGATGCAGGTTTGATCCCTGGCCTCGCTCAGTTGGTTAAGAATCCTGCGTTGCCATGAGCTGTGGTGTAGGCTGCAGATGTGGCTCGGCTCCTGCATTGCTGTGGCTGTGGCACATGCCAGCAGCTGGAGCTCCAATTCAACCCCTATCCTGGGAGCTTCTATATGCTGCGGGCACAGCCCTAAAAAGACAAAAATAAAAGCTACAATTACATTAAATATTCTTCCAAAACTCCTATAAGATAGAACCCTCATTTTACAGATAAGAAAACTGAAGCAAGACAAATACCATACCATATCACTTATATCTGGAATCTAATATATGACACAAATGAACCTGTCTACAAAAAAGAAACTTACTCATGGACATGGAGAACAGACTTGTGGTTGCCAAGGGGGAGGGGAAGGGAGTGGGATGGACTGGGAGTTTGAGGTTAGTAGAAGCAAACCATTGCATTTGGAGTGGATAAGCAATAAGATCCCACTGTAGAGCATAGGGAACTCTATCTAGTCACTTGTGATGGAACATGATGGAGGATAACATGGGAAAAAGAATGTATATATATATGTATGACTGAGTTACTTTGCTGTACGGCAGAAATTGACAGAACATTGTAAATCAACTGTAAAAAAAACTAAAACTTTAAGAAAAATAAAAAATTAAGAAAAAAATAAAGCAGGTGAAGGTTAAGTCAGTTGCTTGAGATGACAGCAAGCAAGCAGAAGTGGGAATGACACCCGGGGACAGTGCGTACCCACACACTATGCTCTCCATCCTCTGTACCTCTCTGATGAGCAGGGGTGAAGACTAAATGGCCTCATAAGACCAGGCTGTGTCTGGAAACAGCTTAATACATGAAAGCATTCATTCCTTTTTAAAAAAAATATCAAAATTGAATAATAATAACTGAGTACAATATTTTGTACTCTAGGTCTACTAAAGAGAAAAATGAAATTCTTTTAGGAGGAGTAACATTTTACTTAACTGGAGTTCAAAAGCAATGTTCCCTGCAACAAAACAAATGGCAAATATTCACCTGTGAAAAGCATTCTTAACCTGTGGATCGTACCAAAGCAGGTGACCAGTCAGATTTGGTTCATAACCTACAGCTTGGCAACTCTTGCATTGGGCCATGAGCATCACGAGTAGCACTGTCCAATGGGAGGCAATCATTCCTTTTTTAAAGAGCTTCTTTTATTTGTTGGCTGCCTTTCACTATAGAATAGAGGCTCTCCAAGGCAGAGGTGTCCACTTCATCCACCATGATGGTCCTAGAACAAAGAAGAGTGCCTGGCACAAAACAGGGGTTAAAAATTACCCACTGAGTGAATGAATGAAGGAACAATGGAAATATTTAGAGGTTTTGCGGGGGAATTGAAGGAGGAAGGAGTCAGAACAGAGCATGAGTTCTTCCCTCTGGGCATGTTTTCAAAAGCGGGCATGTTTTCAAAAGCGGGGGCATTCTCAACAACTTTAAAGAACTACCGTTAAATGTGACAGGAGGACTTTGATGAAAAGGCACCATTGGAAGCAGAGTAAGACACACAGTTGAAACTTCAGAGGTCAGACCTTGAGACAGCTACACAGGCTCTTCGGGGTAGGTGTGCACTTGTCACCTGCTGGTGGTGCAAAGTGCACCTCCCTCTGCCTTCCGCTCGTCTCCAGCTGCAGGCACTCCCAGCCCAGCCGCTATTCCCCAGAGTTTAGAATCTGGCTACATCCCAACACTCACTGGACCAGTTTGGGAGCTGAACAGCACGGAAGCTTCCTGACTCCTGTCCCAGTTTTCTATCACCCCGCCTGACCTTAAACGCCCCCAGAAGGACTCCATAAATGAACTGGGATACAAATGAAAGAATGGGATTGAACTTAAGCAGGAAAGTGAGAGTGTCCTTTAAATGCCAATACGTACTGCCTTTGCCATAACAAAGGAGTTAAAACATAATTAAGATCTGAAGGCTGATTATAGGAATGCGTATGATTATTTTTATTATTTTTCCTCTTTCTATCTTTGTGATAGGATGTGATCAACCTCTGCCATGCTCCGTTGCTTAGTAGCAGACAGTCAGAGTTTTAATTATATACTAAAATAAGCTAAAGAACAGAAAACTGCTTTATGTCTAATACGTATATATCAAGAAAGGCATGTGACAGCATCTAAATTGCTTTAGTGCCTGATAAAGAATGCCTCTGGTAGGGTTGTCATCAAAAGATCACGAACGGAGTAGGAAAGTATTATTAATAAAGCTGCTACTCTATTTATATGTCCTCCATTGTTTGTGAGTCCTTGTTAGAAGCTAGAAATGAATTTCTATCTACCACTAATTTCATCAGGGTTTTTTTTCCCTTTGAGTCAGGGGAAAAAAAAAAAACTTTTGTCAATTGCACTGCCAACCCTAGTCCTCCAAATAGAATTCTTTTCACTCTTCCAGATCTGCAATTCCCAAAATATTATATCTCACAATAAAAAATTAAAGAATTAGTCCATTCATTCTTTTAACATTCAACAAAGTCATGTTCCAGCAGCAAACCCAGAGGCGTTCTCTGCCCTCATAGTGATTTAAGGGAAGGGAAAGATGATAAATAAGTAAAACAATGATGAGATAATCACAGACTATCGCAAGGGTTATAAAAGAAATAGGGTATATTACTTAGGATTATGTTTAGCTGCAAGTGACAAAAGATTCAAAATCATTTGGCTTTAACCAAGGCTGTGATTTAGCCCAGTATATATTGAGGTAGTTACAACAACTTTTTAACATTGGCTTCTACTCTGTCTGATCAGAGCCCAGTTATCTTCATTTGGTTCAGGATCACATCCTGGAGAAGGTGCTAAGTATGCTGAATACTGACTGTGGCTTAAAAATTTATTTCTCTTTTTCTCTCTCATTAAGAAAAAGCCCTTCAGAATGGTTAAGGCGGCTTCAGGAATTCATGAAGGACCTCGATTTGTTGTTCACCACTCTTAGCTCATGGCTTCCACCTCATGGTCCAAAATGACTGCTTGGGTTCCAGCCATTATATCTACATGAAAAACAAAGGTGAAAAGAGAGCCATACCTCCTCCCCTTGAGGATAACTTATTAGTGTTTACCCTAAAAACCAGAATGTAGTCCAAGGATGTGAGGGAAGCTGGAATAGTTAGCCTTTATCCTAGATGGTCAAATCCCCAACTGGAAATTAGGAAATTCTATTGCTAAAAAAGAAGGGAAAACAGACAGAGACAGGTAGTAGACACTGCCACACAGGGTGATGTGACAGAGAGTAACTGATATGGAAGGGGATGCTTTAAACAAAGTAGTCAAAGGTCTTCTCAGGAGGTAGCAGTTGAGCTGAAGCCTAAAGCCTACAAGTAGGCATGTCATGTGCCCTAGAGGAAGGGGACTTCAGGCAAGAACATCTTATTTCAAAACAGATTGACTTCTGCTCACACAATGATTGCGACTTCATTTTGTAAATAATATTCTGCAACTATTACGTTTTCCTGAGCTGACTGATAATCTGTTTTCTCCCCCAATTATTCAGTGTCCAAATCTCAAAATGTGTTGTGTTATGGGAAATTTTGAGTTATTGCAACAGACAACTACTGTCACCCTGTAATTTCAAACCTTGTAGGAAGATAACTGAGAACATACTTAGTGGCAAAACAGTATTTGATATATTATTTTGGGAATGTGTCTACCAGAGTGGGGGAGTCAAGAAACCAAGTCAAATAAAAGGTGTCTCTAGTATGTCTTAGAAACCACCATGAGTGGTGTAAATAACATGTTAGATTCAGACAAAACCACTTACAAATTAGGATATTAAATCACAACTCACATTACAATAACACGATTTGGTTTGGTGTTCACTGCAATAGAATCGATCATATGGAACTAATGTGATGTTTTGTGTGAATGTCACATTCGTTATGCATTTGTTACATGATTTCCATGGGTGCCAGAATGTAATTCATTGGAATAAACAGAAGATCCTAGTGGTATGGAAGTCTCAAGTTATAAAGGGGAATGTGCCTTCCCATACTGTGATTAAGGTGACATCACATCTAGTGCCTTTTCTTAATGACTATCTTATATTGAAATCAACAGAGAAAAGAAATCAGTAATAGCATTTATTTCTTTAGATTGCTTGGGAACAAAGATCATTATAAAGCCAGTGGATTTTGTCTACATACATCTTCCAATGACAACACGCCCTACAACATAATGCAGAGATGATGAATGTGTGTGGGTGTGAGTGTGTGGGGGTGGGGGTGTGGGGGGCGGTGGGGGGGTGTAGGTGTAAGTGTGTTTTAAGCCTTATCCTTGAGTCTGTTGACCAAACCACAGAATAGAGTAATTTTCATGGATATCATTATTATATGTCTGGAGGAAAAAGTTCTAAAAATATACTTTTTCTAAACTGATCAGATTCACTACACATCTGTCTGTGTCTGGTTATGAATGGGGACCAAGAAATCATGTCTGTTCCAAAGGTGTTAGAATATGAGCTTCATTTTCAAGTGCAAAGACTGTGTTCTTTTTACCTCTGTTAAGTCCAATTCCTAACACAGTATTTAATATACAGTAGTTGCTCAGTGAGGTTTAAATGAATGAATGGTAACTCTCATTTACAACAACTTCCACTTACTGAACAGCTAAGTCCTCATTAATGTATATGACAAAAGTCCAATATACAATAAGATTCCAAGACCACAGAGATTAGAATTGGTCATTGAGAAACCAATGCCATACTCTATTGTATACATCCATCTAGCTCTCTCTGAAAACCTTTCTCAACATGAAATATTAAATTACACAGTGACCATGGATGGCAGGACACACATTCAGGTGTGTAAAAGAAATAGAACTTGTTTTATTTTTCTAAAATTAGACTTCATGTTTAACTGGAGTCTACCACGTCTCATTAAGGAGGTGGAAGGGTAAGCCTTGAACTTGGGATTCCTTTCCGTTTCCCATGGGGCTTTGCCTCAGATTTAGGGGAGTCTGTAAAAAAAAAAAAAGGTGTTGGGGAAAGCAAAGCATCAGGTCCTTAATGTCACTGTCTCTGGTCCTTGGCAATGGGCCCAGGTGATTACCAGTCTTCTCTTAGCTTCCTTTGCAAGCTGCTTCTAAGGTTCTTCAATTGTAGGTTTTTCTAGGGTATAACTACGCTACCGAAGATCTCTCCCTACCTAAATACTCCAGGAGTCATTTTTTCCTCTAAAGTTTTGCTGCCTCGCTAGGAACTTACCTGGTAAGATGTTCCTCTCGTCTCTGCTCTCAGAGCTCATAAAACTACCTGAGATTTCTACCACCTCCCCAGACTGTGGCCTGACTGTGCGCAGGACCTATTTCTCCAATGCCCAGCAGCACCCCTGCTCTCGCTACGCTCCCTCTGACCTTCCCTTCACCTCTAACTCTGGACTCCTTTTGGAGTCTGTTAAGGGAATATCTGTCCTATGCTGGGAGACTTTTCTCTTTCACTGTGAAGCACCTCCTCTGTTTTCCTCTTTTAGAAGTAACATACCATCTTGGGGTCCATGAGCACAAAGTCATCAAACTTCATGAAGGTGTGGATAGACCGAGGGGAAAGTTATAATACTGAGGGAAAGTTGCTTAGTATTAAAAAAATATTATTCTACCTGGTAAGTTTTCTACAGGCAGATGGAACTGGAGTAGAGAAAGGAGGTGAGAAGTGGGGCGTGGGGAGTGGGCAGTAACAAGGAATGCTGTCTGGGCTGTGAAAAGAGCAAGCGATGGTTAAGACAGAGATGCCCTAGGACCCAAATTCTAGGGGTTACAATTAGTCAAAAGTACACAGCAGTAGATGAAGACCAGGGACCAGTAACCAGAAGAATTTGAGGAGCAAGTGCTTAAAGACGAAACAGAGCCAAACTCAGAAGAGGAAAGTTTAAAGCAAAAGGAAAAGGACAGAGTTCCCGTTGTGGTTAAGTGGGTTAAGAACACAAGAGAGTGTCCTTGAGGACACAGGTTCGATCCTTGGCCTCGCTCAGTAGCTTAAGGATCTGGTGGTGCTGCAGGCTGTGGCATAGGTCGCAGATACAGCTCAGGTCTGGTGTTGCTGTGGCTGTGATGTAGGCCTCAGCTACAGCTCCAATTCAACCCCTGGCCCAGGAACTTCCATATGCCCCAGATGCAGCTGTAAAAAGAAGGTGGGGGGTGGGGGTGGGGGAAGACCTCAGCTCTTGGACATTTCTCCCATCCAGAGGGGAGACCACAGCCCCTCCCCTTGAACCAGAGAAGTTCTGGTGATTGCTCTGATGGAACACTTTTTGACTTCTGAGGCCAGGTCATCAAAAGCCAGGCAGCTGCTGTCTGGGTTTTCTGAAACACTAACTCTTGGCTTCCAACCTCTAGAAACCGGCTACCACACTTAGAGAAACCCAAGCCTCAAGCCTCATAGAAAGGCCACATGTGGACACTGTGGTCAACAGTCTCAGTGGAGCCAAGTCCTTGAGTCATCCCCATCCAGGCGCCAGGATTGTAAGTAAAGGGGCCTGTAGAAAAATCCAGCCCTCAGCTGTTGAGTCACCACCAGCTCTTGGCGTTCTCCCAGCCGTGCCCCAGACTCTTGGAGCAGAGATCACACAAGCCATCCCGTCTAGGTCCTGTCCAAATTCCTGACCCACAGAATCCATAGGCATAATAACCCAACTTTTCTTTTATGGTTTGATTTCAGGTTGGTTTGTTACACAGCAATAGAGAAGTGGAACAGCTAGGAAACACAAAAAACAAAGTAGTCGTCTAGAGCTGCCAATGCTGGATTGGAAGGCCGGTCCAAGAAAAAAATTGGAGCCTCTCTGGCACACAAGAGCTGACGTTTGAACATTAGTGTAGGAAAGGTTCCTTGACACGTATTGATTCATTTAGCCTTGTCTAAGGTAAGAAATATCATTGGCCAATATTTCACAGATAAAGAGAGGTAGAGAGATGTTAGAAATCTCGCCCAAGGTTCTAAGACCGTGATGGGAGCAAACAAAAAAAAATGCAGTGATTTAAATTATTGGACTAGTAAGTCCAATAAGAAGAAGTGAAAATCCTCAAACAATGGTGTTGAAGAAAAGGTTGAAGAGGAGGAACAGGAAAAAGAAGAGAAGGAAAAGGAGAAGACTTTTTCTTTTAACCGTAAAGCATATAGTATGTGTGCAAGTACAGCTAAGCTGTAACAAAAGAATTCAGACTCTAGACTTTTAACGAATGTCTTTCTTTTTTACATACAGTCCAGAGATGAGAGGTACAGGGCTCAGGGCCCACTATGCCACAGTCAATGTCAGGCATCTGTCTCTGGGTTCCATGTGGCTGTTTGAGTTCCCACTCTTTCCCAGTCAGTAGGAAGTAAGAAATGCAGGGCTGCTTACACCCTATTGTCCAGGATTTTATGATGTGGTCTCACCTAGTTGCAAGGGAGACTGGGGCAAAAAAAATAAATAAATAAAATAAAGGAACTGAGCCATGCAGTTAACTCCTGAGCTAAAATTCAGAGCATTCTATTACTCAAAGGAAGAAGAGAAAACGGGTACAATTATCCATCGATGCTACAGTCCAAAGGTTGGAAAACTCTGGCCCAAATCTGGCCCATCACCTGCTTCTGAACAGCTTCTAAGTTCAACGGCTTTTACCAAAAAAACCAACCAAACAAAAACCCTCAATATTATTATGCTTTGAATTTCCCCACTGAAAAATTTGCAGAGTTTTTTCCCCATCTTGTTATACAAGTACCAACGTAAATTCCTTGATTTTGCCTCTCGAACTGCAAAGTCCATAGTATTTCCTATTTATCCCTTTACAGATAAGTTTGCTGACTCAGTCACAGTCTGAGCTAGACTCAATTAGTGGAATTCCTGCAAAGCATAGAAAGAAGAATGACTTACAAGTAGCACAGCAAAACCCAGCCTTGCGACACCAAGGAGTCTGGCCCGTGTTTCTAATCATAGTACAACCTCTTCAACCAGGTCACAAATCCAGCAATTTTTGTGAACCAAAGTTCAGTGGGAAGAAAAAAAAAAACAGAAAACTAAGGGAGAAAAAGTTTCTGTATGGTCAAAATCAAATCACTAAAGTTCATGTACCACATGCGAGAGAAACACCCAGATCTTCACACAGGGCAGATGTTCTGCATACATGACACAATTCTGTTAACTGCTAATGACTTAACTGGATGGGCAGTTCATTCAAACCCTCAGCAGAGCTGGAGCAGTAAATGCTAAGGTGCTGGGAGGAAAGGAGATGGGATAAGAGTCTGTTCTCTAAGGTCTCATAACATAAAGACCACAGTCTCCATTACATCTCTGCAGCCCCCAAGGACACCACTGCATCACAGGCCAATGAACTGACGATCTTAGAGACAACCATATGTCATCAAACACAATGTAAAATTTTCCTCATTATATTCTGTTTCAAGAGGCAGGGAATAATACACTCAAGAAAGTCTAACATCAAAAAGAGTGAAGAGAGGAGTTCCCATAGTGACTCAGCAGTAATGAATCCACCTAGTATTCACGAGGATGCAGGTTTGATCCTTGACCTCACTCAGTGGGTTAAGGATTGGGCATTGCCGTGAGCTGTGGTGTAGGTTGCAGACGCGGCTCGGATCTGGAGTTACTGTGGCTGTGGTGTAGGCTGGCGCTGCAGCTCAGATTTGACCCCTATCCTGGGAACCTCCACATGCCACAGGTATAGCCCAAAGAAACCAAAAGAAAGGAAAAAAGGAGTGGAGAAGGGAGGGGAGGGGAAAGATGGAGGGAGGGAGAGAGAAGGAAGCGGGAAAAGTTCAGTTTCCCTCTTTCCACGTAATTGGAACACACACACACATCCACGCACACCCCACATCCTCATAGATGCAAAAGATGTATAGTTAGATGCTTTAAGGTGAGAGCCGGTGTGCTCAGGAATTCATGAGCATAGGACAGGATGAAGCCTGGGAAGGATGGTCAGAAACCAGCCAGGCTGGTGGGCTTCTGAGCTCTGCGTCTTAGAGCAGGATGGATCAGCTGTGTCGGCTGGGGTTGAGAATGCAGACAACCATCACTGGTGGGAGAGGAAATGGACAAAGAAGCCTGTGGAGTTTTCAGAGTAGATTAATTTCTTGGGTGTCCCAACAGATGGACATGAAGATATCTGACTCTTTTTATTTCCTCAGAGTCATGGTTTGGGAATTATTTGCAAGACCTTCTGGCAAATTTTCCTTGCCCATGAGGTGATATTCAGTAAATACTTATTGAGTGGAGGCTGGGAGGTGGTGGGAACTGGAGAGTAATTTATGAAAAACCTAGCCACGAACGATGAGAAGGAAGGAAATACAGTTAAAGGGATTTAATTCCTTCCTTTTCTTTTCTATCATACTACAGTTAAGGTAGAGGAAAGGACAATCACTAACTGATGCATCTGGGAACAGCAAGAGACTGAAAAAGGTAGAGCCTGCCCACACCAGATGTACAGTGATGAGTACCTGCTGTTTTGCCTACCTCTAGTTCACTCCTCCCAGTTTTTAGCGCATCAGTCTTTGGAGTCTGGGAGAATCCCATATACCTTCCTCTTGGTCCACACAGTTTAGGTGCTGCTCAGTGAATCTACCGGAGGGATCCACAGGAGTGGACCATGTGACCCAGACCTGGCCAATCAGCATGTTCCATCTTTGGGCCACGGCAGTCATGGTCATGATCAGAAATAATGCAAGGACTTTGCCATAGCAGCCTGGAAAAGAGGTGCTGCCTTTCAATCGGACTTTGAAACTGCCAGAGGAGTCAGCATGGAGAAAACTCACCTGCACGGAGGACGGCAGAGCCAAGGAAACTACAGGGAAGCAGAGAGAATGCCTGTTTTTCGTTTGTTTGTTTTGTTTTTGCTTTTTAGGGCTGCACCTGCAGCATATGGAAGTTCCTAGGTTTGGGGTCAAATTGGAGCCACAGCAATGCAGGATCCAAGCCGCATCTGCAAGTTACACCACAGTTCCTGGCAACGCTGGATCCTTAACCCACTGAGCAGCGCCAGGGATCTAACCAGCATCCTTCATGGGTACTGGTCGGTTTCACTACTGCTGCACTATCACGGGAACTCTGAGAATGCTTGTTTAAGCCCTGGAATTCAGGTACACAGGAAGTTACATTCACCATTTAAGGCTTTATGGCAAAATGAGCCAATGAATTTCTTCTTCCCACTGGAGGGAAACTCCTCTGTTCAGCATTTATTCCCATACAGAGTGGGAACTGATCCATATAAATGGAAGTGATCTCTGATCTCATTTACAGGGAGTAGAAAAAAATGTGCTAGTGTGTTTTCCCTCAGACTTTGTAATACTCAGTATTTTAATTCTAGAACAGTCTTGGTAAGTACTGTAATGTACTTCAGGTACATGATGATTAAGGTAGCTTTTCTGGGTTGGCCTACAATCAGTCAGTAACTAAACTTTTGAGATTTAACCTGGTACATGGGTTAGGATTTGCCTGCATTAAATAAGAAGTCACTGGAGTTCCTGCTGTGGCACAGTGGGTTAACGATCAGGTGCTGTTTTGTTGCAACTAGGGTTGCTGTGAGTTTTGGGGTTTGATCCCCAGCCTGGTGCAGTGGGTTAAGGATCCAGTGCTGTTGCAGCTGTGGCCAGAATTGATCCCTTGGCCAGGGAACTTCTGTATGTGGCAGGAGTGGCAAAAAATAAAGAAAGAAAAAAAGAAGAAGAAATCATTGACAAGACTATGTAAATTCTGAACACCATACAATTCTTCCTAATTTCCTTTCACCAAAAAACCAACAAGCAGGACCTAAAGTTATACACCAGTTTTACTGTGCCCAAGATCTCCACTCTACTTCCCAAACATCAGGTTGTTCATATTTGAAGGGGTCAGAAACATGCATTACAAAGCATTTTTTTTTACCACTCATAGACAAAATATACTAAATATGAGCACAACCAGAATTTATATATTCACTAAAAATCAAAGCACACTTTTTGCAAGTTTCCTTAACCAGGATTTTATATTTTCATTGGAAATGAAAACCTAGGCATATTTGCATATTCACAGATAATAATTTTTTAATGACAACTTTTTCTTTCTACAGAATAACAAACAAATGTAAGCCTACTTACTTTAGGGACACAGAAGGAATTATCCTTAGCAACTCAATATAATATCTGTACAAACGCCAGAATTTCCCTATGTTCTTTGGAACCATTAATAGGTGTTTTTATACACACACACACAATCCTGTGGTCAAAAAGAAACATTACATACCATTCTCAGTCCTGAAAACTCTCGATGCCTATTTGCATATTTTAGAATGTGAGAAACCTTGTATACCTGCTCAACTTGGATTAACACGGCATTTCCCAAAGTTAACTTTCTGAAAATGAACATTTTGCTTCCTACCCCCACCTCCACCCCACCCCCCATTCCCCCAGATCAACTTTTGGAACAGCTTGTGGAACCAGTTCCATAAAGCAAAGTTTGGGAAACAGTAGTTTAGTGGCTCCTATCTACACAGATTTTGCTGTCTGAATAATATGTAAGGAACTTTGAGTGACAATTGCACCCATTTGGATATAACTTCAGCTGACTCCATAATTAGAAATTTAAAATGCAAATTTTTCCAAAGCAAACTGCCTTTACCATTTAGACATGTTGCTGAGATTTATTTGGATTTGCGTACAGTCGTATTACTTTCCAGTATATCTGGTATAGGTAATAGGCTCCAAAGACCTATAAATATTGAACACAAATAAGATTAGCCATGTCCAAATTTTATACATAAGCAAATCTGGCAGTTTTAATATGGCAAATGTACTCTGTATTTGGGGGTGGGGTGGGGTGGGTCCACGCCTCCTGGGGAAACCGGGAATGGAATGGGAGCTTTTCATTTATAATAAGCACAGGCCGTATATTAAGGATGCATGTAAGTATGGCTGAGGACGTGAAACCATTGCTACCGAGCTTCAGATGTGGCAGCAAAGAATTAAGAGATCATCACCATCTCTCTCTAAATATAATGGAAATCTAACTTTACAATACTCCTCTTAAATGAGCTTTCCTCATGCTACTTGGCTATGCATTAAATCTTGGCATACACAAAAAAATAAAAACAGGGTAGTTCTAAAGGTTCATTTATGTTGGCTGGATTATGAAGATTAACTCCTCAGATGGTATTCTAAAGAAGTCATCAAATGTAAGTATAATTGAAAATAAAAACCTGCAAAAACATTTAAATATTGATAGGAAAGTGAACAGACAGGATACAGTAAAGAAGACACCACTCTTTAGATACATAACCTCACTGTATATCATAAAGGACTAAAAAATTTAATTCTCTAAGGAATACAATAGAGATTTCAGCTTCAGCAAGGCAAATTTTCTGGAAATAGTATAGTAATTCTCATGGCAGAGATATACATGAAGAGTTACGGGTTTAAAACAATTCAAGTTGTACGCCACTTGCGCTGAAAATGTTTTTAAAAACTGGATTTATGATCCTCTAAAATATTCTAATCCTGGCTCATAGAGGTGGCAAGGTCCTCTTGTCCCAAGTAGCCTGTGGCTTCTGCAACCTTGCCTACTGACACAAACATTAGCTGTACACTAAAATGCAGTGTTTCTCAAAGTGTGCATGCTTCTATTGATACCTATGATGATTTTAGGTGGTCCAGGGAGTATTTTTCTATTTCAGTAATGAGAGTGGCTAAAAGGATAATATAAAAATAGCTCTACTCACTGAGGGTTCACTGAGCGCTGCCAAGAAAAAATTCTAGTACATTCATTTGAAGGGTCTTCACCAGACCACGCTGAGGAAGCTGCTGTTACTTCCAATGAACAGAAAGAAAATGGAGGCACAGAGAAGATAAGTAAGTTACTCAAATCACACAGCTGGAAACAGGCAGAGATAAGAGTTAATATAAAGATATTTGGTGCAAATCCAGACTTGGTCATTACATGGATATATTTGTTTAAGTGGGTGTGCTTAATAAAAAAAATATTTTTTTCAAGTCTGTGGATATGAAATAAAATCACTCAAGTTGTAGGCAGGTATCTGATGTTCAGGTAACAACTGGGGGTGGAAGGGTGGCAGAGCCAGAAATTAAAGATGCTTATAGACTATGAAGTAAATGCTTAATAACAGGTCAGAAACTTGGGTTAAAATCCTGGTACAGACCCCCTGAGGTGAAAAGCCCCAATCTTCAACTTACCTGCTTTCAGTGTTGCCCAGAAAATTCTCTCGTTCAGATAGGAAATCTTCCCACTTTTACACGATTTTTGAGACATCATACAATCACATGTCTAAGGGAAATATAAATGATTCAATTAACTCTGTAAAAGAAAGGGCTCGATTATTATATATTACAATTCAAGAAGAAAAAAAAAAACTTAAGAAAAAGCTGACAATCAGATCAGAAACATTGTGGGAAGTTTCTTGCTCATTTTCTCCAGAGGTTAAACCAGAAGATCTTTTTTTTTAAAGGGTAGAAGTTTAAGGTCTAGCTAGGGAATAAAGACATGTTTTGTCTGACACTTCCCAATTCAAATTCAACATCTATCAAATGATTCTTAAGTACTGTATGAAAAAAAAAGAAAAAAAAAAACAACCAGGAGATGGCAACCTGGGTATATTAAGCTTTCATTATCACAGATTTGTATTAATAACTTTTTCGTAAATATGTAAGAGTTTCTCTGACGATTTCTCTCTTTGTAAAGCCACCTCTCCTGGAAACATTTTTACATAAAATTCCTCTATCTAAAATGAACTTTTGGCATTTGGGAGTTTTAAAACCCTCAAGTTAAGGGGGGAGGGAAGCTACATAATTACAGATCATCTGTGTGCAGGTCATAAAGTAATCAAAACCATTTAAAACCAAAAAGTAACGTCTTAGAGTGGCATGTAAAACAAAACAAAACAAGTACTTACTGGCATTCAAATTTTTTTCTTGCAACTTGTATTCATTAAATCAGAAGAAAATGTGAGCTACTATTTTTTGTGAAGGCAAATAACATTCGAAAATGGCATTAACACAACTGGCCACCACTATGTGAAAAACCAAATGCTTTAATGAGGCTATCAAGAACAACAGTTCAATTATTTCATTGGATACATTAATATCGATCCATAATATACAGTGCTATGGACCACACAGAAATTATCGCTGCATCCAACAGCAGGTGACTACTATTAACATTACAGTACCAAGCGTCCACAAGAGACAGTCATTTGTCATTTTTTTTTCAAGAAATAGGGGCTTTTTCTATACTGTTATCAACATCTTTTCCCCAGTGCATTTTTTAAAAAATATTAGTAAGTGCATTCCTTTGTGCTTTATTTTACATCTTTTAATTTCCTATGTATTTTATTTGTTCTTATTGCTTTATTATTTTAAAACAACCAGTAAGAACTTTGTCATCCTGTGTATGACTAGGTTGGGTTGCATGGTTTTTGGCAAAGTCAGAAGGTTTGGTATTTCCATGGCCTTACCCAGAGGCGTGTGGACAAGTTTGGCATTTTTGTCACTCCATATGGAGGCCCAACCCTGAGCCCACAATTCTGCACCCAGGGGTGGGGGGGAGTGGTGTGGACCATTTTCCTTGTCACATACATTGAGCCCAAACCACCGCCTCTTGGCTTAGCTAGTCCCTAGAACACATCCACACTCTATTTGGCAAAAAAGAAATAAATAAAACCACTCCCGAGCTTGCAGCCTTCTCCTGAGCTTGCTCACCTGTCTCCTCCCAGAAATTGTCTCTTAAGAAGAAGGGGATAGGGAAGCAGGCGATAGTGAGCTCAGGAGCTGCGAGAGTCAGGGCAGTGGTATAAGATGCCATGCTTTCTTTCAACAAGGCTTTCTAAAAGGTGGCTTAACCTGGCCAAATTCCCTGGGCCATAGATGAGTCAACCTTGCTCTGTTGCTTAAGACCTCTCAAAATCAGCTATGGAAAACTAGCATTATACCATCACGATCTTCGACTTTTGTGCCTGGCTCCCCTCCCCCCATATAAATATGAAGAGAAAAATAGACAATGCTATGATTGTATCAATGAACACTATGGTACAATTAGCTGTTCATGCAGATTTGCATCACTATTCTAGGAAAAGAGTCATACAATTAAGGGGGTTGAAAGAATGGGAACTAATTTCCCCCACCCCCTTGAGTCATAAAGCTATAAAACTGATAGCATCATCAATGTTTCCAGGAATTCTCATTGCGCAATGTCCACGGGAACTATGCAGTTGATTATTTCCACGTATGCCATCCGTTCACACATCTGACAATCACTCCTTCTCTCTGAGCCCTCCAACACCCATCTCCAATTCACATTTGGCATTTAAACTGTTTTTTCTTTAAAAAAAAAAAGAAAAAAAAAACCTCCTGAATAAGGTTTCCTGATGAAAGAAGTTGGCACTCTGTCACTAAAATATATTTCATATTAAAAATATCTGAAGGAAAATTGGAAGCTCTTATAATGTCTACGTAGGCACCATGCTATATGTTCCTGTTGATTATAGATACCATCTTGAAACTTTCTCCTACTTTAACAGTTCAGTCAGTGCTAAAGACTACTGCTATATTTAAGGCACTTCATTCTGAATGGATATGCTTTACACAACTTGCTATTCAACTGTAGGCTGCCACTGAGAAATTCCATTCAACAGCCTGCCTCTTAACACTATATGTCATCTGTATAAAACATCTAGGCCTGATAGAATATATGTAACACTATTGTTATTGCATAGGACTATACAAGTAGATAATGCACTGAAACTAACTTTACAACATTGCTGCTTGTTAAAACATTGTTATCAAGTAACAGTAATTTGCCAATACAGTATTTCTCTTTAAAAAAAGAAAAATTCAGCAGGTTTGCTGAAATAAACCCCAATTGAAATGACCATAACAGGCGTATTAACGCTACGGTTATCAGTCTCCAGGAATATTGCTAGTTTTACATCACTAAAAAATAAATATGCAAGTTGTCTCTCTAGAAAGCCAGTTTTAACCTATTAAGACTACACCTTAAATGTGTGGAAAAACAGTTCTGCGTGAGATTGAAATATACAAAATATTCACAAAGCTCTCTTTAAACACAAGACCTTGCATAAAAGTTTTCTTTCATGTGTGTACAAAGAATGCGGAAAACCACCAGTGAGTTGTAAAAATATTGAAAACTTGCCATTTGAAGATGCATATTCTTACAAATTAATACAAACATATTGAAAAGAACGATGATAATAAAGAATCTGTACAAATCAAATGAACAGTACAACATAATTTAAAAATAAAAATATTAAAGCCAATTAGAAATGTGCCCAGTTTGGTTTTCTTATCAAAAGCGAAATCGAAGAGAAAAGAAAAAAAAAGGAAAACTTTCAGTGCTCCTCAGTATTTTACTTTGAAAGGACATGAATTTCCCCTTCAAAATAAAATACGTCTTATGAAAAACTGAATCGTACTCATTGATGAGGAAAACTGAACAGAGCACAGAGTGAATAAGAGCAAGATGCGACCCCATGTTTCAGAGCCTTAGTCTAAATCTCCCTTCAACTGCAGCTGCACCTAAGGTATCAGGTTATGTCTTCTCACCAGACAATCCACATGAAAACGGTTGCACTTTTTTTTTCTCCTACAGAATATACTATTTCTTTAAATAGTTTGCAGTATAAAGACTAAATGATGTTAAAAGGGTACTGTATCTTTAAGGCAGTACCACTGGATCAATACATTTATGAAACGGGAAAGGGTTAGTATGGATTTCTTTTTCTTCGTTTCTTCCCCATCCCCCTCCTCCTTTTTTGTTGCTTTACATTCTTTCAATTAAACTTTACATTTAATTCCCAAGGAAGTCACAGGCATACACATCGCAAACCAAATTTACCCTGAATAAAAACGGACAGAAATTTCTCAGATGCAAAAATCCTCTTGCTCTGAAAGCCAAAGTCTGGGGCGAATTCAGTTCACAGATACTGTACACAACTGTACAATACTTTGGAGGCATTTGTAGTTGTAAAATAGAATATACAAGTCTGTTTCACAAAATTCTAAAAATAAAATATATCCTGGGCTATTGATAAAGCATGAAAAAAAATCTTTTTCATATTAAAGGAAAATGATCAAGAAAACCCCTTCAGGTAAATTATTAAATCTGCTAATCAAGAAAGGAAGCAGTTTGTGAGAATGCAGAGCAGGGAGAATTTGCTAGCAAGCATGCTCGGTTTCTTCCATGCTCATACTGCTCCTTCGGCTGCTGGTTTTGGACGCTCCGGGGGACACCGAAGAAAGAAGTGGGTCAGTTATGCCAACAGGAGACAGAGTATCATCCATGAGGATGTCTTCCAGTTTGGATCCCATTTTCGTGGGGACGCTATAGGCTGGGTTGCCCTCGGACCCGGTTCCAAGGTTGCTGCTGAAGGTGATGGTGCCGTCTGTGAGATCCAGGGTGGTTGTACATGTCAGGTCTGCGTGACGTTGGAGGAGATCCTGGCCGCAGTTCTCCAGGGTGGGTTCCTGCTTGATGATCCGATTCACCAAATCTGGAGAGCAGAGACCCGTGGATGGGATGAGGGAAAGTCCATGGGCTCGAGCCTGCATTTCGAGTTCCTAAAAGCGGAAGAGAAATCCGACACTTAAAGAGGTGGTACATGTTGGAATTGGTCTATGCACACTGAGGGATATGGAATGACTGGCCAGGGGACTCTGTTCAGTATTCCGTGATCATCTCTGGGGAAAAGAACCTGAAAGAGACGGATGTGTGTACCTGGATAACTGAATCATTTTGCTGTACAGCAGAAATGATCCCAACCATGTAAATCAACTGTCCTTCAATGAAACTTTTAAAGATGAAAAAAAAAAAAAAAAAGAGGTGGTGCATAGAGGATTTGAGGACAGTGACACTATTGTACATGATACCATAATGATGATCACTTAAGGCATTTTCCAAACTCAAAGGATGCACAACACCAACAGGGAATCCTAAGTCAGGTAGGGACTTTGAGTGAGAATGCTGCGTCAGTGTAGCTTCATCTCTTGTTAAAATGCCCCACTCCGGTGGCGGATGTTAATAGCAGGAAAGGCCTGCTCCTGTGGGAGCAGGAGGTATATGACAACTCTCCAGACCTTCAGCTCAATTTTGCTTTGAACCCGAAACTGCTTTTTTTTTCTTTTTTTTCTTTTTATGGCCACCCCCAGGGCATATGGAGGTTCCCAGACTAGGGGTCCAATCAGAGCTGTAGCCACTGGCCTACGGCACACCGTAACTCTGACCCTAAACCCTAACCCTAACAACAACAACACCACAGCAACACCAGATCCAAGCCTCCTCTGTGACCTACACCACAGCTCAAGGCAACGTCGGATTCTTAACCCACTGAGCAAGGCCAAGGACTGAACCCATGTCCTCATGGGTGCTAGTCAGGTTCGTTAACTGCTGAGCCACAAAGGGAACTTCAAACCTGAAATTTCTTTAAAAAGTAAAGTTATTTTTAAAAAGATATATACTTATAAAATAATAAACTATTAAAAAAAAAATTTGGAGAGTTCCCTGCTAGCTCAGGAGGTTAAGGATCTGCTGTTGTCACCGCTGTGGCACGGTTTTGATCCCTGGCCAGGGAATTTTTACATGCCATGGGCATGGTAAAAAAAAATAAAAACATTTTTAAAACTTAAAAAAATAAAAATGTTTGCTCTTTCAAACTAATAAATACCATATCTCTTAAAGTACTTAGAGTATCACTGGTAATATATGAATGATTTTCAGGTGGTATAGAGATCTGATTATATATTAAATACAGAGGTAATCTCACAGACGTTCAAGTTCACAATGAGGATAAGTTAAAAGATACAGAAATAAAATTTCAAAATATGAGCTGATTAAAGGGAATTATTCAAGAAAGAATACAGTTCCATAGTCTGTAAACTGCAGAGACAGCCACAGGTACGACTACCAATTCCCGGGACACTGGGAATACTTTAAAACTGCCAGGGGAACGGCCCCCTACCCTAAGAATAACCAAACTCAAGAACAGTTTTAGTTTCAGGATCAGACTGTGCTACACTCTTTTCCATCACATCGTTATCAACAGAAAGCCAGGTCTCAGGTAGGTGCTGTGACCAAAACACAAGAACAAAAAAAAAAAAACCCAAAACCAAAAATAAACACTGCATGGAAATCGATGTGGAATGGGAAACGAGGGTGACAGTGTCCAATTTGATCCCAAGGTTACAGAAGGTGTGCAGGGACCAGTGGGCACACACATCTCATTAGTACGTGACATGGCTATCTCAAAATGATAGAAAAATGCAATTTTCCTTTCAATTTCTTTGTTTTATTTCTTCAAATGGCTACTAAGTTGTTAGGACCTGATAAGAAGGTAGGTATTCTTTTCGGTCTAAGGGGCAGTGAAAAAGTTACTAAGATACTAAGGGCACTGGGAACAAATAAAGTTTGGGGAGTAAGGGTAAATGTGATGAGAGTGGCACACAAGGAACTGAAGTTTTGAGACATACCATGAAAGCCATCTCATCAAGGCAATGGGAGCTGACTGCATTCCACAAGAAAGTCCCCAAGTGTAAGATGAACTGTCTCTTCCTACTCCTTCTTTATGTCCTTCCTATCATGGATGGAACTGAATCCGTCTGCCCCCCAAAGACCACAGGTCACAATCCTTACCTCCAGGATCTCAGAATGTGCCTGTACATGGAGACAGTGTCTTTAAATAGGTAGTTAAGTTAAAATGAGATTGCGAGGGGGGGGGCGTCCTTCATCCAACATCCATGAGAAGTGATGTCCTTTTAAGAGATGAGGACACAGAGACACATGGTGGAAAAACCACTGGGATGAGAAAACACAGGGAAAATGCGGCAGAGGACAGAGCCAGAGAAAAACCAACCCTGCTCACACCTTGATCTTGGACTGCTAGCATCCAGAACTATGAGAAAGTAAATCTCTGTTGTGTAAGGTGTCTAGCCTGTGGCATTTGTAATGGCGGCCGTTGGTACCTAATTCATGTCCTGAGAGTCAGAGATGCACCCCAGTTCCTCATTTCAACAACTTTCCTTGTATATAAAGGCATGACTGGGTCACTTTGCTATAAAGCAGAAATTGACACAACATTAAAAATCAACTATATTTTGGAGTTCCCATTGTGGCTCAGTAGTAACAAGCCCGACTAGTATCCATGAGGACACGGGTTCGATCCCTGGCCCTGCTCAGTGGGTTAAGGATCCAGAGTTGCTGTGAGCTGTGGTATAGGTCGAGGACACGACTTGGATCTGGCACGGCTGTGTGACTGTGGCGTAGGCTGCAAGCTGAAGCTCCAATGTGATGCCCAGCCTGGGAACTTCGATATGCCTCGGGTTCAGCGCTAAAAAGGAAAAAAAAAAAAAAACAAAAAACCTATACTTTGGTAAAAAATAAAATAAAATAGGAAGTTTCTGTTGCAGCTCAGCGTTAATGAGCCTGACTAGTATCCATGAGGATGTGGGTTCGATTCCTGGCCTCGCTCAGTGAGTTAGGAATCTGACATTGCCATGAGCTGTGGTGTAGGTTGCAGACACAGCTCAGATCCCACGTTGCTGTGACTATGGCCCACAGTTGTAACTCTGATTGGGCCCCTAGCCTGGGAACTTCCATATGCTGCAGGCTGGGCCCTAAAAAGAAAAATGAATGAATGAATGAATAAAATTAAATTAAATTAAAAACAAACACCTTCCAAACAAGCTCATTTCCTTTTCCCTTTTTGAGTATCTCTAGACGCCCCATAGAATTAACCAGAAAGACCCCAATTGATCCCGAAAGCATTTAGCTTTTACTTGCCAATGCCATCTTTCTATGTTTGTGCTGCAATAAAAAGAACAAAATATACAGTGGAAGCAAGTCATCTTGCTTCGTGAGAGAGGAGAAAGTATTCTGCAATAGGACACAACCTCTCAACCTCTGCCCACAAGCCTAGAAACACATGCTCCTAAAAATTCACATTCAGCCTGAATTAAAGGCTGTTTGATCTGCAAGGCCTTCCTTTAGCTGTTGTGCCAGTGAGAGACAGGTGCCTGAGATGTCTTACACAGATCTGCACGTTCCTTCACAATCTCTGGACACACCAGTTTCCTCGGGCATCATTTTAAAGCCCTGGGTGGCTTAATAAAATTGCACTTCCAATGATATTAAGGCTTCACGCTCTTCCTTCTGTGAACATTTCTGCATGCATCACTTAGAGCGAAAATGAAAGGAACCCCCTAGGCCCACACTGAAAACATGCACTTCTGTAAATCTACACCCACATGATAAGAACAGCATCCCCGCACAGGGAGTGTATCTTAAAAAAAAAAAAAGGTTGGAGTATGAGAGGTGTATATCTGACTCCAATCTTTTATTGTTTAATTAAAAATGTTTATCAGCTGATTAAAGCACTATTTAGATTGCTAAATAACATTATAAATCTCATCTAGAGCACTAAGGCTCACTGCATGGCAGTGCTTTCGTAATTAATAATGTGTTCTGTGATACAGAAACATTCTAAAGGTTCCTTCACTGTCACTGGAGGAAACCCAAGGCAACCCCACCTTGGAATTTCCAATGCATATTTTTTATAATATTTGTATTTTACTGGAATAGATATGTTTGTAAACTTAAAACAAAACCTAGCCTTTGTTTCAAAATAGTTATTATATTTTACTATTTGTAAATGGAAGTAACACATTAGTAAAAGTTGCTTTTATAAATGGGGATGGATAGACAGACAGACAGACACACCAAGTGCAAGAGACTAAAGACCTATGGCTGCTTACTGAAGAGATGGAATATAAGACAAGCAGGAACAGCAAGAAAGCAAGGAAGAAAGGGAGCAAGAAAACAAGAAAGCAAGCAGCAAAGAAAGAAAGAAGCAGGAGGGAGAGAAGAAGGAAGAAAGGAAGGAAGAAAGGGAGGGAAGAAGGGATGGAGGAAGGAAGAAGGAAGGAAGACGGAGGGAGGGAGGAAGAGGGAGGGAGGGAGGAGGGAAAAGCAAGAGGGGAAGGGGGTTTTTCCAATAACAGCCTCTGTTTCACTACCAAGATTCTAAAATGCACGTCTTAGAGAACCACCTTCTGCCTCTCTGATCCATGGCCGAAGATCATTGCAGTGAAACAAGAGATGTGACATCTAGAAATGTTGACAGTGTTATGGGGGCATTAAAAAGACTGAAGATCATCATCATAAGTAAATTTCACAAATAAGTTCAACATCAAGGACACCTCGGATGGTTTCTAAAGTGCCACAGTCTATACCGCTGTTCTATAAATAGTTGCACTGGAAACCGATAAAACCGCCACTGCTCTATGGCAAAATCTGGTTCAAGTGGGTCCATCTACTCAAGAAGAAGGTGCAGTTTTACTGACCCTTACTGGCTGGTTGCATTCGAAGTCACCAAGTATATTAAAATAGCCCCACCAACTCCTTCAGTTATTAGCAAAGGCTCAGTTTTTCTTTCTCCAAGACAGTTTCAGGGGAAGTTGCATCTTTATACTCATGATGAAAGGCCAAGTAACTAAGAGAAGCACCAGGAGCTGCTATGAGAGGGAGCCCCCTGATGCTGACATGGGTACATGCTGACATGGGTACACACCCTCAGATGAACTCCAAGTATTATAAAAATTAGTATTTCTTCCTCTAAGACTGTGTAAGTTAAAGATCCATATGGTATAACTTTATTATCTGGAATGATTTAAAAATGTATATCTTGATGATAAGATCTTCTGCACACCCCCAGGATCCTTATAAACATGAGATTTGACCATGAAGTATGCCTACCAATACCAAGACATCTATGTATTTAACAACTACTGTCAATTCTCGTTATCTGCAATAGTTACATCAATGGACCAAATGTCTATGACCCCCAAAAGTCACATGTTGAGACCTAATTTCCAGTGTAATGGTATCAGGAGGTAGCATTTTGGGAGGTGATTAGGTCATAAGAGTGGGGTCCTTATGAATGGGATTTGTGCCCATATAGAAGAGATCCCAGAGATATCCCTCGTCCTTTCAGCCATGTGAAGTTATAGCCAGTAGACAGCTATCTATAAACTAAGAAGCAGGCCCCCAACACACAATGAATCTGCCAGCACCTTGATTATAGATTTCCCAGCCACCAGAACTAGAAAAAATAAAGCTACCCAGTGTATGGTATTTTACATAAAGCATGAATGGCCAAAGAGAATTAAGTGCTACAGAGCTGATCCAAACACTGAATTCGTGAATATGGAACCACTGTTCCTAGAAGAAACAGAGGATGACACAGGTTCCTAGGAACACCTGGTCATAACACTTCACCAAATAATCAACATAGAACTTTGTTTTACGTATGTTCTGTTTAAAGACACTTAATTTAGTACGTACCATTGATTCATTATCACTCCTGAGCTCAGGACCAAAATGACCATAACTCATGCTTGAAGAGAACTTATCTCCGTGAGGCACACCACAGCCTCCCTGTGCTTAGAAACACGAGACAGCATTTCAGGGCTATACTTAGAGGCCATTTTAAACAGCTCATCACCCCAAAGAAACATAGAAATGTGAAAAAAACACGGCACCAAAAAGACGGCAAAAAGGACACTTGTTTACAGTATGAACTGAAACGAGAAGGCAGAACGACACATTGTCCAACCTTAATTGCGAACAAACACACTGGCCAAGTTAAATTTGCTGCTCTGCACATGCCTGCAAATAGCATGACAGTGTCACCGGTGCTGATTTGGGGGTTTCAAATACATTTTTAGGAGGAGGTGAAATCACAGAGTGGAACCCATGAATAACGAGTAGAATGTGCATCAGGATCACATAAGTCAACTCCCTCATGGCTCATTATACTGTTTCTTCTCCCGTCTTCAAGTCAGTAACACGTCGTCACCCTCACCCAGCACACACTGCGCACCTGTATTCTGAGTAACAAATGCCGGTTGGCGTGCTCTAGCTTCTTCTGTCTATTTTCAAGCTCTTTGGCGCGTTGCTGTTCCCGTTGCAACTTTCGGATATAATCCACGGAGGCTTTTAAAATGGTTCCCTTGTTCCAGCGCATGTCTCTGGGATAAAAAAGGAAGGAAACAGACATTTCTTTTAGGACGTGAGGCTCCAGGAATATGAAGCATTCAATAGTCAGAGCAGTCAGTTTCTAAAGATGGGAAAGACTACCTTCCGGTCTCAATTCTAAGTTGAGAGTTGCTATCATTCACTGAGTGCTTGCTGTGTGCCGGACACTGTCTGCCCACTTCTTCTACTTTCTCTTACTGCACATGGATTAGTGCCTTGAAGGACACTGGGCAAGTGGTGAATCAGAGATAAGTGAGCTTGCCCTTGGCCCCGGAGCTACATGATGATGGAGTCAGGACTTAAATTTAGGTGTATTGATGACAAAGTCAATATTCTCAAATATTGTATTCAATAGTTATAAGTTTCTAGGACTATAAAAGTTAACTCAGACAGAAAGAATAAGCTATAGCAAAAAAAAAAAAAATTCTGTGAGATGCCACAACTTGACTGTATGTGACATAAAAGCAGCATCCTTGGATTTTACCATGAATATTCATGGGCAGGTTATCAACCTCATACTTGGTCTCTGAGTCTTCATCTAAGAAACGGTGATACTACGCTTGTATGAGCAGCCTCATAGCTATGTTGTTAGGATCAAAGGAGGTGCATTATATGAAAAAGTTTAAATGCAGTTCAAACAATGGAGCATGCACTTTGCTAAAAGGGCTCAAACAGCATTTACTGTGTGACAGGTACTTTTTTAAACATATGACAGCTCATTTAATCACTGCAATCTCAATCAATAGGCACTGATATTACCCCCCATTTTACAGACTGGAAAACAAAGGCACGGAGAGGTTAAGTACTTTGCCCAAAGTCACACAGCCAGGAAACGGTAGAGCCAGGAAGTCTGGGGAATCTGGCTCCAGACTTCATCCCCTAAACCACTCTTCTCCATATGTGACTGAGTCCTTAAAATGACTAGACTAGGTAGGACTATTCTGATTCCCACCCACCTCTTACTAGATGAGAAAAATAAAATATGAAAATTCAAATATCTTCCCCAAGGTAGGCATCCAGTAGGAGACTGTTTTGGAATTCAAACCCAAGCAGCCTGAGTATGGTGGTGTCTTTCAGTTTTTAATCACATAGCTCTAATGTATTCATATATCAGAACATTAATAATGCTATTAAAATGTAGGTAAAGGTGAGTTGAAAAATTTAGAGCACTCCAGAAAAATAGGTAAAAATAAAAGCGTAACTAGAGAAGTAATATTTCTGTAGAGCTTTAAATTAATCTGAGCTCATTTATAGGCAATGCTTATGATATGACGGTGGTAAAAACAAAAGCAATTTAATGTATGGAAAACCTCCTACCCCAATAATCCATAGCTGGTAAAAGCAGAATGGAAGTATCAGCTGGGATGCGTGAATGGAGGGCCATTAAAAAAAGTCACCAAGTAATTGATCCTCATATGGGTTAGATGGAGAACAAAACAGAAGCGCTCTTCTGAGAGGCTGAGTTACTGCCCCCAGAGAATTCCCAGGGGTTGATCCCTGGGGTCTGAGCACCAAAGATGGTAACCCAGGGAGGTGTCCTGAGATATTCAGAGTGAGCAGAAAGCTGGCTTACTTGACATGCAGGGCTAAGAAGAAAGTAACAAAAACTTCAGCAGCCACAGAGAAATAAAACTGTAATGAAAGATGCCATGACCAGCCTATGGGATGAAAAACCAGTACTGAAACAAGGCGAGCAGCCACTCAGTTTTTAAGAAGTAACTATTCCAACCAATCATCTTGGGTTTTACTATTTTTTGAGGCCCAATTAATCAATTATGCCTTGCAGTTTTCAATTTTTTTTTTTTTTTTTTTTTTTTTTGCAAAGAGAGTGACCCTTTTTTCCACACAGAAGTGTAAACAGATCCCCAATACATAAATCACTAAAAGCAGATCTGCTCTAAGGCAGGAGAGGGTACAGGGCCCAGACTGTGATCAGCTAGGCTATGTCTCTATAGCAGCTCCAAAGCCTGTTCCAGAAACCTGGTATAGGAAAACCCCCTTAACAGATGCTAGTCCATTTTATCTTAAAACAATGCCTACAATTAAAGATCTTTATCAGTTCATTTTATAACCACAGAAGTAGTCAAGTACAATAGAGAAAGAAGATATGCAAATAGAGGCTTTTACTGCAGCCCCTAATTTCATAATATGTTGCTAAAGAGATCCACATGCTACAGCTTAAAAGGATATGCTAAAAAGTGAAAGCTGATAAAGAACAGGAAAATGGGAATTCAATTTCAACTATCATGCAAGACTGACTATAGGAAATGAAGGTCACAGCCCCTTCCTAGGATGAATTTGTGCTGCAGAACTGAGAATTTGAGTGTTTGGGGTTTCAAAATGGCTTTCCCTGAAACCTGGGAAAGCAAACTGTTGGGGATGGAAACTGCTTGAACATTCATCATAAACCACCTTAGAATGGGCAATGGTTTTATTTTATTTTGTCACAAATTCCCTGACAATGTGAATGGCAAATTTAATAAGCCTTGCATGAATAATGCTTGATTTCATCTTTACATTTTATTAGGTAGCTAAAAGGTCATATTTGAAGGCTAATTTCATAGAATGCATGTGGGAGCCATTAAAATGTATACATCCGCCAGCACTTTACTTCAAATGGGCCAATTTCTAATGGATAAAAATTGTGTGTTTGTTGTCCTATTTGCTGACGTGGCTGGTTAGGAAAATTATCTTTACAACTGTTATCTGTGAAAGAGCGGCAGGAGAGACTGAGAGCTGAAATCCCCACGAGCTGACTTGTACTTATAAGAGGATTAAAAATTACTTTTTTTCCCCTAGATTGGTAAAACAAAAAAGCATATGTAAGTTTTTAGGGGGGAAAAATTGACCTTCTGTCTGTTGAATACTGTTCAACTCATTCGGTATCAGTTTTCAGTGCTTACAGGTATTGCATGAGTTTAAGGACAAATAAAGAGCCAATAAATCTTATTTTATTAGCTACTGAAATCTCCTTCTTGCCTGAACTTATAAAACAACTTTTTTAGTGGTTCGGTGTTTATTTGCCAAGGATTCTCAGATTTCAGGAAGCCACCTCCTCGCACCCAAAGCTGATCAGGGAGTTGCCGCTGTGGTACAGCAGGTTAAGGATCCAGCACTGTCTCTGAGGCGTTGCGGGTTCGATCGCTGGCCTGGGAACTTGTATATGCCATGGGTGCAGCCAAAAAACAAAACACAAAACAAACAAAAACCAAAGCTTAACAGCTCATATTGAACAATCCTTTTGAACCAGTCTGTGTATTTCTCTCTAAATTTCAGTTTGATGAGACTAACCAAAGGAAAGGTGCAAAGGGAGAAGGGGATACTCTGCTCTAGTTTTTATAACTGCATGCTTTTTGCAACGTATGAGAAGACATTAAGGTATGAAAAAATATACGACATGGATTAACATGCAATTGTACTCACGGATCATTTGACTTGGGAATCAAAGTACCTAGTTCCTTAATGCGGTCATTTATGTTAAATCTTCTTCTTCGTTCAACTTTAAGAAAAGAGCACAGGAAAGGGCTATTAGTAACGGTGCCATATACACATTTAGCATATCTCGTTAAAGGTATGGGCATATTAACTCCACTGGGTCAGGACAATAGAAACCTGAATCAATCCTTCCCCTTACTTTCCTGGTTTTAGTACTGAGGTTAAAGCCCTTCAAAAAATGAGTTACCTTAGTAGAAAACTTTATCATTTATGAAGCCCTGAGACTGAAATTTCTCATTCGATCCAAGGAAGGCCTGAAATTGGAGTGACATTCTCAGTTACTAATGACCTAACTACCCTGATGCCGTTAGGTACCCGAGGAGAAGGACACCCAGCAGTAAGTGGGGAAAAGCCTGAACTCCACCCGGTCCTCCAGACTAAGGGTCCTCCAGACTGACCCTCCTCCACGGTTTCTGCAAAGGGCCAGATAGTGACTGCTCTGCGGGCCAAAGAGCAAAAATAAACATTTTTTTGGTAAAGATACTTACACAGCAAGAGAGAGAGAGAACTGATTGCCACAATTTTTGCTGACAAAATTCAAAATGTACTAATATTAACAGAATACAATTTTTTTGTCTACTGACAAACGCTGGAGGCTGAAATTTGGGATTTTATATAATTTTCACATATCAAAAAATATTCTTCGTTTTGAAATTTTTTATTTATATATTTATTTTTTGGGCCATGCCCACAGCATGCAGAGGTTCCTAGAGCCAGGGTGTGATCCTGAGCCACAGCAGTGACAATATGATGGATCCCTAACCCCCAAACCACCAGGGAACTCCCTGACTTTTTAAAATCAATTATAAATGTAAAAAACAGTCTTAGCCTACAGGCCATACTAAAACCCCTCTTCTCGCCCAGTACTGCCCAACAGAAACATAATGTCAGTTTCACACATAACTTTTAGTTTTCTAATAGTTAGATTAAAAAAGTAAAAGGAAGGATGTGAAATTAAATTTAATGTTTTTATTAAACTCAACACATCCAAAATAGTGCTTGCTTCAGCACCACATATACTAAACTCAACACATCCAAAATATAATTTCAACATGTAAACTACATAAAAATTTGTAAGTCAGATTTTTTTTTTTTTTGTCTTTTTAGGGCTCTACTTGTGGCATATGGACGTTCTCAGGGTAGGGGTCGAAGTGGAGTTGCAGCTGATGGCCTACACCACAGCGACAGCAAAGTGAGATGTGAGCTGCGTCTGTGACCTACACCGCAGCTCACGGCAATGGTGGATCCTTAACCCACTGAGTGAGGCCAGGGATTGAACCCACATCCTTATAGATACTAGTCAGGTTCTTAACCTGCTGTGCCACAACGGGAACTCCTAAAGCAGATATTTAACATTCTTTTCTTTGTGCTAAGTTTTCAAAATCCAGTGCCTATTTTACACTTACAAAACATTGCAATTTGAACTAGTCACATTTCAAGTACCAACTGGCAGTTGTGTTGAGTGGCTACAGTACTGAATAAAATAATCCTAGAAGTAAAGTACCTTTAAGTAGACCATGAATCCTAACAGTTTTCCTCTTTTATAAATCCAGTTACATGTTCCAACTAAATTATCATCTTCTTAGAAGAAGATGAAATAGCAGGCACATTCCAAATAACTTAAAGTCTTAATAAATTGGATTAAAGACATTAATATTTTACTTTACACATATTATAACCTAATACATATTTATATTTGACTCATTAACATTCCATACACTTAGATAAATATTATTCACTACTTTCTTAATATATGTTGCACTTTTTCTTAGCTGAGTGATTATTTCTAGGATTAAATCAGTCGTGCATCATACTGTCTTATTGTCAGACTTTTATAAAATAGAAACAATAAATGATACTCAATGGCTCCAGAAGAAACTTTCAGACCTCTGATTTTCAAGTTATTTCCTCTAAAACTCTGAATCATAAAATAACCATAAAAAACAAAACAATACTGAACTACACAAAATAAAATAAAAATTCCCAATGATCCAGACACCAGCAGTGTAAAATTTGTTATCTATCCTTTGTGATGATTTTTATGCTCTAAGAATAAACCCGCACACGGCTTGGGTGCACAGTGCTTGGGATTGTTGATCTGCGTTAACTTCCTGGTGACCTCATCTAGCCTCATGGTTTTGAATACCACTTACACATTGATGGCTCCCATACTTATATTTGCAGCCCCGACGTCTCCCCAGAACCCCAGCTCATAAGTCTGACAACTGGATGTTTCTATATGGAGGTCCAATGCGCAGCCCCCGTACTCTTGGTCTTCCTCACTTAAGCAGCGCTACCTGCAGGTTTTCCCACCTCACTGAATGTAACTCCGGGTGCTTTGGCTAGAACCTCAGAAATCAGTTCTGTACCTGTTTCCTTCACATCCTTCATTTAATCCATCGTCAAAGTCTGCTAGCTCTACTTCTGAAATAGTTCCAGAATAGGTCTACTTCCAGCCTCCACTGCTAACTGCTGGAAACCACCATTATCTCTTGCCTGGACTACTGCACTCCTCCTAAGTGGTGTCTCTGCTTCACCCATGCCCAACACCCCTTTGAGTCTATCTACAACACGACAGCTACTGAAACGAAAGTCAGACGATGTCAGTCTCTTGCTGAAAACCCTCCAGCCGCCTCCCCTCCCACCTACACAAAAACCAAGTCCTCTAGGCATCTCATAGGGATTCAGGGGCTCCCATTTCTATGACATTGCTTCTACTCCTCTCCCACCCCAACTACATTTTCAACTGTGACTCACCTGGGCTCCCCCTACCCTTCCTGCTCTTCTTCAACCATGCCAGACACACTCTCCACTTTAGGACCTCATGCTGCTGTTCCTCCGGCCTAGAACACTCTTCCCCCAGATAAATGAATGGCTCTGCCCTCACTTTCTGCAGGGAGTGACTCAAATTTACCAAAGAGTCTTCCCTGAGTATCTCTGTGGAAGTAAACCAGCCCCTCCTGACATTCTTCCCCATGTCTCTTCACAGAACTTGCCACGATCTTGTATCTCCTTCCTTCCTTCTGTTCATAGAGCTCTATATCATTTAATATCCGCCTATTTTTATTTATCTACTTATATGTCCATTCATTGATGCATCCCAAGCACCCGTATGAGTCTGGCATATAGTAAGCCCCCAATAACTATGTATTCAATAACAAATGCACAGTTTAAGTAGAATTACCCTAAAAACCATTTGGCATCAATCTTTTCTCTGCATCAATCTTTACAGCATACTGCTGACAGATCTCACTCTCAAAATTTGTATGTACTGCATTTTTTGTTTATTTTATTTTTTTGGCCACGCCTACAGCATGTGGAAATTCCTGGGCCAGGGATCCAACCACAGCTGTGACCCAAGCTGCTGCAGTGACAACACTAGATCTCTAACCCACCGATCCAGGACTCCAACATTTTATTTTTTAATTCAGTGCCTACTCTGCCCAATCATTTCTATTATAAAAGAGATACAGGCTTACAAAACTTCCTAAATATATACAAGTGTATAAAGAAAAAAGTAAAAACCAACTCTTTGCACCAGCCAATATATGCCTGAGGAAACTGTCAATGACAAGGCTGACTCTTAAACACACACCTATACAGTGTGTTCTTTTTTACATAATGGGATTCTAAAGATATTTTTCTGCTGTTTGCTCTCCTTACTCAGTAATACACTGTAGAGAGGTAAAGAAGACCAATCCCATTCTTCTTAAGAGCCACTGAGTACCCCTTACAGGGATGTACCATAATTTATTTCCAAATCCTTTATTTGAGTATTTAGTCTATTTCCAATTTTCCCCTCTTTTTCAATGTGTATCAAGACTATTTTTGCTAGTCCTGGCATGTACTTTTCATTCCTATCACAGTTCTTATCGTATGCTGAAAACATCACCTGCATGTTATCCGTCTGCTCATCTATTCTGTCTGTCCCTGATGTGAATGTTAGTGCCTCAGGGTAGAAGACCTGTCTCTCTGGCTCACGGCTATAGCAAAGCACCCTGTAAACTAAAAAGAGAACTATCATATGGTCTAGCAATCCCACTCCAGGGTATATATCCAGACAAAACTCTCATTCAAAAAGATACATGCATCCCTATGTTTATAGCAGCGCTATTCATAAGAGCCAAGACATGGAAACAAACATAAATGGTCCATCAGCAGATGAATGGATAATGAAGACAACACACACACACACACACACACACACACACAGACACAAAGACACACACACACAATGGAATACTACTCAATCATAAAGAAGAACAAAATAATGCCATTTGCAACAACATGGACGCAACCACAGATTTGCATACTACGTAAAGCAAGTCAGAAAGACAAATACCACATGATACCACTTATATGTGGAATCTAAAATATGGCACAAATGAACCTATCTACAAAACAAACAGACTCATAGACAGAGAGAACAGACTTGTGGTTGCCAAGGGGAAGTGAGAAGGGAGTGGGATGGACAGGGAGTTTGGGGTTAGTAGATGCAAACTATTACATGTAGAATGGATAAGCAATGAGGTCCTACTGCATAGCACTGGGAATTATATCCAGTCTCTTGGGATAGACCATGATGGAAAACAGTATTTTAAAAAGAGTATACAATGAGTCACTTTGCTGTAGGGCAGAGATTGGTACAATATTGTAAATCAACTACATTTGAATTTAAAAAAAAAGTACCTTGTACATAATGGGGCTCAAAAAGTAGCTAGGAGTGAATAAATCAGTGCTCTTTTATGAGCATTTTGGCAAGTGTTCTTAAAGATAAATAGCTAGAGGAAAAATCTATGCTTACAGTGCTTACATGCAATCAAATCTTGAGTATGAATTTTTAATGGTTTGATAAGGTTTTTGTTTATTCATTTTGTTTTTTTTCTATGCCCACAGCATGCAGAGAAGTTGTTGGGTCAGGGATCCAACCTCAGCCACAGCAGTGACACTGATGAGTCCTTAACAACTCGGCCACCAGGGAACTACAGATGAGATCTTAAGATTGTTTTATAGCCCTCAGGGTTGAGGCGGATCTTGTCTGCACTTTACTGACAACTCTAAACTTGAGAGAGTTTAGGGGGCTAAGTAAAGGCAAATATTGTTTTGGACAAGATTCACCTTAGCTTTATACATTACACTCAGGAGAAGTTTTAGATACTGCCTCATACTCCTTATCTCTAAGGTATTTTATTTTATTTTGTCTTTTTCCTTATCTAGGGCTGTACCCGTGGCATATGGAGGTTCCCAGGCTAGGGGTCTAACAGGAGCTGTAGCTGCTGGCCTTCGCCACAGCCACAGCAACGCGGGATCCGAGCCGCGTCTGCAACCTACACCACAGCTCACGGCAACGCCGGATCCTTAACCCACTTAACTATGCCAGGGATCGAACCCGCAACCTCATGGTTCCTAGTCAGATTCGTTAACCACTGAGCCACAATGGGAACTCCCTAAGGTATTTTAAAAGAAGAAATATTTTAGAGTAAAATTATCCAGCAGTTAGAGGAGACCTTAGAAATATTAGTCCCAATCTCTTGGTTAAAAGATGAAGAAAGATTCTCACATGTGGAACAGGAACTGGGAAGGGCAGGATCTATTTAAAGAAAAAGATCATACACAACGCCCTCCCCCCAGGGACCTAGCAGTTACACTTCTTAGCATTTAACCAGGAGAAGCAGACTCCCCTGTACAGACAGACATGTCTCCAAACCTTCACTGTGGGATTGTTTACAACAGGGAGAAACTGGAAACAACATAGCCATTCAGCAATAGGAGGATTACCAAATATCACAAGTCACACCACTGAATACTATGCAACAGTGTTTTAAAAAGTAGAGAGATCTAGATTAATAATAGCAAAAGATCTTCAGGATACACTGTTCAGGAAAGAAGTGGGCAGCAACATAAACAGACAATATGATACTTTTGCTTTAAATCATAGACAAAACAATACTATTATCTCTGCCTGCTTGTGCAAGAGTGTGTACTCTTTTTTTTTTTGGTCTTTTTAGGGCCACACTTGCTGCATAAAAGTTCCCAGGATAGGGGACAAATCAGAGCTGTAGCTGCCGGCCACAGACACAGACACAGCAATGCCAGATCTGAGCCATGTCCAGGACCTACACCATAGCGTACCACAACTCCAGATCCTTAACCCGCTTAGCAAGGCCAGGAATCAAACCCATGTCCTCATGGATACTAGTCGGGTTCACTAACCACTGAGCCACGATGGGAACTCCAAGAGTGTGTATTCTTAAATACTCAGAAAGAGGTTGGTAAGATAAACTGCAAATTGAAAAAATAACAACAACAAGATTCTTTTTAGGGATCAGAGGAGAACTCTGGCTTTATTTTATCATTTTTAGAAGGACTGAGTGCTTATCCATAACTTAGGTTCTTAAAAATCAACTTAAGAAAAAGAGGCCAGGAAGCCACGGGAGGAGAAATTCACACACACACAAAGAATTTTCCACATCCAAGACCAAACCCTTTTTTCCCCCAGCCTCTTTTACTTGCTGATGAAACAAAAATCTTAAGTTTTCATAGGAAAAAACTTACAAAGATTTGATCGAGTAAATTAAACACATAAAATTTTTTTGGAAATGTTAGAAGACTTCTGTTTTTTTTTTAAGTCACAGGTAAAGAAAGAAATTTGAGAGGCTACCTCCCCTCACCCAATGATTCCCCTCCAGATGTTTCTTTCTTTTTTTTTTTTATTTTAAGTCTCACTGGAGAAGGTGATCCCATAATCCCCCTTTGTTAATAAGTTCCAGTGTGAGCAACTTATAATTGGGTAGTTGGGGATCAAAGCTCCTTCTTACCAAAAAAACAAAAAACAAAAAACAAAAAACAAAACAAAACAAAAAAAACTTCTTAGGATATTGAAAACAAGTGTGTATATGTACAAAATTCAATTTGATCTGAGATTAATATATAGAGAATATACTTTAGTCCCTCTAAAACAATTTTTTTTTCTTCCAAAAAAGCAAATTTAACAGGTAAAATCAATTTCCCTCCAGAATCTCTGTAAAATTTTTGATCTAAGGGGTAACATCAACTTCAATCCAATGAACATAAAACCAACTTACTCAAGTTGTGATTGTCCTTTTTTTGCCTCTCTTTGGCCAACGCTCTCGCTTCAGACTCTGCAGGAAAAATGCATGCTGTGCATGTGAATGAAGCAACCAGAAATAAGAACTGTTCAAGGCACATCAGTGGAAATGACAAAACACCTCATTTTCTACACAAATGGATGCTTATCTGACTTGATGCTAAATAAGAATAGGGTTTAAAAATTTCTGACTTTTAAAAGGCTTGCATTTTTTTCAAAAGCAGTATATATCAAATAAAAGCAAAAACTTGGCTTCTACTAAAGGGTGAAACACCAATAACAAAGATGTCTAATGGGCTATAAACATGCGAGTACAAACAAGAAAAAATAAATAACCAGAAACTATGGGAATTTGCTGTTGAGAGTATATTACCATGAGTCAAATTTTCTTTTCAAGCAAGGGAACTTTTCAGTCTCTGATGGCTTTGTAACACACTTCCATGAAAACTGAGCAGAGCAGCTCACAAATTTCTAACTGGTTCATGGAAATGAACTAATTATTTACGAATCTGGAGCCAGGTTCCATCAGAACCTGCTAGGATGAAATTATTCAATGACTGTTGGTCACGGCAACCATTTACTAGTCTAAGTCTAAAAAAAAATTAAGGTACAGAGGCATTTGGTGGCAACTCCATTTTGAAAAATCTATGTGCATAACAATTCTTGTGCGATCTCTGTGATACAGGAACACTTTCTCCCTGACATTGAGAAAACAAAACTAAAAAAAAAAAAAAGGTTTTTTGACTAATCCTGGGATTCAGGAACCTCTGTTATTTTCCTTTCAGAAGTGATATCCAAAACATTACACTATCAAAATTAAGAATTTTATCTCCAAATAGAAATCTTTGTAGCATAGCTTAGAGCGTATTTATTACATGTGTAATATGATATCTATTCAGATAGATACAGAAATAGATCATTCAGAAACTGAATTATTTCCATGGGGGAGATCAATCCAAATCATTTTCTTTTTTTCTCTTCTTCACACAGAAGCATGACAGGAAGCTTTTATTCACATACCCTCCATTGCAATATCTTAACTTTTTTGGTTATTTTCTTTTTCTGTTTTTTTTTTTTTTTTTTTCAGCTTGCCAGCCCCACCCCATGGTTCTCTGCCTGTCAACCTCAACCCACCAGCTGTGGACGAGCTCTGGTCAAGGCAGCACGGTGAACTTCTTTACCATCTAGTGGCTGCAACCACATCCTTCCCTCCGAGGCTGGATTCTTGGCCCTAGGGAGGTGGGTTCTCTTCCCAGTCTGGGTACTGCTCTGCAGCCTTCGATTACTCTTAGTATTACCCTCTTTTAGGATCTGACTGCCTGTACATAGCTGACAATTTATTTATTTCCTTCCTTCCTTCCTTATTTATTTATTTCAGTCAAACCCATGGCATATGGAAGCTCCTAGGCTAGAAGTCGAATCAGAGTTGCAGCTGTTGGCCTGCTCTACAGCCACAGCACAGCAACACCAGATCCAAGCCACATCTTTGACCTATGCCACAGCTTGTAGCAATGCAGGATTCTTAACCCAGTGAGGGAGGCCAGGGATCAAACCCGAATCCTCATGGATACTAGTTGGATTCTTAACCCTCTGAGCCACAAGGGCAACTCCATCATTCTTTATTTTAAACCCCCCCTCTTCAAATCCCCCTTCAAATGGTTTCTGCTTCCACTGGACTCCGATTCAGGTGAGAAAACTGGATTTCATAAAGCTATCTTTCCCCTTAGGTCAGAACTGCTAACTCTCAAGGCTATTCTTTTTCATCCACAGCGTGTTGCCTCCTAAGCTATCAGTGGGCAGAACCTACCTCCTGTTCCCTTTCTCCTTTTTCTGGCACTTTGCTCTCATCTAGTCTGGACTGGTCATTTTCTAAGATGCCAGTGACTCTAGAAATATAGCAAACATTACATCTGCTTTTTTCCTAAACTGAATAAATGTACACTTCCTTCACCCATTTATCACCATCATCCACTCCCTTGCCTCTTTTCTTTTTGAAGAAATAATCATACATACAATTCAAAATTCCACTTTGGACTCAAGTAAAAATTTTATGCATGTCACTCTAACCATATTTTATCATTATTTAGCATTGAGTTCATTTAGCTATATTTTCTAAAACTTCCTTGCTTCCTGGGAGGGTACTTACTTTTTTACTGGCTTTTGATGGTTTTCATGTGTTAATTAATTAATCATCTTTTTAAAACAAAGTCAATGACTGATTTTTTTAATGTCTTTTCTCCTGTCAGTTTTCCGAAGAGTTTTTTTAAGATACCTTTGAACAGAATAGGATTTTTTTTGTACCAAATCTACATTCCATAGTATTAGTCTATTTACCCAGTCTTGTGGATGGAAGGGCCAAATAAAAAAGGGGGAGGGAAGAGGTGAAAGCCATAAAATTCAGCATGGCAGAACGCCAGTTCTAATAGTTTCGTCATGTTTTAATGGCCAAATGCCTTCCCTAAAGCATTCAACAAAAATGGCAAAACAGGTAATTTCACACTTGCCTCAAGAACAAATGATACCCGATGCTCCATTTTACCATTTAGTTTTTCACTCCGTGTAATAAATCTTTTGCACATGATACAGCAAAAATAAAATATATTCTTACCTTGCCCCCACCATGGGCTTGAATGTGTGTCAAAGGAAAAATTCAGAACAGGGTTCTCAAACTCAAATGTTTCTAGGGGCCTGGTAAGTCAAGAAATATCAAACTGGATAGAGACTTCTTATGACTGAAAGTGTTGCTTGCTGCCTCCACCCACAGACACAATGATGGGTGTCACAGAGTAATGGTGCCATGGAGTAACGGCAGCCTGAATGCAAGATTCACAAGAAAACCTGGAAACCAGGATTTTCAAGTATTCATCCTCTATCCTAAAATATTGCTCAATGTCTTAACCATTGCATAGACCTAAAAAAGGAGGTCTGCAAGGTGGAAATGGTTTTGGAGGTCACTATTTGGATAATTTTGCTTATCAGAAAATCCCCACCAAGAAGCACAATTGTTGGGTATTTACCTGTGAGCTCCCTTTTGATGTTGGGAAGGTTGGCTGGACAGGAGTTGCTGATGGTGAGGCCTGGGGGTGGCAGGCTTTGGTTTCCATAAAGATCAATCAAGTTTCCAGAGACGGGTAACTGAAGAGACAGAAAAACAGTCACAGAAATGAATTGTTGAGCAATTCCTAAGTTATTCAGTGAAAACTCATAGCCTATTCCAGATTTTATTTAAAAGAAATAGTATGATGTAAAAAGTCCTTTAAAAAATTTTAGGAAAACCTGAGATGCTTACTTTTCTATTCATTCACAGGCATAAGGCTGCCTGAGTGCATTCCCTTGGAGACAGAAAATGAGGCAGAATTTCACACCCATAAAATTACTCTACTACCAAGCTAATAGGTTTATTTTGACTGTGGAGACAATGGATAACGTGGCAAACTCATTACCAAGTCCATCTAGTAGCTTAGAGTAGATAGATGTTCAGTAAATGTTGCCTATTATTAGACAATAGGGTTCTATGCAGAATGGCTTTGTCACCAAACCAGGCTTTTCATCAAAGTCAGTTTCCTTCTTCCCTCTCTTCCTCTCCGCCTTCTTCGCTCCCTTCCTTTATAAGGAAAAGCAATGAAAGATGTTCTCTTATTGGAAAAGAAATGGTCTCCTACTGCTAAAGAAAAGCGGTTTTCCTTGAAACTGAAATCTTTCACAAAACCACAAGAGGGAGCCCAATGACTTTGATAAAAAGAACAAAACTTTACACTCAAAAAAAAAAGAAGTCTTAAAAAAAAGTCTTCCCAAACTAGCTTATGAGTGTTTTTCTCCAGTTATGAACTGAATATTTTCAACTGGTGAATCTGTTTTCTCCTGCCACTGACTTCCTTGTGCTGTATCTGGGGTTCCCTGAAAGCAGTTCCCTGCCTGAGTTTGATTCACCCACTTTGGTAGATGTAAGAGATCCAAGACATTTCCTCTTCCTACTCTCTGAAGTAAAGCTCTAAGTAGAAACTGTTGGGAAATAGTTCAATGACTTCATTATTTCCACTGCACAAGCTTTTCATTTCCAGCTGAACTCAGTTCTGGTGACCATTACTATCAGGTTAAGACTGCATGTCACTCAGCCCTTCCCTGACTTGATTATACACTCTGAATTTTACTCTGTATCTGAGAAAAGTAAATTTGGATAGCATTTAAGTGTGATTAAAATGTTTCGTGACCAAGAGGTACCTGGTCGAGACTGTACTGCAATACAGCACATTTCTTTCTTTCAAATAACCACAAACATACAGGTGAAAATATACCAAGGAGATAAAGACAGAGTCAAATGTGTTTCCCTCATTGGTAGCCATCAGCCATCTCCCTCCTATCATAGCTTCTCAATAAATACTCTGAATTTAACCCCTAGCTAGAAAGATGTAGGAGGGCTGGGCACAGATCGAGGTATTTTCCAACAGGTTAATATGACACTTGCTCTAGCGTGATTTGGCCTGGGGGCAGCCAGGACAGACAGATCAACAGAGCACATCTCTCTTTTCCACCCAGCCCTTTGCCTTTGTGAAGAAAGCATTTAAATTATGTATATACAATGCAATACACATACCTCACTATACATATGCATATGCACAGTGCATTGTAATAAATTAAAATGCCCTTGAATCATATTTCAAGGCCCTCCAGTTAAGGAACTGATAAAAAACTGACTTTGATTATTAGCTGTCATTTCATTGAGTGGTTTTTGTATGAAACAGGTCATCTTCCAGGGACAACCTTGTCCTATGTGTGTTCAGTTTTATTCTTGTCCATCTTAATACAGCAAAGTGAAAGGTGCTCAGATGTCTCAGTACAGCGCTGTGGAATTAGGGAGTCAAAACTTACAAAGCTGGTATGACATCTGGCAACCCTTCTAGATTTCAAAGCTTTGTCCTCCAATCCTTCTGGAGTTTCAGATTTGGGAAGAACTACCGGGTATTCATAAACCAAGAATACAACTTCAGAGTCACTGCAATAAGCTAAAAAAAATTATTACCTAACCTGGAGAAATATAAATCATACATACAATGTTTCATATGCAAACAGTATCCAAAACATGCAATTGTGTTATTATGATAATTTGTTAGGGATAAATAATAGGCGAGTGGTATGTGCAATCAGCTTTTAAAAAAACTTCAAAGCCTTCATTGGATCTACAATGAACAGATATCTAATTAAAAGCTTCTCCAGGACAAGAATAGATTTTCTAACCACAATCTAAAGGAAGATTACCTGTATTATCTGTATATATACTTAATTAAGGCAGCACAGGAGACAGAAAGGATAAAAGAATCAAAAACTGGGAGTGAGAAAGAAAAAAGATACAAAGGGCAGGGTGGAAACAAGAAGAGAAAGACACAAGAGGGAGAGAGAGTTAGATGGGTTGGGCAGGGCAGGTGGGAATCAGGGAGACCCAGAAAAAAGTGGAGTGGGAAGGGGTTAAAAACAGCAGAGAAGATCGCTCTGATTGGCATGAACTGACAGCAGTGCTGATCAAAAAGAGAGATGCATTAAAATCTCTATAACGAGACTCCTTATCGGGCACTCCATCGAGGTCAGACATCATTACTTCCAGATGAAGAAGCACCTTATAATCCTCTGGAGGATTTCCCACTTTGCCTGCTTTTCCATTACTTGCTGGTCAGCATCAGGCAGTGTAGAGCCTGCCAGAATATCTTGCTGGAGAAAACTTCATTTGCTGGGCTCCTACACTGAGCCAGGCACAGAAGCAGAAAGGCACCTGGTGTAGCTTATCTTGGTGATTTTACAAAAAGGAAAGTCAAGGTTCTTGCTATAACTAAGAGAGGTTTTGGATAGGAAGGTCACGTCCCATGTTAATAGCAGTATTTGGGAGTCGGTATCAACCTGCTGATATTAACCAATTGGAAAGAGCAGTTTTCAATTAATCGCCAACCTAACCTGGGCAAATAAAAACCCATTTGCTCCCTAACCATGTGTGGATACTCAAATTTACAAACTAACAGTACAGTCATTTATAAACTGGGCTTAGGAGTCAGTAACCCAGGTTAGAACCTGCCTCTGTCACCGACCTGTGATAGGATATTAACCTCTCTCAGGTGAGATGTCACTCTCTGAAAAGTCGAAATGATGTCACTCATCTGACAGAGATAAGTAAAAACTGAGATAAAGTAAGTGAAACAGAGTACCTGCTTCTTAACTGACTGATGAGCTGCTATGTTTAATAATACCATCTTCTAGAAAGTACTATATTCCTAGTCTATAGTTTGGGGACAGTTGAGCTAATTTTCACCTTGATCAGCAAAACTACCTGCCAAGTTAACTGCCAAGCATCTCTTGCACCATTGCACCAATTTATTGGACTGCGATGAAAATCTGAGCACAGAAATCAGGGGCTCTGTAAGGCTATAGCAACTTACTCAGTATCCTAAATCTTCTCTGTTAGGGGTTGTTTTGCCCTCTTTTCCCAAGAGAACATTTGTCAATGTCAGAGACATCTTTGGTTGTCACAGTGGGATGGCAAGGTGCAACTGGCATCTCATGGGTGGAAGCCAGAGATGCTGTTAAACATCCTACAATGGACAGGACAGTTTCCACTACAAAGGAGATCCACTGCAAATGTCAACAGTACCAAGGTTGAAAGATCTTGCTCTAAATGATGGTTTACGTTCTTTGCATTAATGGCTGTTGTTTAGTGAAGCTACTAAAAGGAAAGCTGATTAAGACAAGATGACTTTCTAATTAAAAATTAGTCTCCAAGCTGTACAAATTTAAAAACGGTTCTGTAGTTTCCCTTCAGAGTTAGAAAAATCCTCCCATAAACATAGTTAACATCATAATTAGGTCAAAATAACACCTTTGGAGCTAAGGAAGAGGAAGAGGCGTCTTCTGTTCACATGAATATATTGTCTCTTTGCTGGGTTTTAATCTAGCACATTAACCTGAGGGACAAGATTTCACTTCCAGTGTAGGTGCTACACAATGGACAGATGAAAGCCAGAGTCTAATTAGGACAAATAAAGAGAAGGCAGACACGCATGGGTATGTGCCCCAAACTTGGTCTGAATCAAGTTCTTCAGTGTTCTGCTCCACCAAAATGAATATTTTTCCAAGTAAATGATAACTGTAAAATGTTATTATTTTTTTCTCTTTGGATGGTCCCCTTCTCTGAATATCAATTGAGTACTGTCAGCACAAGTAAACTGGGACTTTTATTCTTTGTTTGTGATAATACAAGAGGCCCTTGTGCTCTCAGAATAGTTATTTCTAGACTCAATTCCCTTAGGATAGTTTCCTCCCTGAGTGTTCCTTCCACTTAGCTTTTTTTTTTTTTAGAGTAGTTAGCTTGAAATAAACCATTTCGAAGAATTAAATAAAAGGAAAAAATGCCCAACATAAAGAACATAAAACATCAGGAAATTGTAGGAGCTTTGTCACAATTTTGACAACTAAAACCCAAATGTATCAAGAATAAGAGCTAGTAAATGACATTGGGTGAGAGCATAACAGGGCTAGGACTGTTGTAAATGTCTTTTTTGTAGGTTTACTCTTATAATTTTCACATGGATTTGACTGTTTCAGATGCTATTATTATCCCCATTTTCTAGAGAAGGTAAATGAGGCAGAGGAGACAAATAACTCACTCTAGAATATGTATTAAACTCCGATGGTCTGGCTTAGAGTCTGTGTTGCAAATCTCTACGACAGAGTGTCTTTCTGCAGGAAAATGCTGAAATAGCTGTGTTGTGGGAAAGCTCGGAGGGGTGGTTAGAAAGAAGAGAAACAGATGCCGGGACAAAGGCAGTAACACCTGAGGGTGGCTGCAGGGTACTCTTGCCCTGACTAGGAATGAATTAAAGGCTGCCCAGGGGTTCTTTCCTATCTGGGAATGCCCCTGCCATGGCCTCTGCGCTCCTGAACTACCCTTTTCCATTCAAAGTCTGAGGTGGTCCCCCTTTCCAGACTCATAAGCCCAGTGATATAAACGATACCTCACTCATCCATATGCACAGCACCTCGCCCAGCACTGGTCACATGAGAGGCACTGAATAAATGCTAAATCAATCTTAAAGTGAGTTCAGGAGCACCTGGCCAATGAAGGGCTCTAAGGTAGACTGACCAAGGAGACATACGCATTTAGTCTCAAAAGTCGTGACAACTGTCTTCAGAAGGGTTGACATGAGGACAAGTTTGCCATGAGGCAATCGGGCCCATATCTGAAAATCACAGAGGCATTCACCAAGAGAAATACACAGGTGCCAAGTAAGTATCATTTGGATAAAATAGTATCAAAATCATTTGAAACTTTAATAAATTACACTTAATAATAAAAAAATCATTTGAAACTATAATAAATACACTTAATAATTTAGGTATTGTTGAGTACAACTTATGATCCCAATGCCAAATAGTATACATACTTTAGAAGACGTAAGGAAGGCCCAAGGATCTGTCCCATTTTACAGACTGGGGAAAAGTAGGACTTTAAGAAGCTAGGTAACATGTAAGGTCAGGCAGTAAATGGCAGACTCAGGATTTGAACCCAGGTCTGACCATAAATCTACAACTCCTACCCACTGTGCTTCACTGCTTCACTTGTAAGTTAGTGCATATCCTTCACTGGAGGCTTTCAAGAAGCTGGATGCCAGATTTTTTTGGTGAGAAATACAAAGGAAATGAAAGAAGAGGTTAATGCATTGAGCACTAAGTTGGATCAGGTGATGTCCAATGTCCTCACCCTTGGGGAGAAATTAAAAAGGGGTAATTTTTTAAAAGTACGTCAATTCTACAGTCTTCCTAAGTGTGTTCAGGTGCCCACTTGATGCCACTGGAAAAATGACCACCCTCATCAGCAAAGTTCTTTTGAGGTGACTGGGCCATTAATAATTAATGCTGCTAGGGCACTAGGTATATTTATAAATTCCCTAGTGCAAGCTCCTCCAAGGGTTTTTGGCTCTTGTTCACTCTAGGATTGGATGGCTGACAAGCATAGTCTGCCTCACAGAATGCAAGAAGGTGGAAGCAAGAGGGTTCCACACAGGCTAACCAAGGGCTCAAAGAGGGTGGGAAGAGTTTGGCAAAGAAATATCTGTTAGAAAAACATCTATCATAAAGAATACTTAGTTCTTTCAAAATTGGCGGCAGGGTGTGTGTGTGGGGTGTTAAATGAGTAGTCAGTGCACAAAACTAAGGACCCTAGAAGAACCTTAGAGGTTTAGAGGGGAGTTCTCACCCTTCAAGACTTCAAGTAAGTAACTTAACTGGACCAAAGAAAGAAAATAAAAGGTTAACAATAAAAATTTGGTTTTCTAGGGATTTTGCCACAAGTAAGTAAGGACCAGGTTCCCTTGCCAAGGGAAGTTACTACTAGTACTTAACCTTAAAATTTTTTATTGTGGTAAAAACACGTGACCTAAAATTTACCATCGTAACCATTTTTAAGGATACAGTTCAGTAAGCATTAGATATATTCACACTTTTACACAACAGATCTCCAGAACTCTTTCATCTTAAAAATCTGAACCTCTGCACCCATTAAAAACAACTGCTCCTTAAACCCTGCACCCCCATGGAAGCTAGTATTTTAAATACTAATTACTAAAGAATATGATAGTCTGATGGCATTGTTCTTAGAGAAAACAGAAAATAATGGCACTGGGCATTCAAAGACATATTGAGGCTGGCTCTGATACATCCGAGCTATGTAATTTTGGTCAACGGGAGCTAAAGTTTCCTAATCCTAACACTGAAGGCAATGATACCACGCCAATGTGACTCCAAGAAATAAAACCTGCAATAAGACTTTAGCAAAATGGCCCTGGGAACTATATCCAGTCTCTTGGGATAGACTATGATGGAAGCTAATATAAGAAAAAGAATGGATATATACATATATATATATATATATATATATATATCCATATATATAAATAGCTGGATCACTCTGCTGTAGAGAAGAATTTGGCACAACACTGTAAATCAACTACACTTTAATTAAAATTAAAAAAATTTTTTTTGGTAAAACAGTAACAAAATAAAATGGAAAGAGTGGGAAAAAAGAAACATTATAAGCATAGTAACGCTATCTCCTTTAAAAACTGTGTTAACGTTTCAGGCCAACCAGAATACCACCATAAATAACACACTCTACAGTACTTCCCTCGGCATCAGTGTGCTAAGTTAGGCATCAGATGTGAAGGGGAAGTGGAAGACCTAACTTGCTACTGAAGGTGGACCTGGACTCCAGGGAGTACAAAGTTTAGTCACGGGGTTACTGACAAACTCATGAGAAATCCTTACTTTCTGATGTCTAAGTCATTTATTTGCAATCCTGAGATAATTCTGTCTCATTCTCAATAAATTTCTCAATGAATCACCTGCAAGGATAAGCTGAAAATTCAGGAAAAGGGAGAAAACTCTGGAAATAATATCACAAGATGTGCTTTTAGAAAAAAAGAAATACCGTATTCGCCATTTGCAAGGCAGGATCCATCAAGCCCAGGATTTCTTCATTATAACTTGATTCTAGGCTAATGATGTCATCGATTACATCATCCATCTGAAGGAAAAAGGCAATGGAAGAGAGACAGGTATAAGCAAAAACTGTGCAAAGCAACCCAGAAAGAAATCCACAGTCTTTCTGTACCCAAAGCAGTAACAATCTTAGGGCCTACTGTATAAGCACAGGGAAATTTACTCAATACTGTGTAAAAAGCTATATGGGAGAAAAATCTGAAAAGGAATGGATATATGTAATATGTATAACTGATTGACTTTGCTGTAAACCTGAAATTAATACAACTTTGTAAGTCAACTATATACCAATAAAATTCTTTAGTTAGATTCTAAGAGGTAACTGCCCTTTTCCTCTCCAAATAAGAACACTATTGAAGACCATTTAATACTAACGGGTGATGAGGATGACATATACAGCCAGCACTTAGTGGGTGACTACCAGGTGCCAGGCTTTTTTATGGGCTAAGTGATTTACCCTGACAATAACCCCTGCAGGGTAAGTGCTATTAGTACAGCAATTTTTCAGGTGAGATATATGAGAAGCAACTGCCCAAAGTCACACATGGAATAAGGGTTACAGCCACAGTTTGAACCATGCTCTCAACTGTTATGCAAAACTGCCTGCTCTTAACAGGAAAGATGAACAAGGAAACTGCATCTTAAGTGACAGCTGCCTTTTCCTTTTTCCCCTGTAAAGACTATGCCCTGTAGCCCTCCTTGGAGTTAAAAAAACAAACAAAAAAAACCACAGACAGCAATTCAGCCCTTTGCTCCCATAGGGGTGTGTGGGGCACTGTGGCTCCTATACCACTGGGTAGCTCTGCACTAACCTTACAGCGACTTATAAAGTAAGTTTCTCCTTGTATAGCTGCCAATGTGCTGGGCACTCCCAGAGGAGTACACTAGGACATTACAGTCGTGGAGCTGACATTCCCTCTAGATCAATTTTATTCCTGAAGTACCAAAACATCAGTTATGATAACAAACAACAGTGATTACATGTGCATTGCAGCAGTTGCAAAGACAAGTCTGTGAAAACATTTCTTCATAAATACCTTCTATACTTGAGCTACGTGTGTGTGTGTGTGTGTGTGCCTGGTTCTTAACAGCGCTTCACAAGTACACAATGAAATCTCAGAACTGAGGGCTGCTCTCTTGTGTCTTCTTGCCATTTCCAATTAACAGGGACACAGTCTAACATCACGGGGCTTGTCTAAATCTTGGTTCTCCAACTTTCTGGATTGGGGCAATACCCCTAATCTTTAAGAACCTCAGTGTGCCTGTGTGTAAAATGGGGTTAATAACTCAATTGCTGGAGTTCCCTGGTGGCCTAGTGGTTAAGGACTCTGAGTTGTCACTGCCATGGCTTGAGTTCGACTCCTGGCCGGCCCAGGAACTTCTGCATGCTGCAGGCACAGGCAAAATAATAACAATAACAATAATAATGATGACAATAATAGTAATAATCACTGCTTTCTTGGATTCTTATGAGATTTCAGGACAAACCATATAAAGTGCTCACAGCATCAGGGATATAGTAAACATTCAAAAAATAACCAGAGGTCAGTTTCAAATAACTGCCAGCACACTGTTTATTAAGTTCCATTTCTAGGTATACCAGTTTGATCTGGTTTGTTTTAAAGAGACGCTTTTCCAAATGACTTGGTGAACTGGAAAATGCATCCGAAGACTTACGAGCAACCTCTCTTTGTGAATGTTATTTTATTTTTTAGGGAAATGAAATTAGTGAGCCTGGTGTGACAGAAATTTTAAAATAACTTTTTTCTCTTATGAAAAGAGTAATACATGTTGATAAAAGGCAGTAAAGAAAAGCCAAAAAAATAAGAATTTTTTTGTCGCTTATTCTTTCTCCCGTATACCTACATACACATTTAAAATATGTATTAATAAATGGATGTAGCATGATTTATATATCCATTAAATAGGATGTCAGAGAAAAAACTTTCATAATTTGGGAAAATATCCATGAAGTACTGTTCAATGAATAAAGTCTCAAAATATAGTGTCCACTTTATAATTCCATTTTATAAAACTGTATGGATCACATACACATACATCCCGGTTTTACTAATATTCCTACCAAAGTTACAAACCCATAAATTTGTGTAACACACTTTGATGATGGTATCTAAAATAAGTACAACAGTTTACATTTTATTTATCAAAATTTGTGTATTTTAAGCACTGTTTAATGATGGAAAGCAACTTAGGGAAAAATGTTGGATCATTTCCCTGGAAATTTTTTCATCACGAGACATTATGAAGAAAATAGCCCTGTTCAGAGCTTTCTCAAGTAAAAAAAAAAAAAAAAAGTCAATGAGGGGGAAAAAAAGCCCTGAAGTCATCAGGAAGGTGTGATTAGCCACGAATATAGATCCTCATTACAAAGTGTCACATCCTTGCGCTGTGGAGTCAGTCAGTACCTGCATGCACGACGCTCGTGAATGTGTGTTCATACTCGGGCATTCGCTCTCCGCCCTGTTTTGTTCTTCAAACTTATAAAATCCCTGCAAAAACACAAGCAAAATCAGCCCATGACTTGGATTTGCAAATGACTTTTTCCAGGACATGTTCACAGGAGGCTGATGGCACGGCAACAAGATGAACTAAGCTTCCCAATAAGGTGGAATCTGACCGAGAAAGGAAATAAGGAAGGAAGAACTTGCATCAAATCAGCATGAGAGATGACAAACATGGACGGAGAAGAATAAGATGGTTGGTTTGGGCAAAAGGGAAAAGACTTAGTCCCTCTAGAAATTAAAATCAACCAAACTTCAGAGGGGTGACCTCTGAAATCACATAAATATTTCAGAGGACAAACTCCATAAAAATGAAGCTCATTGTCTCATAATTTAGAAATAACAGGCATTAAATCAAAACTCTCCTCTGGATTTGGATGCTTCAAATTTTGATGCAACTATTAGCCTGAGGTATGTTTGAGTCTTGTCTCCAATCCAGCCTTTACACAAGCAGATTTCACCAGCAGCGGCAATTTCATTAGGAAACCAAATTCACCCAGCAAGGAAACCTTGGCCTTTCTGTTAAATTCTCAAGTGCTCTAGTCTTCCAATCCAGCCACGCATATTCTGGGCTTTTTTTTTTTTTTTCTCCCCCTTCCCAACTCTGGGAGAAATAAAAATAATATTCCAGACATTCACAACAAGCGGAACTTCTAAACCGCCTGTCCAACACCTTTTCTATTTTTGCTGCCCCTTTTCCACCTTCCCTTCTCTCCCTGCATTTTCACTGCTTTGTCAACGGAAAGGCATGGAAGAGAATGCTCAGCTAAGGAAGCGGAAACGGGGTGGGAGAAAAGGTGTCCTCGCCTCCACCTTCCGCTCCGAGGGGGCCAGGTCTCCTGCCGGGAGCCAGAACCCAGGAACCCGGTGACGGTGACGGTGACGGTGACACGCGGGAGGGTGACGGCTGGCATGGGGAATCAGAGACAAGGGCCGGTGAAGGGGGCCGCACGGACAGATCAGAGTCCACAGTCAAGTGCGGGAGGAAGATCCAACAGACAGTCATTTAGTGGAAGAAGGAGGAGAGGGAGGAGACATGAATTACCTCTTTTTCACAGTTGGAGTTAAGTGTAAGCATAGCCATGGGGCTGTTGGGTGCGCTGCTCCCCGGCACCGGTGGCATGACATGGTCGCCAGGCTGGTTTGGACATGGCAAGCTCAGGACTTGGTTGGCATGTTTATTTGCTAAAGTGGTAGAAAGGTACTGCTTTACCTGCTGCCTTTGGGCTTGCTGTATGTGGTACTTGGTGGGGTTTTCGAGGTGGGTCTGCACCTGAACATAGCCACGGAGGAAGAGAAGAGAGCGCTGTTATTGGTGAGTTTCGGACAGCTCTTCTTGCAGGCACAAACATGAGACGGGCCGGTCCGCCAACAGAAGAGATTTTTTTAAGCCCCTGTTAGGTACCAGGCACTGGGCTAATGGATTTTGATATTACTGAAGTTTCAAGGCTAACTCTCAGGATTTGGGGTAATACTTTGCCCTGTTTTATTTCCCTGTTAATTAGCGGTCCATCTCTTTAAAACTTGTGCCTTCTTCTCAGGTCTAATAACTCAACATTTGCAACTATGCAGAGGGGCAAAAATTTCCCCCAACACACCTAAAAGTGTTTATTAAGACCAAAACAATAATTTAAAAGCAGGAGCATAACTTGATTTATTTCACTTTTCTTTGGCAAACAAAACAGCTTTCTGTTTTAAAAGAAATAAAAGAAAACCTCCCTAAGAAACAAGTGTAAAACCGTTGAAGAACAGAAACAGAAACATTCTGATGATTAAATCAAATAGCTGTGGATTAATTCTTCCCACTTTCATTTGGACATGATTAGTTAATATTTTAATTAAGATCTTAAACTCGACATAAAAAGCAATTCCATATTAAGCAGTTTCTTTCAAACACAAAACACTTCTATGTACGTGTTTTTGAAGGCATAAATATTGAGCCACCAGGATCATTTTCCTTTCTTCTTTATAAACATTAACACAGAATAAGAAGCTTTTTAAAAAAAAAATCAGTGATACTCAATTTAAAGTCACTTTTGCCTTGATAAACATAATTTACTCTGACGAGCTATGAACAGGAAGGAGCTGATGGAGAGAGCATAGCCATGTACCGGGGGAAAAAAATTCAACTAATATTTACTTTGTTCAAAACTACATTGACTTACTGCTTATGGTACCAAACAATAAACAGCATTAAACTGGAGACATGTACTTATTGACAACTGTGGGTCTACAACAGTAACAATGAAAAGGTGAAACATTCAGTTTAATGATTACATTTCAAGAGACCAAATATGAATAAGAATAAAGCTCACCTGATAGTGATTATATTCTAGCATTTCCAGCATAACCACGTTTTAGGTGGCCCCAATCCAATGAGAAACGGTGGACTATTCACTCCCTCTACTTTTTGCAATTTCAATTTGTAGACTGGCATAGAGAAGGCAGTATAAACAAGGGATCCCGAGACACCGCCGGAAACTTTATCACAGCAGCCCTGCTTATAATAACCTAAGCTAATTAGTTATGCATATAAAAAAAAGTTCACACAAGGGGATTTGTTTTTTTGGAAGCCCTACGAGTTTGCTCTTAAATATTGATATCAACCCCCTCTCTACCCCACCCAGCCTGACGTCATGCTTTTTTTCATAAACATAAAAGAACCTTTTTAAGTGATGAGCTATCAAAGTCAAACTCACTGTCAGATCAAGGCCAATTCACTATTCATCTTTAGTTCCAGTAGTATTAATAGACAATGCTATTGCTCTTTCAGCCTTAGGTTAAGAGCTAAATGCAACCCCCCTCCCCACCCCCACCCGCCATGGAGAACACTGCCTAAAAGCCACACATGAGACTTTTCTAAGGGCCCAAGAACACAGCCACTTCCGACTACCGCAAGAGCGTCTTTTAGTATGGAGGAGTCTCTGTTGAACTTTCAAAGTGCAGTAGCCTCATCCTGCATCCTGGTCTCAATGTGCATCTTATTCTCAGCTGGACACATGTATAAATATCCTACTGACCTTGTATTAGCAAGAGCAGGAGCAAGTCTAAATCACTGAGGAAAAACACACACAGGCTGTTTTGGATATAGATTTTTTGGTGGAAAATAAGAAATACACATCTCATCTGAATGACTAACTCTTGGGGCTAGAGAAGAATAAGACTTATCATATACACAACAGATGCATTTGTATATCTACTCATGTATTCCTTCCATTATTTACTGTTATTATGCACTAAACACTGTGCAAGGCACAGCAGACCCACTGTGAACAAGTAGATATGATTGCCAGTGTTAAGACACTTAGAATCTGGGGGTAAGAGATAAAGGAAGAAAAAAGGCAAACAAATATATATATATATATATATATATATGTGTGTGTGTGTGTGTATCAAATATATATATATCAAATATGTATATCAAATATATATATATATATATATATCAAAATTACAATAATGGCCAGTTTTTACTGCTAAAATGGTGAGATATTTTAAGCACAAGAATTTGAATTGCAATAATTCCATCCCAATGCCTGGGATAATGAAGTCCTTTAGTTGACAATCTCAAATTGTTCAAATGACTGATCTAACATGTACACGGAGGTTCACAGAGACATTGTGAGTTTCATAAAGGGTCCAGACACGATAATGATGAGGACAGCAGACTTTACTAAAATAAACATCAAATGAGGGCAATGGGTGTAATGTGCTTATTTCACTATGCCACTTAAAAAAGAAAGGGCTGCACATTTAAAAATAAATGTTAATTCACCAGCAGATCCTTGTCCTTTAATGAATCAGAATTTCAGGCTTTAGTAAGGAAAGAAGCAACTTATTCGCTATTAGGCATTGTCGGTGAGGTCTTTACTACAACCAAGTTGGGGTTATCAGAGTAAGCTTCTACTGTCAATGCCTTTTTAAATAATTGAGGATAGACCGGTTATAAACACCCGGAGAAGACAGAACATCCCCAGTGGTTTCCAATCCAAACATCTCAAACAGGTAACATAAATGAGGTCATGCTCTGTGGGGTGATAACAGGGAGTAGCAGAGTCTGAGGCAAACTAGAAGATGCATGTCTCATTTGAGAGGAACAGTGGACATAATCTGCAACTGACCATGGCCATATGGGAATACCATTCCAGTCTAGTTAGCTCTTCCAGTTTTTTCAATTTAGCTGGCCACCTGAACTTCTTCTTCAAGCGAAATCGCCCAGATTACAAAAATGATGCTGGATTGTCTGATTTTTTCATATTGTACAAGACAAATCAAACACACTAGTGGCCTGGACTCAGCCCACAACCCAGGTGAATGCGGCCTCTGCTCTCCGCTGCCCATGAGGAGAATCTTCTTAGCTACCTGCCCTCGGCGGGTAGCCCAGGTTCTGAGAAGTTAGTTCCTCTTCTGAGAAGTTAGCATCAAAATCCAAGCATTTCCTGGTTCTTCTCTGAGAGGCAACGTGCTTTACAGCACAGTTACCAGATGAGTTAGGAATTCGAAACCTGGGTTGCAACTTCTACTTATGGGACCTTCTGCAAGTCACTCATCTTTTCAGACCTCCATCACCTTATGTGCCCGAGGGGGATAATCAGAGAACCTGACTCTTAGAGGTGTTTTTGACATTAAATGAAACCACGCCTGTACCAGGCTTAGCGACCCACCTAAACGGCAGTTTTCAAACTTTCTTTTTTGCCTTACCCCCCTTTTCAACTGCGAATTTGTTATGTTTATGTGGGTTATATGTATCTGTATTTATCATCTTAGGAATTAAAACTAAGACATCGTTAAAACCCAAGATTACCCACCAGCACATATGCCCACTGGCCATCAGAACAGTGACATTTTAACACATCCTGTGGCCTCTGTAAAACTCTTCTGATTCAGTCACCCCTCAGTATCCGTAGGGGATGGGTTCCAGGACTCCCTGCAGAGAGCAAAACCCACAGATGCTCAAGTCCCTAATATAAAGTGGCCATAGTACTGTCCTCGAGAGATGAGATGACAAAAGGAAATAGCATCTTGGTATTTTATTACAAAAGGAATTGTGACCTGGCAGAACTGCAGGAGTCTTGAAGCTCCCTGGGATCTCTGACGACACTGTAAGGACTTCTGCTGGAACACAGTTATTACAGTAGCACTGTTCCCAGCCCATCCTACCATGCCCTTCCCTGCTGGGTGTTGGTGGTACGTGACACACCATGTTGTCTTGCTTCCCTCACACTGGAAGATGCTGAAGGAAAACACTAAATGCCCTAACTCCTCATGGCATTATTATGAAGCTCTATACTATAGTCCTTTTGGGTTATTTTTTGTTTGTTTTTTTTTTTTTTTTTTTGCTTTTTAGGCCCACACCCACGGCATATGGAGGTTCCCAGGCTAGGAGTCGAATCCGAGCTTAGCCGCCGGCCTACACCACAGCCACAGCAATGCCAGATCCGAGCGACGTCTGCGACCTACACCACAGCTTACAGCAACGCTGGATCGTTAACCCACTGAGCAAGGCCAGGGATCGAACCTGCAACGTCATGGTTCCTAGTCTGATTCATTAACCGCTGCGCCATGACGGGAACTCCTCCTTTGAGTATTTATTTCATTTTTTTTCTTTTTACAGCAACACCCATGACATATGGGAGTTCCTGGGCTAGGAGTCGAACTGGAGCTGCAGCTGAGGCTTACACCACAGCCATAGCAACACCAGATTCAAGCCACATCTGCGACCTATGCCCCAGCCTGCAGCAACATCAGATCCTTAACCCAGTGAGGGATGCCAGGGACTGAACCCACCATTCTCACAGAGACCACCTTGGTCCTTAGCCTGATGAGCCACAGTGGGAACTCCCGCCTTTGAATATTTTATTTATTTTTTATTATTTAATGAATTTTATTACATTTATAGGGGTACAATAATCATCACAACTAAATTTTTATAGCATTTCCATCCCAAACCCTAATGAGTATTTTGAAAGCCATGTAAATACGATGTTTTGCCTTCAACCATCCTAAACCATAGCTTTTTAGTGATTTTCCTTTCATTCCTTTTTAAGTAGCCAAACAAGCATGAAAATGAAAACACATGTGGCATTAATACTCTGCATAGCTTGCTGATTATTTTTACACGTTTTTGACCTTCAGATCAACTATCTACACTAAGGAATTTGGATACCTGAAGTTGGATATGGTTGAGCCCTTGAAGCACAGACCACAAAAAAAAAAAAAAAAAAAAGCTGGACTACTTCTTACTCTATTTCTATTGAAATATAGTATTTTATCAACATAACTTGTATTTCACATAAATAAAGTATGTTAGCTATCTGGAGCAAGTGCAAACATTCAAAGGCTTTGAAAGTTTTCTTCCTTTTCGCCACTACTATCTTTTTGCCCTTTTTCCTTTCTTCATTCAGATCCTGAATTGATAGCAAGAGAACTGGAATGAATCACTCTCTAACTGTCCACAGTTTAGCTTTGCCACTGTCTAGGTGACAGTGACAGGTTAATTCCCATCGGTTTCATTCTAAAGAGATCTTGGAGAACATCCGTATAAGATGGTATCTTAGATACTACTATCTTGGCTGACAAAAGAATTCAAGGAGGGAAAAAAAATCCCATCGGATGTCCACTGTCCTCCTATTCCCTCCATTGTCTGTAAGCCAGAATCAAAATACAGTTGCGTGACTATTCCCATAATCCTTTTATCTCAAAATTGATTTTACTTTTTTAACAAGCCAACAAAGTGTTCAGCTTTCTCATTTTGTGGTTTAGAGAGAGAATGCGTTCTCTTGCTCATTAAGTTTAAGAAATATTGAAGGGACTATAATTCCATCAATTGCTATCCACTACCATTCCCAAACCACCATTCTGTACATACCGTTTTAAAAGGACACTGTACAGAGAAGGTCAATGATGCAATCATCATCCCTGAGAAAATGATGAAACAGAGAAAGCCAACCCCCTTTCTTTTTAAGGCCACACCTGTGGCATATGGAAGTTCCCAGCCTGGGTGTTGAATAGGAGCTGCAGCTGCCGGCCTTCACCACAGCCACAGCAACAAAGGATCTAAGCCACATCTGTGACCTACACCTCAGCTTGTGGCAACACCAGATCCTTAACCCACTGAGCAAGGCCAGTGACTGAACCCACATGCTCACAGAGGAAAGGAAACACAAGTCCCAGAACATATATTCTCACTCATTCATGTTTTCTGTGCAGTCTGTACAATGTTATCTTTAACAGAAAAGAAGTACAGCAAGGACACGAACCGTGACCTGAGAGAATTAAAATCATAGGCAAGCAAATAAATGCTGGAGAGAGTGTAGTGGAAAGGGAACCCTCCTATATTGTTAATGGGAATGTAATTTGGTCCAGACACTATGGACAAAAGTATGGAGGTTTCTTAGAAACTAAAAAAAGAACTACCATATGATCCAGCAATCCCACTCCTGGGCAAGTACCTGGAAAAGACAAAAACTCTTAATTCAAAATGATACATGTACCTCAGTGTTCACTGCAGCACAAATTACAATAGCTGAGACATGAAATCAACTTAAATGTCCATCAAAGATGTGGTATAAAAATATATATATAGAGAGAGATGTGGTACACCTACACTCACACAAATGGAATACTATGCAGCCATTAAAAAGAATGAAAATGCAAAAAAAAAAAAATTTAAAAAAAGGAGCTCCCGTCGTGGCTCAGTGGTTAACGAATCCGACTAGGAACCATGAGATTGTGGGTTCAATCCCTGGCCTTGCTCAGTGGGTTAAGGATCTGGCGTTGCCATGAGCTGTGGTGTAGGTTGAAGACGCAGCTCAGAACTGACGTTGCTGTGGCTGTGGCATAGGCCGGCGGCAACAGCTCCTTTTAGACCCCTAGCCTGGGAAACTCCATATGCCATGGGTGCGGCCCTAGATAAGGCAAAAAGACAAAAAGAATGAAAATGCCATTTGCAGCAACATGGATAAACTTCAAGATTATCATACTAAGTGAACTAAGGCAAACAGAGAAAGATAAATGCCGTATAATATCACTTATATGTGGAGTCTAAACAAGTGCTACAAATGAACTTATTTATAAAACAGAAACAGATTCCCAAACATAGCAAACAAACTTATGGTTACCAAAGGGAAAACAGGGGGATGCCCGGGAGGGATAAATTAGGAGTCTGGGACTAATAGATGGATACTACTATATATAAAATAGATCAACAACAAGCACCTATTGTATAGTGCAGGGAACTATATTCAGTATCTTATAATAAACTATAATGGAAAAGAATCTGGAAAGAATCATATAAAACTGAATCATTTTGCTGTATACCAGAAAACAACACAACACACCCAAGTCTTTTCCCTATCACAGGAATCTGTCCACCAGCTCAATCAGGCCTGCTTCCTATTTCTGTATGGCCTATAAAGTCAGAAATGATTTTACATGTTTAAATGGTTGAAAATCATCAAAAGAAGAATGATATTTCATGATACATAAAATATCCATAAATAAAGTGCCACCTAGCCATTCCATTCGTTTATGTGTTGTCCATGGCTTCTTTCGCACTGCAGCAGCAGAGCCCACATGGCCAGCCAGAGCCTGAAATATCTACTATCTGGATTTTTACAGAAAATGCCAAGCCCTGCTCTGCAAGAAAGTTTCACTCTCTAGAGTCCGATTTTCCTATTATGTAGAAACTTCAGCAAGGTTTGAAGCATAAGGTGATTTTCCTAAAGAGAAATAGCCTATGTGTGTGTGTATAAATAAAACTATTTTTTATGACTTTTTTCTTCCTGTAGTATATGGAAGTTCCCCGGGACAGGGACTGAATCCTAGCCATAGCTGTGGCCTAAGTGACAGATGCAGCAATGCCGGATCCTTCATCCACTGCGCCAGAGCAGGAATTCATAAAAGTGTGTGTGTGTATAATTTTATAGATTTTCCCCCCACATAACTGCATAAATAGTCACATAAGAACACAGGATATGCTTAATTACCTACATGTTAAAGACAAAACAAAAATAAAAACAAAAAACAAAACAAAAACAAAAACAAAACTCCAGCAACTCTGAAAAAAAGTTTACCAAGGTTAGAAATCAAACCAAGGTCCCCACCATCCTGTTTTCAGGGGCAAATAAAGGGAACACCTTCATTTTTGGTCAGTTTCAATCTAGGGCTTTCAGTAAGTAAACTGAGAAAGATAAAGCTGTGTAAATCTGGAGATTCACTCCCATGTCCTACTTGTACAGGCCGTATGCATGAACTTTACGGCTTTGTTCTTGGTCTGGACACTCTCACAATGCTTCCTGTTATACTAGTGTGTAGGATCTCTTAATTCAAAGAGATGAATTGTGAATGTAGACCCTCAGAAAAGGAAATTTGTCAAAATTTTGGTCTTGCAATAGAATACAGCAGACTGGCCCTACTGAAAGATCCTTGCGGGCCTCTTATCCCTAACTAATGGCCCGTGAAACAGTGTACTTATTATAAACTGCAAGGTGGGCATACTCTGCATTTAGGACAAATAATATTTAGCAGTCTCAGGGGGAAAAAAAAAGGTATCATCATAAGACAACTTCTACTCTATGTATTATTTTTTTAATCTCTCAGACTAAAATAAGCCAGAGGTCAGAGTATAAAAAGAACATCAAGTTTTTATCTTAGCCAAATAGAAACATAAGAGATTAAAGGGTGGCAGCCGTCTGGGTGCAGAGTAAGTATTTATAATCCTGGGATAAAAATGCCACTTATAGAATCAAATTTCTATGAGAGAAGCAGAAAGCTCAATACACTTAACCCATTATTCACTTTAAGAGAAAACCATGCATTTGTAGGTCCTGCATTCTGAGGTTAAAATCAATCATTATGCAAGAATATGTCATTACAATAGCAAAATTTTTTTAAAACTAAAAAACAATTAGCATTCATTCACTCAAAATTGTCTACCATGGACCTGATGCTATGCATTTTATATTCACTCCCAGCTTGGATCAGTTCAAAGCCAAACTAAGAAATCATGTGGATAACCATACAAAATATTCTTGGAAGCCTTTTGGAAAAATATTTAAAAAAACACAGTATGACAACTGACTGAATACAGAAGGAGTTACAGAATATTTGGATTTTGACAGTTTCAACCTCTTACTCTGAGTCGTAACCATCTGAGAGTACACCCACATGCCATATATGTAAACAACCCAACCCCCAGGAATGGGTGTGAGCCTTTATGTGCATGGCAATCATCTGGGATCTTGTTAAGTGCTGTGTGATTTGACCTGGGGTGGGGCCCGAGATCCTGCATTTCTAAGCTCCCAGGAGATGTCCACCTTGCTGGGTCACGAACCACACCACCCCATGAGCAAAAGGGATTAAATACTTTTTCACCTGGACTTCTGCTCCCATCAAAACAGGTATCTTCACCACTCACCCTCTCATTCACCAACACTCTGAGTACCAGCCAGAGGTGAAGCAACTGTCCTCATCTTACACAAGCTGCTCGGGAAGCCTTCACCAAGAAGGGGACATTTAAGTACAGAGCGGAAGCTGGGGAAGGGAACGAGCCAGGCAGATGCAGGGTGGGGAGGAAGAGCATCCCAGCAAAGCGCAAAAGTCCTCAGGTGTGAGCAAGCCTCCCCCGTTCTGCAAACAGCAATGAGGCCCTTCACACACGTTCTTTCCTTGGCGTCTTACTTAACTGCACTTGCCTGGTCTTCCTCCTACCTCTTTCATTGTTTCTTCTCAGGGGCCTTTGCTAAGTTTCCTCCTCTTCTCTCCCTCTTAAATGTGAGAGCGCCTCAAGGCTCAGAGCTTGACTTCCTCTCCCTGCGCACACAGCCCTGGCCATCTAAGCCAGGCTCCTGGATTTTAATGCCCAGTCCAGGGGTCCTGAACTCCATACTCAAGCCCATCTACCTACTCCATTGAGAGGACGGTAGACATCCCTAACTTAACATGCCATCCTCACCTCCAAATCAGCTCTTCCCAGGGTCTTCTTCATTTTAACAGATGGAAACTCCATTTTTCAACTAGGTTGAAACACTGGAAATCATCGTATTTTTGGAGGTCAAAAAAAAAAAAAGGTCTTCATCTGGTTGAACGTATTTGGCTCATTTCTACAACCCTGGTCACCTTTGACTCATTTCTTTCCTTCATACCCTCCATTCACTCCATGAAGAAGTAGTGGCTCCCTCTTCAGAATACATCCAGAATTTAACTAATTTTCCCCATCTCTACGGTCACCCCCTGATCCAAGCCACTGTCATTTCTCACTTGACTCTTCCATCTGCTTCTGTCTGTGCTTTCTTGCAGCCTATGTTCAATACAATGTGCGATCTTCGTAAAATATTTCAGATCATGTCACTCCTTTGGAGGGGGGAACCCCTCTGTAATGGCTCCCTATTTATCTCTGAGAAAAAACAAACTACTTGAAGAGAAAGACAAATATCATATGATATAACATATATGACATCCAAAAAAGGATACAAAGGGGGAGTAAAGGGGGCAAATTAGGAGACTGGAGTTTAAATATACACATTACTATATATAAAATAGATAACCAGCAAGGACCCACTATATAGCATAGTTAACTACACTCAGTATAATAACCTATAGTGGATAAATAAGAAAAAAAATATATATATATGCCTGTATAACTGAATCACTCCACTGTACACCTGAAACTAACACAACATTGTACATCAAGTATTTTTCAACTAATTTTTTTTTAAAAAAAGAGTGAACAAGCAAAACACACTACTTATAATGGCCTACAAATCCCGAAACTGCAGCTACCCATGGAGCTTGTTAGAAATGCATATTCCTGGGCCCTGCCCCAGAGCTAACAAATCAGAATCTCTGGGTAAGGAACAGAAATCTGTTTTAATAAGCCCTCCAGGTTTAAACCCACAGCAAAATCTGAAGACTCCTGCCCACTGCGCCTACCTCCATCTCCACCTGAGGTCATTACCTCTCTGATCTGACCTCCTACAATCACCCTAAGAACTTAGACTCCCCAGCCCCCACCCTGCGAGGGCTCTTATTTCTTGTACCCTGCTCTATTTTATCCAGAATATGGTTTGGCACGTGGTAGGAGCTCAGCAAATACTCAGAGAATCAATGAAGGAATGGAGGCGGTGTGGCTAAACCCCATAAACAAAGGGGAGAATGGAAACTAAAATAAAAAGGTCAAATTGTGTAGGGCCTTGTACAGGTTGAAGGCTAGCACTCGGACAGCCTCTAGAAATTCCTGATGAAATGGAGAAGTGGTAGAGTCTCATTCTTCCTGACCAACTCAGAAAGCTCCGCAGGTAATGTCTCTACGCCGGGCAGTTGACTCACAGGCACCTCCCTACTCTGAGTTACAGAGCCTCATTTTCTAGGAGGGCACACTCAAAGATTGCTAAGTCTTAACAGCGCTCATCCATGGTGCTTAGGGCCCTGAAGGTCCAATACACACGGCCAGGATTCCGGAGACTTGCCTCCATCTCTAAGTTGTAGACCCCTTGTAAGTGACAGTCAAAGCAGAGGTCCCCAAGCTGGTGGCCCAGGGGCACAGTCCACACATAAGGCTTATTGGTCTATAGATTACTTAATTAAAAATGGGCATTCATCTAATTATTAGTGATGTTGAGCATTTTTCCTTGTGCCTGATGGCCATCTGTATTTCTTCTTTGGATAAATGTCTATTCAGGTCTTCTGCCCATTTTTCAATTGGGTTGTTGTGGGTTTTTTTTTTTTTCTTTGCTGTACATGGAAACAACATAAATGTCCATCAACAGATGAATGGATTAAGAAGATGTGGTATATATACACAACGGAATACTACACAGCCATAAAAAAGACCAAAATAATGCCATTTGCAGCAACATGGATGGAACTAGAGACTCTCATATGGGGAAGTAAGTCAGAAAGAGAAAAAAAATTACCATCTATATCTGGAAATCTAATACATGGCACAAATGAACCTTTCTACAGAAAAGAAACTCAGGGACTTGGAAAACAGACTTGTGGTTGCCAAGGGGGAGGGAGTGGGATAGACTAGGGGTTTGTGATTAATAGATGAAAACGGCTGCATTTGGAGTGGATAAGCAATGAGATGCTGCTCTATAGCACAGGGAACTATATCTCCGTCACTTGTGATGGAACATGATGGAGGATAATGTGAGGAAAAAAAAACATATATATATATATATATATATATATATATATATATATATATATGGCTGGGTCGCTTTGCTGTACAGCAGAAATTGATAGAAAATTGTAAATCAACTATAATGGAAAAAATTAAAATCTTAAAAAAAAACCTAAAATAGAATAAAATAAACATGGGCAGTTTACACACCAAAGGTTGAATTTCTGGTTTCTCCAGATAAAACGAGTCTAGCAACGATGAGCCACCTTCTACTGGGCTGGCAGGGGGCTCAGTTCTGATGGGGCACTTGCTCTCCATTTTTCCAAATTACTACCACTCCGTATTCCAATGCTGACAATTAGCCTGATATACTCATTAATCTGCCTGACTCCTGAAAGCCTTTAAATTGGCAAACCCTGCCTTAGCCATTTACACTCCACATTCCAGGAGGTATTTCCAAATCTGATGGAATAGCGCTGGCATAAGTGAGTTTAGAATAAGCCACATTAAATGAACAATCTCATATGATATGAGTGAGAAAATAAAACACACTGATGTAAACTTTGAAAAGGTACATACATGTTTATATAGCATGTATAGTAAGTTCACACTTTCAACAACTTTTCTAAGGAAATCAAGAGACATGGGGGCAAACATTTAAGAACACAGATGTCCATCAGAGCATTACCTAAAACATACGTGGGCAAATTACTATCCTAGGGCCCACCACTTGTTTTGTAAATAAAGTTTTACTGGGACACAGCCAAACCCACTCATTTACATATAGAATAGGATGGCGTTGAACCTATTACAGTACTAGAGCAGAGTTGAGGAACAGACCTTATGTCCTCCAAAGGGTAAAATATTTACTATTTGGCCCTTTATAGGAAGTATACCAACCATTAACCTCTAGTAATAAAATATAGGAAACAAATATCTAATAGAAAGCAAAGCATTCAATTAATTATGAGGGAGCTATATAAGTTCAAGGTTCCCCAACACCAACATTACTGACCCGATGGCTAGGTACTTCTTTGTTATGGGGTTGCCTGTGAATTGAAAGATATTTAGCAGCATCCTTGGCCTCTGCCCAGTAGATGCCAATAGCTCCTGCCCCCCAACTGCAAGACCGGTTGTGACAACGAAAAATATCTCCAGGAGTTCCCCTTGTGGCTCAGCAGGTTAAGAATGCAGCACAGTATCCATGAGAATGCAGGTTTCAATCCCTGGCCTGGCTCACTGGGTTAAGAATCTGGCATTGCCGCAAGCTGCAAAACAGGTCGCAGATGTGGCTGGAATTCCACGCTGTTGTGGCTGTGGCGTAGGCCTGGCAGCTGCAGCTCTGATTTACCCCCTAAGCCTGGGAACTTCCATGTGCTGCGGGTACGGCCATAAAAAGAAAAGAAAAAAAATCTCTAGACATTCCAATGCCCTGGAAGGGAGGGGAGAATTGCCCCTATTTAAGTGGCTACAGAGAATTGCCCCTATTTAAGTGACAGAGTCAATGAAATTCTTATTTTATAAAACTACTTAGTGAGGGTGGAAGTTCATCATGTAAGTAGGAACACAATGCAGGCTAGAATCACCACATACACTAATGACCCTAAACTGACTCAAAAATGTTGTTTATACATTTCCACAGACCAAAAAAAAAAAAAAAAGGCAGTTACAAATCATTCTGCAGAAGTCTTGCTCATGACTATTTCAAGATGATGAAATTACAGGTGATTGTGACTTTACTGGTTCCTTTCAATATTTTCTATAACGGATGTGGCACTAAATTTGTCATTTAAAAAAATCTACAAATTCCACAAAAACTGAAGTCTGTGGATCTTGACAAATAAAAATATATTCAGGCAGAATTCCTCCACTGAAAATTTTACAAACCACAAACCCATTTTTATTTAATGATAAAATCTGTCTCATTCCAATTTTTTCTTTAAATACTTGATCAGATTACAAGGACTCTGTTGTTTATGAAATTTGGTTCGAACATTCAAGACCATACAGATTGAACTTGTACAGCATTTGACACATTTTTATGGTTTTGGAAAGGGCCGCAATTACGTGGTTCAGTGGTACCCTTGTAATAATAGCTCATTGTAAGGACCGTCCAGTTCTTGCCCCTCCTGACAGGAGTTGTGAGTGTGGCCTTCCACGTGCTATAACTTTTTCATGTGCCCCAGTTTAGGACAGCCTCAGAATTGCAGACACCTTTTTGTTCAGCGTTTCCCCCCTCTCCCCACCCCCAAAATGCTCCTATTGTTTGCAGTTTATCAGGTATTAGTGATCATTATGGCACAGGCAGCAAAATGCCTTTTCATAAGGACAGACACTCTTAAGAAACTGGCAGTGGTCAAGTTTGTCAGAGATGAAAACATTGCCCTGGGCCTAAGCAAAAGGTCAGTCAGAAATGAGAGCTGAGTGCTGCCGGTTTGAAGGTCAAGTCCACACGAGCCGAAAACTGGCAAAAAGCAGCCGCCTCATAATAACACAGACTTCAGGGCCTAGATCATGAGACTGTGGGGTCCTCCCTGTTTTTGAGGAAATGCATTGTCTTGGGCAATTCATAAGACTTATTGTACAGATTATGCAATGGTGAAATTCCAGTCTTGAATGAGCAATCTGTGACACTGACAGTTGCAACCCACCAGCACTCTGGGACTATATGTTTTATGTGCAGGTACATTGTGACCATTGGGCAACGCAGCCATTATACAACCTGCATTTACGGAGGTACCGAGGATAAAGCAGCTGCTAAAGCTGAGCTCCCGATCCCACAAAAGCCATACTGAAGTTGGAGGAGCAGAGATAAACACAATGGCAACAAATCAACAAAAAAAGGAAAATGTCCTACAGTGACACAGAGCAATGCAGGAAAGAAAAGAAAGCAAGCCCTTGGGAGAAAAGAGGGCTACGCTGTGGTGGGGCATTCCATCTGAAACCCAAATAGACAAAGAAGCCAAGTATGCTGAGAATCAGATGAGCTTAAACCCTGAATTGTAGCAGCTCCGCATTTTGGAGGAACAAGAACAATATCCATAACCAAGCCAGTGGAGCTGGAGTATGACCAGGTCTGCACATAAACTGCAAAAGGTGGTTAGGGCCAGATGTGATGGAGCTTTGCAGGCCTTGTAAAGGCATTTGATCTTTCTTCCCTGCTACTTATAAGAAGCCTTTGGGAGGTTTTAAGCAAAGTGACATGATCGGATGAACATTTGTAAGACATCACTCTGGGATCGACGTGGATGGGGAGGAACCGTGGACACAGGAGGAAGAATTAGGAGGCTCACATACATGAGAACTGATGATGCTTTGGACTCAAATATTAAGATGCAACTGGATATGAGATATATACCACTAGCTCTACGGCTGCTTCTTGGTTTGTAGCAAATCTAACAGCACATACATTAAAGGACTTTCTTACACAAGGCACTGAAATGTCTCACACCACCGCCGACAAGTAATCATAAATGACACACACAATTGTAAAATACCTCATGCGCACGAACTCAGTGCATGGCCAACTGTCAGGGTGCAATGGAGAGAGGTGGCCTGGTGTTGTTAGTATCTGGCTAGAAATTAAGGGAAATTTGACCTCAAAACCTAGGCTTAATGCTTTCAACCTCAGTTTTCTATTTGTAAAACAGGATCATGGATTCTACCTGTCTAGTAGGTGCTCATTTTGTTCTTTACTTTTAAATGATAAACTCATGAAAAGTACTTAACATGTAGTAAATGCTCGATAAATAAATAATGTGCTCTATTACTGTTAGTCTTAGATTTTTTTGTTTTCACATTCAAGTAGATCAGTGTCAGATCATTAAGCTCATGCATCTCAATAAAGAAAAAAGGCGGCCACCTTGAAGGAGCGGAAAGGGCAAAGGGGGGGGGCGCAGTTCAGGCTCTCTTTTAGGTATCCTTCTATATTTTGACTGATTCAAACATCACAGATGGATGCCAAAGGGAAGAGTAAAAGGGGAGAAACAAGAATCTTAGAGCATGGGACACTCGTTGGCTGGAAGAATCATACAGAAGGCTTTGTGAAATCTTTTTTCTCTCACACTTCCAAAGGTGCTGGCTCAGTTGCAGGTTTTTTAACAGGGCCTTAGGGTAAGTGGAAACTTCCATATGCAAATTTTTGACTGTGCCTTTTTTTAGGAAGAGGTCTCACGTGGTGAAACATTTAAAGATGAAATACCATGCAGAATCTGCAGGTAAGGAGGAGGTACATACAGGAAAGGAGATGAGCCATGAACTGAGTACTGTTGATGCTGAGTGAGGAGTAGTTAAGAGGGTTCCTTATATTCTTCTCTCTGCTCTTATTTAAGATCAAAACAGCCTATCCACATTCACACAGAGCAGAGACGTTTATGTACTAGATACTTCATCTGTATTCATTTTCTATCTTCTTTTTCTATAAAAAGAAAAGTCCTAGGGTAGCCTATTTACTAAACAAGCAATCGGTCGATTTATTTACCTACTACAAGCATAAAGGTCAGCTTTTTGGCTTGCTATTCAGGATCTTTACCTGAAGCTTTCCTCGAAAGGAGCTGACTTGATGGTTCATGAATGGATCATGGATTCAGTGTGATCCATGCCATTCCTCTGTGGTGCTGTCAGCCTGAGCACCCCTCAGAGAAACATTTGATTAACAAAGCAAGTTGGATTGGCCCATGCAATGTTCTTACTGTGATAAAATCAGGAGTGTGCATTTTAGTCACAAACAAAACATTTATTTCCTTATGCAGAGGGTACAAAACTGAATTCATGTCGACCTTTTTGTTTTGTTTTGTTTTTTGTCTTTTTGCTTTTTCTAGGGCCACACCCGCAGCATATGGAGGTTCCCAGGCTAGGGGTCTAACAGGAGCTGTAGCTGCCGGCCTTCACCACAGCCACAGCAACGCGGGATCCGAGCCGCATCTGCAGCCTACACCAGAGCTCACGGCAACGTCCGATACTTAATCCACTGAGCGAGGCCAGGGATCGAACCCGCAACCTCATGGTTCCAAGTCGGATTCGTTAACCACTGAGCCACGACGGGAACTCCATATCTACCTTTTTGGATTAAAATCAGGACCAACTCTTTCAAAGTGGCCAAAGATCTACATTTATGTCATAGAAAAACATACAGTTAACTGAAACTTGAGCTTATAAAGATACTTAGGGAGAGCTGGGGTTTTTCTCATTAAAAAAAGTTCATTTGCCGAGTTCCTACCATGGCATAGCAGGTTAAGAATTCGAATACAGTGGCTCAGGTCACTGCAGAGCAGCTAGTTTGATCCCTGGCTCAGCTCAGAGGGTTAAATGACCTGCCATCATCGCTCAGATCTGCAGCTCAGATTCAGTCCCTAGCCTGGGAACTTCCATGTGCCATGGGTGTGGCTATCAAAATAAAAATAAATAAAATAATTTTAAAGGTTTTAGTTTTTAAAAAAGGATTTATGGCACTCTACAAAGCAAACTCAGAGGGATTTAAAATTTGCTGTGAATTTATAAAAATGTATAAAAGTAGGACACACCTAAAAAAAAAAACCCAATATATATACTGAGACAACCCCACTTGGATTTCTTTGTGTAACAAAAATAACGGATAAAATGTGTAAAGAGCAAAGGGACAAAATACTTCTTTTGGGAATAGAAATGGGAATTTTGAAGGCATTTAGAATATGGGAATATATTGGGGTTCTCATAATGATGAAAAACAATTAAAGAGTGGAAATGAAGTAATTGCTGAGCACCTATTACAACACGCCAGGTAGTTTTTCTAAAAGTTTTCAATGGATTCATTCACTTTATCTTCACTACAACCCTAGGAGGTAGGGGCTATTATTATTCCTGTTTTAGGAATAAGGAAACTGAAGCTCACTCCAACCCACTATACTAACTACTGCCATGTTCTGAGTTACTTGTAGAATTTCTATTTCAACACGGTATTGTTGATGGTGAAACTACACAGAGACTCTTTGTAATGCTTTTTTCTTCTGTGTACCTGTTTTCACATTTCTAAATATGCCTCTCTTTAATACATGGTTCTCACCTGGGTGAACAGCAGGCATTAAACCTCAGCTAGACCAGATTCCCAAGTGGACGAAGCAGCCCGCAGGCCAGTGGTGGGCCAGCAACGGCTGAACTTTACAAATGAGAAGTCAACACCAACATCGGTAGTGGGAAAACTGCCTCAGGACTTGGAGTGGTTTAAGCATTTATGCTTCTTCTTTCTTTCTCTCTTCCTTTCTTTTGGGGGGGTGGGGAGGTAGGGGGCGTGTTGGGGGTTGGTAGGCAAACAGGGTCTTGAAGACTCAAAAGGAATTTTTGTTAATCAAAAGCATCTGTATCATGGGATTTTTAAAGGAAAGGTTAAACCATTGAACAGAATAGTAACGCCTTTTATAAGAAAGAAAATGGGCCACTGTTATCACTGAAATGCCAGTTGCCATATACCTAATTGTAAACCAGTATCCAAAAAAAAGAGGGAAGAGAAATGTCCAGATTACTCTTCTGTCAAATGGCTTAATGTACTATACGGTTTGGGGAAGGAAAAAAAAGGGAGCAGAGTGGTTTAATCAGTCCTCAAAAGTCTGTATCTTATGTGTAGGAGATAGAAAGAGGGACCCTCATATGAAAGAAAGCCCCTCATTCCTCTCCTTGAGGAGCTTACAAGTGGATGGTTAGGGTGGGAGACAGAGGAAAGGGAAACCACACACAAAGTTACTCATAAGAGAGTCCTACCATTTAGGACAGTGGTTCTCCTCCTACCAAGTGAAGTCAGTCAGAAAGAGAAAGACAAATACCATATGACATCACTTATATGTAGAATCTAAAATACGGCACAAGTCGACCCATTTACAGAACAGAAACAAACTCCCAGACACGGAGAACAGACTTGTGGCTGCCAAGGGGGAGGGAGAGGGAGTGGGACGGACCGGGAGTTTGGGGTTAGTAGATGCAAACTATTACATTTAGAACGGATAAGCAATGAGGTCCTCGTGTACAGCACAGGAAACTATATCCAATTACTTGTGATAGAACATGATAGAAGGTAATAAGAGAGAAAGCATGTATATATATGTAGGACTGGGTCACTTTGCCGGAGAGCAGAAATTGACAGAATATCGTAAATCAACTATAGTTTAAAAAAATGTTTTTAAATAAATTGCAAGGAACAACAACAACAACAACAACAAAAAAAAACAGTGGTTCTTAACCCCAGGCGATTCTGCCCTTCCAGGAACATTTGGGAATGCCTGCAGACATTTTCACTTCTCACCACTGGGGGTACTTGGGGTGGCTATTACTGGCATCTAGTGGGCAGAGATCAGGTATGATGCCCACAACGAAGAATGACCTGGCCCCAATCTCAAGAGTAGAGAAGTCCCACACAAACAGACACTGTGTCAACTCACCACCCCAAACCTCGTTGAGGTGGATTTCAGGAAAAAAAAAAAAAAAAAGGGAGCAAAAGCAGTCAAGCCAGAGGAATGGCACACATACCCTCTACGGTACTGATGTGCCTCCTTCTTGTATCTGAGTTTCAGAGTCATGCTTTCTCTTGACATGCAAAGGACCCTGTTTTGATTAAATGGAAGGAAGAGGAAACATCACCATCACTATAAAGAGCTTAATTCAAAATCCAAGACTTTGTATCAACTTGAGTCCTGGACAGTGATGTGGGAGGGAAAAGTAAATTGAGAAGTACCAGTTCAACACAATAATGATCAGCTGTGCCCTAAAACTACACAGGACGAAAGTAAACAATTCTAATGATTCAAAAAGCACACTGGGAACTTGCTTTGGTGTTTCTGAGTGTGTTGCAATATCACTTACAAGTCCTTTCTGTCTGATAAATAAATACTAAAGGAACATGACTGCACTTGCAAACAGAGTTAGTTTTACAGTGTTTCACAAAAATCCTCCTTACTCTCCCAAACTACAATAAGAGAACAACAAATAGTTTTCATCTATTCATTTCCTGTATCTTAAAAGGGAATTATATTTTTCAATATATTTTAACTACTTTTAAAGGTCATTAATTTATAATTTTGTAGATTACACAGAGATTTTTATTTTCTAACTGCTTGCAGAAGTACAAACAGAAGTGGAGCAAATGCCGGTATCTATTAAAGCTGAAGGGTTCGGGAGAAGGAAGCTTGCTGGGCTATTCTTCCTACTTTTGTACATCTTAGAAATGTTACATCATAAAACGTTATTTAAAAAAAGAAATCAGTTCTTAGACATACAAATACACACACAAATGTTGCTTCAGATGTTTATACGAAATAATTTAATCCTGATGTGTTCAATGGCAAATTCTTTTGATCTTAAAGATTTTAGATCTAGGAGTTCCCGTCGTGGTTCAGTGGTTAACGAATCCAACTAGGAACCATAAGATTGCGGGTTCGATCCCTGGCATCGCTCAGTGGGTTAAGGATGCAGCAGAGCCACAAGCCGTAGCATAGGTCACCGATGCGGTTTGGATCTGGAGTTGCTGTGGCTGTGCTGCAGGGCAGAGCTGCAGCTCTGATTTGACCCCTAGCCCAGGAATTTCCACATGCTACAGAAGCGTCTATAAAAAGAAAAACAAAAGGGAAAATTAACAAATAAAATAAATAATACACTACTGAATAAAAATAAAATAAAGTAACACAAGGTCTGGTTTAGAAAAATCTACAGTCTGGAAGAACCACAAGTGAATGGATTCTCTTATGACTTCTTCGCCTTGTAAGCAAGTGAAACAAGCTGCTAGCCTTTTTCTCTGGGCTACACCTTAAAATCAAATGCCATCTGTGGAAGCAGCTAGTAAGGATCTCATTCAACTCTGGAGAAAAGAGCAAATGACTAGGTTTAACTCTATGGTTGGATTTATATACTGCACGGCCACTGACCGACACAGAACACAAGAGTTGTTTGATATATAAAGGAGGACGCTTTATGATGTTGTCATGTCATTAGAACCTACTGAACCAGGCTTTCCATCTCCAACTATGCTCGATATAACATAGTGCTCATAGCAGGTATACAATAAATAGCCTAATACTGAACAGATAATGAACCAGCCTGAACTGCTCATTATCTTTACAGGTTATAGCCCCCTGGTCTCCTCTTAGCCTCTTACAACAGTCAACTGTTACAACCCACCCTTGCAGAATGACCCAGCCATTAGCAATCACCCCACTCATCTGACACTGTGCAATGATGGCATCCATCCAGTGCTCCCCTGAGGAAGGTGAGTGTCACTACTGCCACCTTCAAAGTGGACAACCCATCCCTAAGTCAGGGGAAGTAACCATTTGTGCACAAACAATAAATACAGAACAGGTGTCAAGTTCACCTGCTAGAGGGTGTTCACTGTGTGGCCCAATTTAAATACCTTCTTCTGAAATGCAAAATTGTTCCTTTAAGACAAAACTGTTCCATTCTGGAGTCCTCTTCATGGCTCAGCGGTTAAGGAACCCAACTAGGATCCATGTGGATGCGGGTTCCATCCCTGGCCTTGCTCAGTGGGTTAAGGATCTGGTGTTGCCATGAGCTGTGGTGTAGGTCACAAATGTAGCTCGGATCCCACGTGGCTGTGGCTGTGGTGTGGGCCGGCAGCTATAGCTCCAATTTGACCCCTAGCCTGGGAACCTCCATATGCCTCGGGTGCAGCCCTAAAATAGCAAAAAAAAAAAAAAAAAAAAAAAAAAAAAAAAAAAAAAAAAAAAAAAAAAAAAAAAAAAAAAAAAAAAAAACACCAAAAAAATACCTGTCTCATTCTAATAGCATGTCCCAATGATGATGAATTATGCATATGCCTCTGTCTAATAAAGTGTAGGGGGGGACCACAACGGAAATAAATGGGGAAAGCCACGAAAACAACTTCCAAGAACAAGCATTTTGTAAATTCACATTTCAAAAACAGGGAGAATTCAGAAAGTGCTATATTCCATCGTGTCACAGTTACCAAAACACTTCAAGTGCCTTTGTTTTATCATGCTATTTACACGTTTGTTAGGACGACATAAAATCACTGGCTTAGTTTCACGCTGATGACACCCTTGAACTGCCAAGGTGTACCCTCCTGTTCAATGAGCTGTGCTACTATTCATAACTAAAAAGAATCAACTGCGTTATCATAAATAAGATGCAGTTTATCACTACGTCTGATCATCAAGTATCTCAAAAGCTGAAAACTGAGTCACCTTCATGCAGATTCAACTATGCTGCTGCTCCATTACCTCAGTTTTTTCTTTCGAACCTTAAAAAAAAAAAACCTTACATTACTAACGCAGGGCAAATGAGAGATCTCAAGGAAGAATTTATCTCCCAAAGAAAAGTAACGCCATAAAACATGAAATGCAACACACGACATGCTTCCTTCCCATATTTGGACAGAAATGTCAGTCAAACACCAGTAACACATTATATTGCTCCTTAAACAATGATAAAAGGAGCTTGTTAAATAAAAAATCTTAAAACAACAAAGACAAACAAAAATCTAGAGCAAACTGCCCCATCTCATTCCTCTCATTGATTGCTACTCTTTAGAAGTAATCGATTTTAGGGAAAACATGCATTTTTTTACATTTCCAGGCTATTTCAAATAGAATTAAGTTAAAATATAACCACATACATATCCTATTAGAACCAACATTTGAATGTGTGATATGTTAGTTTTATGTAGTTTGCTTTTTAAAAAATATGTAGGAATAAAATATAGATGAGATTTACATCTCTTTTTAAAAGTGTTTCATTAATATATTTTTTAATTATTTTCAGATTAAAGGGCATTTAGGTGGTTTCCAGTTTTCATTATAATAAGGAATACAGAATTGAATCTTCTTGCATTCAGGAACATATGACCATTATATGACCTTCAAGGGACTAGAGTCTTTAGGGTGGAAGATAGTTGAGAAAAGACAGTGACTATTTGACATTTTCATAGATGCTGCTCAAATTCTCTGCAAAAAAGCTGTTCCACTTATACTTCAGAAAAAGAGGATCCGAGCAGCCACTTACCCAGACCTTCCCCAATACTGGCTCCAACAGGTTTGACAAGCTTTCTAACAATTTTTGTATACAGCTTAAAGAAGGCGTGTCACATTTTCATTAGGAAATTTTAAGGAGATTGTCTTCAAAGGAATCGCAAGTAAAATTCTTGCCCTAAAGATAATTACAGGGTAAGGAAAAGTGAAACAAGGAAGACAACTAAAAAAAAAGGAAAAAAAACCCAAGACAGCACTCTCAAGGAAGCTAACTAAGCAAAGAGAATGATGATAAGCTTCCATAATAAACACTCTGGCAGTTTCTGGTTGGGATATAACTTATTACTTTTTTTACCTAAAAGTGTTCCCTACATTTTTGTTTTCAATTTTTAAAATTTTTGTAGAATGATATACTAACGGCCACCTTCCAACTCCCAGAATGAAAAAAAAAAATTAAGATATTGCCATATTTACTACAGATAAAATACTAGGGATAATAAGAAGTCCCTTAGGTCCCTCTGTCCCATTCCCCCTTCTCCCTCCCCAGAGGAAACTATTACCCAAAATTTGTTGTATATCCATCCAGTCCGTGTTTTTTTATGCATTTACAACATTGCACCTATAAGGCATCTATGTTATTTGGTGTGACTTTCTTAAAAAAAATAAACATTGACCATATGTATGTCTACACCAACTTGCTCGCATCACTCAACATCACATTGCTCAGACCTATCCACCATGTTACATACACATCTAACTCATCTATTTTCCTAATGTTATGATGTAACCTACTCCCTCACTGATAGACATTTAGTTTGATTGTAATTTGTTACAATAAGAAGCAATGCTGCAGTGAACATCCCTGTGCATGTCTCCTTTCTGGTTTCTTTAGAATATAAATATTAACATAGAATTGCTAGATAGTAGGTTCTGCACATTGAAAACTTTTTTAAATGTTGCCAAATTGTTCCCAAAGTGTCTAAACAACCTATGCTGCTATTAGCATATGTATGAGGGTTCTGATTTCATTGTTCTGTTCAAATACGGTATTATTAGGTTTTCTAATTTTTGCCCATCTGGTTGTAAGTAAAACAGTATATGGTTATTGTTAGAATTTGCAGTTCTCTAGTTACAAATTGGGCTGAGCTTTAGTGAATCGTCTTATTCTTTGCCCTTCTTTTCAACCCACTGTTGTCTTACTGCTTTTCAAAAGTTTTTTATATATTCTAAGTACTCATCCCATGCTTGTTATTTATGTTATCAATATTGTTTTTGCATTTATTGCTTGTCTTTTAGCTTCATGTTTCTGTTTAACCATATCTATCTTCCTTGAAAATGGATCAAGAATAAAAGCCATAAGAAGAGATCTTTCATTTTCATTTGTTCAATTTGAACTTGTGCTCTTATCCATTTTCCAAAGTAAAAATGAGAAAGTTTAAAACAATAAAGAAAAACTGTTTTTTTCTAATTATTTCAGAGAAAATTATGATTAATATTATTATTAGGGAATAAATCCATAAACACTATAATTAGTCTATAACATTTGATTTCTGAAGACTGGAAAATCAACTTTTTAAAAATGATAACGTCTGTAAACAGATTCACTATTTTAATATATCACTATAATATTCAAATTTAATACAGAAGATTAAAACTTTATACAATAATTAAGAATCACCTCTGTGGCAACACAAATTGCCTTTTATATTAAAAGTCATACAACCTTAAATTAATGTTCCAACTTTTCTAGTATCATCTCCTGAAAGTGTGGTTAAAACTTAACAGCATTTAGCAGCCTGTAAAGAAAATCACCTTATCCTATAATCATAATCATCAAAGACATATTTTCTAAGGACGTATTTCACATTAAACAAATTTTATCACATAAATAATCTCAACTTAAAAGCAGAACTGGTAGTACAAAGGAACTAATTCTAATACAAATCTTCAGAAATTGTGTTTGATCATGTAAGAAGAAATACTCTCAGATTATTCTTTATTCCTTTCTCCTAGGGCGAAAAATAAATCCTAAATGGAATTACCAACTAAAAGAATATAAACAAAACACTCAAGTTTTTAACATATTGAGCCACATTTTCATCCTGAAAAAATTACACCAACTTACATTAATATCAGCAGCATACAAGTATCCATTTCCTCACATCTTTACAACAAATGAAACAGCAATGTAGTAAACAAACCACAAATATGCAAATATCAATATGGTAAACAAACAGTCTTACTATTATTTTATTTTGTATTATTTAATATCACTTTCATATATATATATATATATATATATATATATATTTTTTTTTTTTGGTCTTTTTAGCGCTGCAGCTGTGGCATATGGAGGTTCCCAGGCTAGGGGTTCAATCGGAGCTGTAGCCGCCGGCCTACGCCACAGCCACGGCAATGCCAGAGCCACGGCAACACCAGATCCGAGCCATGCCTGCAACCCACACCACAGCTCACGGCAACACTGGATCATTAACCCACAGAGCAAGGCCAGGGATTGAACCCACAACCTCATAGTTCCTGGTCGGATTCGTTGTCACTGCACCACGATGGGAACTCCTCATTGTTTTTAAGGGTAATGATTTTGTTATGCTTGTTACAGTACAACTATTTTTTTAATTGTCGAATTTTTAAAAATTCTACTACCTAGTAATTCTTACTAATGGGAAGAGGGTGATGAAGGGACATATTAATCAATTTGAAAACTCACATCAAATAACTATCTACTACTTTTAAGCCTCTCCTGAGTCTACTTTGAGAGACTCTCTTGTTGCCCAGCAGAAATATCTTTTTGTGTATGTTCTTTCATATACTGTTCATTCTCAAGAGCAGTGACAAAACTTTTTGGGGATTTGCTCTCAAATATTTAAAAGGTATGAGGACAGGTGAGCCGTCCTGGGAAGAACTGGGTATTAGAAAGGACAGTCAAAGACTTAAGTTAAGGTAAAAGATATGGTCTACCCAAACTAGACAGAGTGCTCAGAATTGCCAGACAGGTTGAATCTGCTGTCTGAAATCAAAGGTCATTTCAACTGCAAGTTTTATTGCTGTAACCCAGGCCTTCGGACTGGGAAAGGAGGAAAATAATATATCCAGCTTGCGGACTAATTTCATCCACGTCATCTCAAAGCTATTCACCATGTCTCTCCCCAGGAGAATATAACCTTCATGAAAGAAAGACCTTTATGTTTGTTTGTTTATTTTGCTGCTGTTTTCTCAGCACCTCTAAACAGTGCCTGTCACTTTAATACTTACTAGATTTGAGCTGAATTACTCATTGAGTAAATAACCCATTTATTCCTTCAAGCAGACTGATCCACAGGGCTCCATCTTTAAGTACCATGAGCTTTTTTTCATCCAGTGGTTCAAAAGAGATCATATAAAGGAAAGTGCTGGCCAAAGAAAGTAACAAATCCAGAGATCGATGGCATATGTAATAAGTTATATTTCAAGTTTTAAATCCCTTTCATTCTTTTAGTACTAAGGGAATTAGAGCATAGTGGTTAGCAATGTAAGATTATTTGGGGACACGGGGAGAAGATCAAAAACAAGCTCCATTGCTTCTGTTTGTGTGGCCTTCAATAAGTTGTTTCAACTTCTTTCCAGCACCTCTCTCACACTGACACTGTAAGTACCAAATGTGACAATTTATATAAAATATTCAGCACAGTGACCAGCATGTACTAAGGAGCCAACAGATTAAAGCTGCTGGTTTACTGTGTACTTGTGGGCAAAGAAGTAGAAAAGGCAGTGTGTTGACAGCATCTATTCTAAATCACACCCAACAGTCTACCAGTTGCCAGTCTTCATTTGAAGCCCTCTCCACTTGGGCATCTTATAAATAAGCAAACAGAAAGCCAACCACAGTCCTCCTGGACAGATTCTGCAATCCACTTCAAAATCTGCCAGGGTTTTAATCAGTCTCGTGATAGGCAAAGTCACTTCCCAAATGGTAACTATGTCATTAAAGAAAAATCAGGCTTGGAAAAAAATGAAAAGTTAAACAAATGGACTTGTACATAACTCAGCCTTTTGATACTTAGGAAAAGTCTGAAGTATCTCAGGCTAAAGTATCTCAAGAGATAGATACCTAGCAGAATGCCAGATCACAGCATTTATTAACCAGAGTGATAAAGCAAGCTTTCAGTTTTACCTCTCTAAAGACTATCCCCACATACACAATTACTAACCATTAATTTTTACTTTAAAAAATAACTAGAGAAGAACAAATTGGAGGGCAGATACCACCTGATTTCAAGACATACTAGCTATAGGAAGTTCCCATTGTGGCTCAGTGGTTAACGAATCTGACTGGGAATGATGGGGTTGCGGGTTCGATCCCTGGCCTTGCTCAGTGGGTTAAGGATCCGGCATTGCCGTGAGCTGTGGTGTAGGTTGCAGACGTGGCTCGGATCCCGCGTTGCTGTGACTGTGGCGAAGGCCGGCAGCTACAGCTCCTGTTAGACCCCTAGCCTGGGAACCTCCATATGCCGCGGGTGCGGCCCTAGATAAAGGCAAAAAGACAAAAAAAAAAAAAAAGACTTACTAGCTATAGTAATCAAGAAAGTTTGGTATTACTGTCAAGATAGATTACTGGAACAGAACAGAGAGTACAGAAATAGACCTACATATATATGATCAATTGATTTTTGACAAAAGTGCAAAGGCAATGCAATGTAGTAAGAACAGTCTTTTCAACAAATGATGTTGGGATAATTAGACATTCACATATAAGAAAACGAACTTTAATCCATATCTTCCAACATATACAAAGAATGTTCAAAGTAGATCATAAAGCCTAAAACTGTAAAACTTCTAGAATAAAACATGAGAGGAAATCTTTAAGACCTTGGGTTAGGCAAAGAGTTCTTAGAAAGAACACCAAAAACATGATAATAGACTAGTAAATTGACTAGTGGAGTTGTCCCAACAAAATGCTTTTGCTCTTCAATAGACACTAGTAACAGGATGAAAAGACAAAACACAAACTGGGTGAAAACATGTGCAAAGTGTATAACTGAATAAGGACTTCTAGATTCAGAACAAATAAAAGAACTGTCAAAATGAATAACATGAACAACTCAATTTCAAATGAGCTAATGATTTGCACAGACACTTCACCAAAAGAAGGTCCATAGATAGCAAATAAGTAGAGGAAGAGATTTTCTACATCATTGTCATAAAGGGAAATGCAAATTATAACCACAATGAGATCACATTACAAGTCTTATCACCATACACTCTTAACAGAAAATCTAAAAGACTGCTCATAGGAAGGGTCAGAGAGAAGGCAAAAAAATGGAGTTCTCACATACTTCTGGTGAGACTATGAAGTGGTACAACTGCTTTGGGGGAAAAATTGGCAGTTTCTTAAAAAAGTTAAATATACTCCCATTGTATGATTTAGCTTGTCGTAGATATTCACACAAGAGAAAAGACAGACCTGTACACAAATGTTTCCGGCAGCTTTATTTGTAATATTCCAAGACTGGCAACACCCCCAGTGTTCATCAATGGTCGAATGGATAAGCAAACTCAGGTAAATCTATACAAAGGAATACTACGTAGCAATATAAACGAACAAGTTACACGTGCCAGGAACCTGCTGAATCTCAAATTCATTATGGTTGAGTGAAAAAAGCCAGACCCCCCTGCCCCCCCATAAAAAGAGTACCTACTTGTATAAATCGTTATTTATTTTGCTCTAGAAAATGCAAACTAATTTATAAAATCTATAATGACAGAAATCACCTCAGTGGTTGCCTGCAGATGGGGAGAAGGGCTAAGGTAGGTAGGAAGGAGGGATGGTAAAGAGGCACAAGGAAACTTTTGGATGTAAAGGACATGTTCAACGTCGTGACTGGGGTCATCGTTTCACATGTGTATAATATATCAACGTTCAGCAAAACATATGCTTTCGAAATATGTGGAGGTCATCATATGTCAGTTATGCCTCAATAAAGATTTTTTTTCAAAACAACAATATTCTAAGCAACAGTATGTCTTAAAATGGAAAATATCCAGATGATATTATTTACTGTTAAGAAGCACGTTGAGAACAGTATATGCTGTAATAACGTACCATAATGCAATCTGGAATAATATTTTAAGAGTTATGCATGTGACTATCTGGATAGAGAAAAACCTGTTAGTAATAGTGCCTGTGGGGAGTTCCCGTCATGGTTCAGAGGAAACGAATCTGACTAGTATCCATGAGGACACAGGTTCGATCCCTGGACTCACTCAGTGGGTTAAGGATCCAGCATTGCATTGAGCTGTGGTGTAGGTCACAGACATCGCTCGGATATGGCATTGCTGTGAGCTGTGGTGTAGGTCACAGACGTGGCTCGGATCCCACATGGCTGTGGCAGTGGTGTAGGCCGGCAGCTTGCATCTATGATTCAACCCCTAGCCTGGGAACTTCCAAATGCCATGGGTGCGGCCCTAAAAAGACAAAAAAAAAAAAAAAATAGTACCTTTGGGAAGGAGAAATGACATGGAAAGTTTTATTTTTGACTTAATTTCTTCAGTACAGTTGAAATATTTAAGCATCTCTTGTACAAATACTAAATTTCATTTTAATTATTTTTCAAAAAAATCCTAAACTAAATCATAATTTTTCTTCACCAACTTCATTTCCATGTCTAAGCAAATATTTAATATTACAAATACTTAAACATCATTGAATCTTTTTGAAATTAGTTTTTGTCTTTAGGTTTTTCTACAGAATGTCTGTATGTTCTTAAAAATGTATTTTCTCCCCACAAGTGCTATATTTCATTATACAAAATTTTCTGATTTCTAATGTAAAGTAAAACTCCATCTGTGCATATGAACAAAAAACAATAAAAAACAAAAATAACAAGTAGTTATTGAAGCAATACTATGAATGTGCTGTACCAACCCTCATATTTATCTACGTGTTTGTGCGTATAAAGTAACATATTCTTACCACCCTCTGAAGTTATTTATTCCCATTTTACAGCAGAGTGGTGAGGTGCAGATTGAGATTTCTTTTTCCCTCACAATTCATTCTGCATCATACGGACTACTCACTATATACTAGGAACTGTCTAAGAGCCAGTGTCGTGCAAAGACACGGAAGCCGTAGTCCTGCTGCCATGGTACATAAAGCCTACTGGGGTGAAAATAACTAAGCGGAGAAGAAAAGAAGGTTTGAGCTGGGCCTTATTGGTTGGACAGTATTTGGCCAGAATAGATAGAGACAGAAGAACAGACCAGAAGAAGATATTATGAGCAAATGATTACCATTTCTGCTGCTATTTTTCATGCTGGTCAGTGCCTGGTGTGGACCTACAAAATCTAAAAATAATTAAGTATCTCAGCTTTTCTCTCAGTTTCCAGTATGGTTAAATGGGGGGGGGGGGCTGTTACATGGTAATGAAATGCGGATTTTTCAACCATCAGCTATGTATCATCTCTTTTGTTCTCTACATTATTTCCAGTGCCTAGTGCCCTGCCTGGCCCATGGTCAGAAGTAAATCAGTACTTGTGAAATGAATAAAAATTCCAGAGAGGGCAAAAGGAGACAATAATTAAGGAACAATTGTGAGCAATTCTGCTTCAAACCAATCATAGCAAGTTGTCTTCTATTTACTTACTCAAAACATGTGGTAATATTAATAGTGTAATACCAACCATTACCTCTCTAAAGACTATCATCACGTAGACCCCATTTTGCCAAAGGGAGAACAGAGGCTCTCAGAAGTGGAGTAATTTTATGATAAGAAAAAACATCTAGGACATGGGAGAGGCAGAATCCCAGGCGATTCCAGTGCCTTTGGTTCACCCTTTCCTCAAATACCTACTACACCACGGCAGAATTAGAAGCTATTACTTCTAGGAGTTCCCATTGTGGCTTAGGGGGTTAAGAATCCAACTAGTATAGGTGAGGATGTGGGTTCATTCCCTGGCCTCACGCAGTGGGTTAAGGATCCAGCGTTGCCACAAACTGCGGCATAGGTCGCAGACCCGGCTCAGATCTGGTGCTGCTGTGGCTGTGGCCGGCAGCTGCAGCTCTGGTTCAAATCCTAGCCTGAGAACTTCCATATGCCTCAAGTGCAGAAGGGAAAGAAAGAAAGGAAAGGAGGGAGAAAGGGAGGAAGAAAAAAAAAGAAGAAGCTATGATTTCTAGAAAGGAACTGGGTTTCTCAGTTCCAGCTCCAGTTAATACTGGAAAGGACCAGTGGCAATTCAACAACATCCCTCCAGTGACCATAAATTCTTTTTAAAAAAAATTCAGAAAGAAACCCCTGGAGACAAGCCTGTTGCCTGACAGAGTTAATGAAGTGAGCTGCCTTCAGAGAAGAGGGCCCTAGCAGTCTCATCATCCAAGAGGTGATCAGGGTCAGAAGCAGGTCTCAGGTCACAAGAGTACAATGAATGGGGGCCGAGAGACAAATCACTCATGACCTTGAACTCACTGATCTAGCGTTCTAAACCAGACTTAGCCTATCATCAGAAAACTATGAGTTGTTTTTTGTTTGTTGTTATTGTTTTTTAATAAAGATTGGAAGGGTACTTCCACTGCCTAGGTTTGGGTCTAACTATGTTTATTTGTAAAAGCTCATCAAGGTACTCCAGGGATTACCTAGCTTGGAAATCACTACTTTCAACCACAAACTAGGCCCATTTCCTAGGGAAAGACTGTGCTTAGGATACACAATGAATTTTTATCCCTGTGGTTTCGTAATAATTGAAACTAAAACCCATAAAATGTGGTCAGCTTAAAAGGAAAATCTAAAACTCTTTGAAGACTCAGAAACCATAGTTTATAATCTCTACAAACAAAATTAGAAACGATGAAAGATTAGAGAAAATACCGTTATTGCATTATTTTATTCTATACTTTTGTAAAACAAAGTAATTTTAAGATTCAAAAACAGGTCTACCTGGATTGGGATTTTGTTGTTGTTTTTTTTTAACCTTAAAATATAAAGTATATGTAAAATGGTTACAGATGAAATTCCAGCTAAATATGATGAACACCAATAGCCAAGTCAAAAGGCAAGATCCAGACAAAGACCTGAATGTGTTGCCACTGCAGTGCTCCAGAGATTTTAAGTGTAACAAAGGCTTCATAGTAATTAAAAGTAGTATTTTTGTCAGAAGATCAAACTAGCGTGTCCTTTATTTTAAAAAAAGAAAAAAAGCCTCAGGCTGGTTTTCAAAAGGGGTCTATTCTATACCAGAATAACCTAGGAGCTATTTGTTTCACCCTTCATTTGGAGGAAAATATAAATCATCCTCACAAGCCCACTGGACAGCTAGGTCCATCCATAAAAATCAACCAGTGAAGACTAAGTCATGAATGAAACTGCAATTCCTTTCAATAAATATTTACTGAGTCCATGGTGCGTCCCAGTACTTCTCTGGGTGTGGAGAGCCCAGTAGTAAGCCAAGATCCATGTCCTCATGAGTTAAAACCGAACTTGAAGAATAAATACATTAAGTACAGAATGCCAATGAATTCATGTAAATGGAAAGACGAGGAAGCGCAAGAAAGGATCCATCACTGGAGAATAAAAGAAAAACTAGCAAAAGGAACAACAGGAATGTGCTTCTTCCCGGTGGATATTACGACTCTACTGTAAAAACATCTCCCTTTCACTGATGGACACCTGCCGGGTTTTATTTTCACCGAGCAAGGGGTACCCAACCAGGAAGTTGGGCCGCCTCCCCACTGCCAGTTGGATTGGGGCCACATCTCAATTTCGACACAAAGCAAACCCTTCCAAAAGCAAATAGCATCACTACACCACCTCTCCCCACCTTGCCAGACTGGGCCAGGGCTCTATTTCCTCCTACTCCTCCCCCAACCCTGTCACCGCAGGCACAGAGGGGGCAACTCGAAGTTTGGAACACGTGTATCTTCAAGGTTGACACATCCTGGGATAAACAGATCAGTTACCTGCCTACACCACACAAGTTCTTAAGTGACATAGAATGGGAAGCTATACTCGGAATTCATGTGCCAAGGGCGAGGCCCTAAAAAGGAAAAAAAAAGAAAAAGGGAACCTTGCTAAGAGTTTGATCTCCCCCCACCCCCCCACCCCCCGGGAAGTCTGTGTGTTAAAAGAACTTGACTTCCACGGGCTTAGAAGGGGAGGGGAAAGTAATGGGTTTTCAGAGAAGATAATGGCACATGTTGGTGGGGTGTCTCTGCCGCGCTTGCCATCACAGTGGGCGGAGGTGGCCCCTACCTAAGGTTCAGCTCAGCCAGTTCCGTTGCAGTTGGCTTATTTTTGCATGAATGATATCTTTCACTGTAAAATTAAAAAATGGTGATGCTTTCCTGCCTTGTTCTGCCCTATTTCTAGACCCCCTGCATTTTCCAAGAGTTCCTTTTAATTAGTTTTGCATAATATGTGTGGTCCCGTTACCTGCATTTCTTCTCATCCTTTCTGGTACACCTCCCACGGCTTTGTTCCCTGTGCTTATTCTGATTGACTCAGAGGTGACACTGGCTGATGCTTGGTAAACCAGGGACCTTCTTTTGGGGCTAGAGTTGACAGAAGCTTACAGAAGAGGCTCACACGTGCTCTACAATCTGTAGACGACGCTTCCTAAAACTTAGATCTGGTGACCCTGGCCAACACCCTGTTTCCCACCGTTCCTGGGATAAGGGCAGGAATCCTAAAGATGATTGGCATGGCTCTGGGGGCTCTGGCTCTTGCCCCCCTTTTGGGCCTCAAACAATACCATTCTCACCACACCCACCCAGACTTAGTTTCCTATTTCCAGGAGCTGCCAAACCCTCCGGCACCCCAGGGCCTGGCCACAAGCTTTGCCTTACCCTCTGAAATGCAAGCACCCACAGACTTTGCAGAGTTAACACCTACGTTTCCTCCAGCTCCAGGATCGCTTAGTCAGAGAATTCTTCCCTGCACAAACTCTTCCTCTCTTTTTTGCTATATATTCCCACAGAGCCTTCTTTCTTTCCCTCACAGTGCACAGGTGAATTTTAAATGGTCCCTCTGCCTTCTCAGGTGACACCAGGAAAGCTTTGTAACTTAGTGTCCATCTCCCCCCACTTTACAGTAACCCTCCCCAAACTGCCGTAAAGAGCCACAATGATCCCTGGCCAGCCAGGCTAGATGGAGCTGCCTAAGTCTATTAACACAGAGAAAGAGTGAGTGTGTCAGAAGAGAGGTCAGCCAAGCATGGAAGCAAAGAGCAAGGGGTTTGGCGAGGAGAATCCTGGAGAGGAAAATAAGGATTGTATCTGGTTTTGCTCAACACTGGATCCCTAATATATAGATGCTTAGTAAATATTCGTTGAATAAACAAATGAACATACACTCATTTTGCTTTCCTCTCTCTTCATTCATTTTACAAAACAGCAGCTCCATCTTTCCCCGTCCACTCTCCTGAATCTCCTCTTGCGATGGTCACAGTGACCTCCCAATCCAATGGACACTTTTCAACCCTTTACTCCCTGGACACACAGGCCACATCTACAATTCATCGGCTGTTCTTCCTCCTCAAAACACACTAGGTTCTCCAAGTTCTATTCCTTGCTTTGGCAACTCTTCATAGGTTCTCCATACTTAATCCTTCTCTAGGGGTGTGCTCCAGAGTGCTTCCCAAGGCCCACGTCTTCTCTCACAGCACTCGCTGATGACCTCATACTCCCTCTGCAATAAAATACTACTGAGTCCCAGACATGTTGCTCAGGTTCAGACTTGGCTCTAGACTTGACTCTAGAAGATGGATTCGCTTATCCTGATCACAAGACCTCTATCCATCTCTCCAATCCCACCCCCAGCATGGCCAGCTTTCTCTTTGTTAACTTTGTCAGCTTCCGCTGCCACAGGACCTTTGCACAGGCATTTCCCTCCACTGGAAATATACTTCTCACACACTTTTGCCAAATGCAAGTCTATTCAATATTCAGACCACAGGACTGGTAAATACAGGAAAGCCTTCTCTGAGACTTTACATTTCAAACCGTCCCATTACCAACTCCCAGAACACTGAACCCTTCTCTTCTCTGGTACCTGTCCACATGACAAATGTACACCATTCTGTGATGATCTGATTAGCATTTGCCTCCTCCATTACCACTGAGCTTCACAAGGGCAGATAAAACAATATAAACGCCAAAAATAATGTCTTTAAATTGCTGGCACTCAATAAATATTTGTTTTATATGTGACAGATTGCCTGGTACCTTTATAAGAATTAGTAAGACTAAATGGTGACTAGCACAGATTGTAAATCAAGTAGATTTGACTTTGCTAGTTTGTTCATTCATTCATTCATTCATCCACTCATTCAATAAGAGTTTATGAAAGCTTACTACTACATATTGGACACAATGAAAAATGTTCAAGATAAGAGGCGAACAAAAGAGATGCAATCTCAACTCTCAAAGCTTTGAATCACAGTTCTACCACTTACTAACCAAGTGCAAAGACAACCAACTGGCAAACCTTTTCTATAAAGATCCAAAGTAAGTATTTTCAACTTTACGGGCCATCAATTCTGTTGCAATCCTCGACCCTCCAGTGTAGTGTGAATGTGGCCACAGACCAAGCAGTGAGCATGGCTGTATTCTAAGCAAACTTTACAAAACAGGCAACAGGCAGGGCCTACCCCACAGACACTGTTTGCTAAAACCCCTGGTTTAGCAAAGACCGATTTCTTCATCTCTTTGCTCAGTTTTTTTCTATGTCAAGTGTATACAGTATTATGCTTTCTTCCTTCTCCTTTTTACTTAGTAAGTTTCCATTCACTTGACCCTTTCTTTTCTTTTTAAACTAATGCTTTCTTCTTCTAAGGCTTCTAGAGTCAATGCTTCGTAAGTGAGGTCTCCAAATTATTTTGAGAGCCTCCCATCTTCAACCATAAATGTCTAAAACAGATCTCCAACAGCTCTAGAGGCATCCACATGACCAGCCCTCTCCCTTCCTAAAATGAAAATAAATGAACACTCAGAAAGAAATGCAAACATAGGTCATTAGGGGCTACTCCAGACCCACGTGCCGGACCCAAGCTCCTCGGGGTCACGTACAGACCCTTCATCCCCTGGCCTCTGTTCACCTGTCCAGCCTTCCTCCCAAGTTCCTCTCAGTGTCACCTTCTGCTATCTTGAATTTCGCTGCTTTACACCAGAATCTAGAGCATGTTCATTCCTCTCCTTGTGCTGGGCTCCCTGATCCTAGTCCTTCTGGAAGGACCCTACTTGGTCTTAAAGCTTCCACTGATCATGAACCACTCTGGAGATACCTTCCTCACCGTCTGAGGCAGAGCTGTCCCTCTCTGTACCCACAGCACCTCCCCAAAGGCAGCCGGACCCCCGTCATTGTTGGAGGGAAAAAACGGTGCCACATTCGAAGGCATTAAGAGCACAGGCTAATATATGTGCCGTCCTTTGCTATTTGCCCTTCAAGACTCTGAGCAAAGGCAGCCACTTCAGCAGCCGGGCTGTGGACTTCCTGTACATTAATTCACTAAATTATCCCAGTTCTGAAGTTGATTCAGGTGTTTCTACACTACCTCCATCTATATGGCCCTGAAAAAATGTCACGTTCTGCAAAGTCACACACTATGAACAACAGGGCAGAGAGGAAGAGAGAGGTGAGGGGCAACCCCTGAAAACCTCTGGACTTTTGTAACCACAGCATGAATAACAACAATCAGTAAACCCTAACTCAACACCAGCTGGTTAAATTTCTACTAGCATCAGCCAGCAGCTTCATGGACAGTTTTAAATCCTGGGCCTCCTGCCTCTTCTCTTCAAAAGGTAAATCTTGAATGATAAGTGCTTCTGATGTAGATCATTTCTTTAAAAATTATAATCTGGGGGTTCTGGTTATGGCTCAATGGTAACAAACCCAACTAGTATCCATGAGGACACGGGTTTAATCCCTGGCCTCGCTCAGTGGGTAAGGAGCTGTTGCTGACCTCCGCTATGGTGTAGGTCGGGGATGCGGCTTGGATCCTGCGTTGCCATGGCTGTGGTGTAGGCCGGCAGCTGCAGTTCTGATTCAGCCCCTAGCATAGGAACTTCCATATGCCCTAGCGTGCAGCCCTAAAAAGACCAAAAAAAAAAATTTGTTTTAATCTGAAAAAAATTTTAAATCTGAAAAAAAAATAAAATAAAATCTGATCCTGGATACAGCACTTGTTAACACTGAGAGAAACGTCTCAACAGCTCTTCCTCCACACTCAAATCTTCTGCAGAGAGCAGGGCACCTTGGAAAGGCAAGCAGTTCTTAGAGCCTAGACTCCACTAGACCAGCAAGAGGGGCAGAGGCTTTGTAACCTCTTGGACTTACTGTCAAATCTTCATCTATGGCTAAGGTTTTCTTTTTAAGTATCATAAAGCCTTAACCTTGACTGCTTCAAATATTTACAGGCTGTGGGAAAGGAACAGAAGGAATTCCACCTGACAGCAGCATGAGTTTTTATTTACCAATAACATTGGAGGTGTTCACATTCAAGAAGCACATTGTGGAGTTCCCCTGTGGAGCAATGGGGTCGGCCACGTCTCCACAGCACCAGAATGCAGGTTCGATCCCTGGTCCAGCACAGTGAGTTAAAGGATCCAGTGCCGTCACAGCTGTGGTATGGGTCACAACTGCGGTTCAGATCTGATCCCTGACCTGGGAACTCCATATGCCTGGGGGCAGCCAAAAAAAAAAAAAAAAGGGAAGCACATTGCCACAGAATAGGATGTACTGAGATTATACCCATTTCATAGATGAGGAAACTAAGGTTGAGACTAGAGGCTCAAAGACCTGCCTGAGATGACCTAAGGACAGAGCTGGGATTCAAAGGCAAGGCGTGCAATTCCAGGTGCATGTATTTACGGAAAGAGAGAGGGGAGGGAGGAAAGGAGAGAGGGAGGGAAGGAGGAAAGAAAAAAGGAAGGAAGGGAGGAAGGGAGGGAGGTTGGGAAGCAGAAAACCTGAGCGAGGAAGAAGTGGGAAGGAGGTTAACATCTACAAAGGTGTTCCGGCAGGGGTGGTGGGGGACTAGTAAATCCCCTTTCTCTCTTCCCCTCTCTCAAGAGAATGCAAATGCGTATTAATATGTAAGCTAAAGGAAAATTAACCAAAATACATAGGAAAAAATTTTTTTTTAATTTTCTTGCCTTTTTTTTTTAAGGGCTGAAAATGCACCATTTGGAAGTTTCCAGGACAGGGGTCGAATTGGAGCTGCAGCTGCCGGCCTGCACCACAGCCATAGCAATGCAGGATCTGAGCCACGTCTTCGCCCTATACCATAGCTCACAGCAACGCCGGGTCCTGTACCCACTGAGAAAGGCCAGGAATGGGACCCACGTCCTCACAGAGACAACATCGGGCCCTTAACCTGCTGAGTCACAATAGGAACTCTTAAAATTGGTTTTAACAGTGTATTTTAATTCAGCAGATCATTTCAACATGTAATCAATATAAAAATTATCAAGATTTTTTTACACTTTTTTCCATATTAAGTCTTCCTATTAAGTCTTTAATACAAACCCCTCAAAATCGGCTATGTGTTTAATACACCTAAAGGAACATTTCAATTGAGATGCTAAATTTCTGTGGGGCTTACTCTGTCTGCATTTAGATTTTATGGGATTTCCAGGTGAACAGGTGGAGTCACAACTACTCATCAAGTTGTTTCAAAGATGTTTAAAAGTTGTCTAGTAACTGAATTGGGTTAGTCTTTTTAAGCTTCAATGAAATAAAAAGTTGATTTCCTCAGTTACACTGGCCACATTTCCAGTGTTCAGCACTATGTGTGGCCTGTGGCCTCTTCATTAGCACTAAAGCAGTTAGCACAGTCCAGGATAGATGGAAGCACTCAATAAAGGATTCTGCTTTGCTGCTGTTAGTAATGAATAGTAATAATTCTAAATAATTAATCACCTCAGTGTAGTAATTTTTTATTTTTTCTCCTTTTATTTTTTAATTACTTAATGAATTTTATTATAATTGCAGGTATACAATAATATATTTATTTTACTTTATTATTAGTTTTTTAATGGCCACACCCACAGCATATGGAAATTCCCAGGCCAGTAACTGAATCTGAGCTGCAACTCTGACCTACGCTGTAGCTGAAGCAATGCCCGATCCTTTAACCCACTGTGCCTGCCTGGGGATCGAACCAGCACCTCAGTAGCCATCCCAGGCCACTGCAGTTGGATTCTCAACCCACTGCACCATGGCGGGAAGTCCTCCATACAGTAATTATTGTCATCATCTCCAAGTCGCCATCTTCATTTACCACCATTATACGCACCCAATACAACTGCTTTCCTCCACATTAGTCATTATTTTCTTTCTCACAACCCTTTGGAGCCCAGGTTAGCTGATATATCTTAATTCTGATTGTTATTTCCTATCAAAATACTCTTTCCCAGGAGAGAGTACAGGAGACTCACCCTTGGTAATGTGGCATTTGGATTTCTCTCTGCCAACAGCCTTCCATTCAGACCTGAGCAATGACAGCTGTTAACATGTTTAGTCACACATCTTACTCATTCTCTCAATCCATTATCTTCTCAAACCTTCACATATCAAACTTACATAGCACCCGTTAAGCGTGTTAAAAATGTCTAAAGCCTGAGGAATATGTAAGTAGCTCATCTATGTTCATGGTGCAAAAAAGGCATTGAAGAAATAGACAATCATTTAACCCTAGGTCTTTAAATATATTCAGTAGGAGCTGAATGGTCATGTAGGATATTGAAAACTTTTTTTTCCCAAGGAGTTCTATATGTGATTTTTATTCATGCTAATATTGCTAAGGCAGTTTCTTTCCTCAGTTAACTTGCAGCATGTTTTTAGGAATTTTCAACACAGCTGAGGAAACAATTGTTTTTCCTTTTCTTATTCACTAGGCACACAAGTTTTCTGTTTTGATACTAGTTTTTGACCATTTACTAAACTAGAAATCACACACCTAAAATGATTATTTATATTTTACTAGGTACTTTGTCATTCCTAATACAAACAAGGAATTGATTATACTGGAATTAGTAAATAATATTGGAGAGATGTAGTATGTTCTTTATATAAATACTATGAGCCTAAAAAGCTGCATTTTTATTCAATTACAAGAAGCAAGAAAACCAAGGGAGCAAAAATATTAACTATGCCATAAGTTCCAGAAGAAAAATCCAATAGAAAAATCTATTGTCAGAGATTTCCTGAGTTTGGAGTTACAGAGTTTCCCAATGTTTATTACTCATTTTATTAGCATTTTAAAAATAAGTTAATAAAGATACATATAATCGTGAAGTTGATTTAAATTTTCCCAGTAGCTTTCTAAATTTACCTTAAAATCATACACCTAAAGAGTTTTTTTCAGTTTATTAATTGGCATAATATATTAGAAGTCATAATCTAATATTAAGAGTAAAGGATATTGTGCCCATTTTTACTGATGCTTAGGACCACTGATATCTATCTCACAGCATAGACAGTGGAGAAAAAAACAGATGTTCTGGAAGGACACAATTTTGTTTTAAAATCCTCATTCAGAATGTTTGACACGGAGCTATGGTGTACAGAATGTAACTATACAGGGTGTTTCCGGTAAATTTTTCTGTAGCTCAATGGTTCTCCATATATGGCCTGGTGTCTGTAGCCCCTGCATTACCTGGGACTCATTAGAAACACAAATTCCCGGGAGTTCCCATCATGGCGCAGCGGAAATGAATCAGACTAGGAACCATGAGGTTGCAAGTCCGATCCCTGGGCTCGCTCAGTGGGTTAAGGATCTGGCATTGCCGTGAGCTGTGGTGTAGGCTGCAGACGCGGCTCTGATCCCGTGTTGCTGTGACTGTGGCGAAGGCCGGCGGCTACAGCTCCTGTTAGACCCCTAGCCTGGGGAACCTCCATATGAAGCAGGTGCAACCCTAAAAAGACAAAAGACAGAAAAAAACACACACTCATTCCCTGGATCTACCCCAAATCTGCCCAGCCAGAAAAGCTGGGGGTGAAGCCCATTAGTCTTTTTAAGACAACCCTCTGCAAGTTTCTAATGCATTCTCGTGTTTGAGGATTACTGTTGTAGAAACCTGGAAGTCAATTTCTAAGAAACAAGAAAACCTGGGAAATGCTAGTGCAAATAAAGTCAACGTCTTGAACTTAAAGTAAATATGTAAAGAGTTATCAAAAACCTTCAAACGTGGTCCAATGGGCAGGCACTTTGCTTGAGAGAGAAGGGAAGAGGAAGACAAGCAAAGGAAATGGTGCCCTCAGGTAAAAGTGATCAACGGAAATTGCAAAATATCCAGTAGCTCTTTAGAGTCCTTTGTACATGGGTACATCCCATTACATGCAGTTACTTATGGAAAGTTGATAAAAATAGATTAATCCTGCCAAGTATTGGGAAGATGAGTTGGGAATGAAACAATAACAAGAAACTCTAAAATTATACAGGGATTCCAACTTGAAGCCACAAAAACCATTGTGCCTTTGTACGAACTCTGAAGGCTCAATGACTCCATTTGTCCACAAACATTTATCAATCAAATATATACAATCATCTTCAAATAAATGTCAGTGCTGCTGCAGTGGGCAAAGTACAAGTTGATATCAAGACCATATAATTCACTTCATTCCTTATTTTTGCATATTTTCTCAATAACAAAAACTAAAAGCATAACTCCCCATCACATAGGGCCTGGAAGTATTTGACTTTTCAAAAAGGTTAAGAGCTACTTCTCTTTAGGAAACTTTTTTTGTAAACTATCAAGTGTTATTTAAATTCTGCTTTTGGAATCTGCTTTGTTTACCTTGGATTTAGGTCATGGTAACACAGAATGGCCTTTTCAGAGTCTAAGGGATCCTAATACCTATCATTTCACAGGCAGCCGGCCCTTGACAGAGGGTCTCTAACATTTTAGAGGTCTTCACTGACATGGTTGTGTTCCTTCCTTGGCTTTTTACCCTGGAGCACTGACATCAACAGAAAGAGTTTGTTTGTTTGTTTGTTTTCTTTTCCAGTATTAGTTCTCTGCCAGAAGGCAGTATATCCAATGCTTGTGGCTAGCTTGTTAAGGGAATTCTCCTTGTGGCTCAATGGGTTAAGAACAAGACATTGTCTCTGTGAGGATGCAGGTTTGATTCCTGGCCTCGCTCAGTGGGTTAAGAATCTGGAGTTGCCACAAGTTGCGGCGTAGGTCAAAGATGCGGCTCGGATCTGGTGTTGCCACGGCTGTGGTGTGGCTCTCAGCTGTAGCTCTGATTTGATGCCTAGCCTGGGAACCTCCATATGCTGTATGTGTGGCCGTTAAAAAACAAACAAAAAGCCAAAAATTCATTTTTGGAAGCTCTATGGGAAAGACCAGCTCTTTCTGATGCTGGAGTCCTTAATTTGCACACCCAGCGTGCAGACCCAAATCCAGCCTTAGAAGAGGCATGGCTCACATAGGGGTCACCAAATACCTTTTTCTTCCACCAAAAGGCATGGGTTATCTCCTTACTTCCTTTCCAGTAAGAGAAGAAAATCAGAAATAACCCAAAGATGCCTATTGTGAACGTCTGCACTGACCGTGAACCTTGTTTCCTAGACCTACTTTGCTTTTCTGTTAGAGTTTCCATTTTTCACTTAAAATCAAAGAACTCTTGCCCCAAGGCATTGGTTATGTGCTATGCCTGCCCTCTGCTTGTGTGTTTAAAGATGTGGGCTCTGGAGTTAGATGGGCAGTGCCCCAAACCTTTCTGAAACTCAAGTTCCTTGTCTGCATGACAAAGTTAATAAAAGTCCCTAGCTCATAGGGTTACCATGAGAAATCAGTGACATGATTTGTCACTTAGCACTGTGTCTGGCATCAGCATTTCAGCCAGAAACACACACCAAGTCCACAGTGATTGAACCACATATAAATGATCAAAAGGTTAATATTTTAGCAAAAGATGAAAGAAGTTGATTCTATACATGATCTGGAATTAAATTCTCTAGAAATATATGCAATATCTAAAGAGTCTTTTAACTGATAACTTTTGAGTTACATTTCAGCAGCAAATAATTTTTATTCTTAAATTTTACCTGAGTATTAAAACTTTCTTGACAAACTTTTTTTTTTTTTTTTTTTGGAGGGGGAGTGCAATGCTTGGCCACAGATTTTATTTAACTTCTCCCCAAATTACAGCGATTACTTAATATTCTCAGGAGTTCCCATCTTGGCTCAGCAGGTCAAGAACCTGACATAGTGACTGTGAGGACTCAGGTTTGGCGGCTGGCCTCACTCAGTGGGTTAAAAATCCAGCATCGCCACAGGCTGTTGTGTAGGTCTCAGCTGCAGCTCTGATACAACCCCCAGCTGTAGGAACTTGCATACGCTGTAGGTGCAGCCCTAAAAAGAAAACAATCAAGGGGAGTTCCCATCATGGCTCAGCTCCTGTTAGACCTCTAGGCTGAAAACCTCCACATGCTGTGGGTGTGACCCTAAAATGACAAAAAGAAAAAAAAAAACAGTAAAAAAAAATTCTTAGAAGCTTTGATGATTGATGGTCACATTAGGCCACAGTTAAATCCCCACTTATAGAAAATTCTGGGGAAAGTGGTAAACACTGGGACTAAATTTTCAAGAATCATGAATAGGTGTCAGAGGCTGACAATGTTCTGATTCTGAAAATCAAGTTTACCTTACAGGTTGAGAGGTCACCAGTTCTGGATCTGGAACTCTGGTTAAATATAAGTGACCAAATAAGATTCTCCTAACAGTTCATTTTTGGAAGGAAGCATCATTATTTTTAGGCAAGTAGAGATTCATAAATACAGTTAATCACAGCCTCTCATCTCCCAGCCCTAGGGCCCACTTTGTAGAGTTAGTCGACTGAAGGGAATTACTGTGTTTAGAAAGTTTTCCTTTCTAACCCAATTGCATAATTATTTTTATTTAGCCTGCAAGTGTTTTTTACTCATATGCTGTGGGATTACCTGACTTTTTCTTTACATGATCTGCCCACATTTTTTTTTTCATTCTAGTCTATTATCCTGCTGCCCCAATCCTATTGCTTGTAATTTATGTGATTTTTTAATCTTTTCTTTTTATTTTTAACCTTTCAGAAACATGTCACCTTGAGTATTCTGTACTCAATACTAACTGCTTGCTGACATTTATTTTTGCTGTTAAATTGCTTATCTTATTTCCATGATATTCACTATCTTGAGATAAGACCAAAGGCCATTCCCTTCAGCCTGTCTTGCAAAGCTCAGTACTTCACAGTGGATACTACAGCCTGAAATCAAACTGCATGCAGAGTATCCATGCCTACACTTGTACTCTTGTATGACCTTGAAGAAGTTGCTTTTCTGGACCTGAGTCTCCCCATCTGACCCGCTGGTCTCAGACATCCCTCCTAACTGACATTTGGTGACCCGTCTCTACCTTTTCCTGGAGAGGTGACCCCCTACTGACCACTGAAATTTCATTCATGATAAGATGACAAAGGACTTTAAAAGCCCTTGAAAGAAACATTAGACTTGCTTTAAATTCCTGATTCACAGAACAGGTGTCATTATAAAGAACCTCTGGAGTTATAATGCTTAGCCACAGTAGTTTAAGTTTCTCCTTGAGAGTGGTAAAAGGTAGTTTGGAAAACCTCTTTTATTGTTATTTAATTGTTTTATTATTTTGTGCTTTGCTAATAATAATAATAATAATAATAATAACAATAATAATAATAATAATAATGGCTATCAGTTACTACATCTCTGAGGATTTCCTGAAGACCTTTTTTTTGGCTTTTTTTAGGGCCTCATCCTCAGCACATGGAGGTTCCCAGGCTAGGGGTCAAATCAAAGCTACAGCCGCCGGCCTACGCCACAGCCACAGCAACGCAGGATCCGAGCTGCGTCTGCGACCTACACCACAGCTCATGGCAACGCTGGATCCTTAACCCACTGAGCAAGGCCAGGGATTGAACCTGCAACCTCATGGTTCCTAGTCAGATTTATTTCCTCTGCGCCACGACGGGAACTCCTCCTAAAGGCCTTTTAAACAGAGACTGAGCACAGACTTCTTAGCAACAGGAGAGGAGGAAGCTGACCAAACTGCCATGAGCTTATTTATACAAACATCTTAAAATCTGTATTAAGTACGAGGGCAGTAGAAAGTGGCTCCTTTCTATGTATTTTAAAATTTTTTAATTTTTTAAAATTTGATTTCATCTGTTTCCTTTTACTGTTTTTATGTAGCTACTAGAACTTTCTAGGGTAAATTTATATGTGTAGCTCACATTCCATTTCTATTGAATGGTGCTACTTTAGATGAATTATCTCATTAAACCCCCACAAAAATTCTCCAGGCCAGACGGTACTGCCTTCGCTTCACAGATGAGGATACTGAGATCCAGAAAGAACAGGAAATGTGCCTCAGTAGACCCAGTTAAGTACTGGAGACTATTTTATCTGTTTCATATGCTCCAATTTTGAGCCATCTAGTATAATCCCAGACTTTTCAGCAAGGATGCTGATTATGGTTGCATCTCAAAGCATAACGAAGCACATCAGTGGGCATTAAGGGGAATTTGGCATCCAAAGAGTAATTCAGTGCAATGTTTGGATACCAAGGCTACAAGGCTGAAGTCATAAGGTTCTGTACTTCTCATAAATTCAATCTTTTAAGATTAACCTGGCTGTCATAAATATCACCGAACACTTAACAATGCAGGAGGACCAAAGGCCATTACAACAGCCTGTCTTACCAGACAAGGGATTCAAATTAAATTCCATCAAATCACACTGAGTCAATACACTGTGACAAGCACCTCACATCCAAAACCTGCAAGAGGCTGGAATTTTTTTTTTCCTAATTTGCTCCCCCTTTCTCTTCACCAGGAGACAAAAGCAAGCCCAGGAAAATGCTGAATGGCACAAAAGAAAATGCAACAAAGTTAAGAGGGGACTAGAGATGCCCTTCAGAATTTGTAAAAACACAAAAACAAGAGGGCGCATTTCCATCGCCGCACAATATTGCTTTTGTTTAAGGGCCAAGTCTCAGTCTTGAAACGTGTTGGTAATAAATCAGCAGGCATTATTTTAAATCAACCGGTTTTATGAAATAAGCCAAGAGTTGAAAGAGGCAGGACTAATTACCAACATTCCTTGATGAATTACTTAGCGGCGTGTGCTAAGTCAATGTGCGTCTCCGTCTTGATCCCCAATTTTATCCTGTACTTATTTCCCAGGAGGTAAAAAGAACATGTGGCTAATTAAGGCACCGATCTCCACAGCCCGAAGTACTCAAGGTAAGATTCCTTTCAGAGAAAAAAAAGAAAAGGTTCTTTGCCTGGTACTTATTAATCTAATTTTTACTACTTCACTAGAAAAACAGAGCTAATCTTGTCACCTTTAGGCAGTCTGAACTACCATGCAGTGTTCAGAAAAAATGTTACATATTTGTAATTTAGCCAGTAAGAATTTCTTAAGCCTTTCCTAACCAGCAGGAATGTCTCTGGTTTGTCGCTTCTAATTAAGTCTCAACAAAATATCTAGCTCCTAAATTTTAATTATACAAAACTCAGGGCCAACAGGGGAGATTATAACAAAGCTATGCCTGGTGGTAAGATACTAGAAATCTGAATTTTGCTTTTCATGTTGGGCCTCTTAACTACTTTTTCAACTTACAACTTGGTGAATAAAAAAAAAAAATCCTTTCATTCATTTTTAATTTTTAGGACCCTTACACCTTGCTATCTTTCCTTTAGGGAAAACCATTAGTTTCCTAACATGTACAAGTCTGGTAAACTCACCTGATGGAAGAATTCAGCGGCTCAAAAGAGTAATAGGTGCAAAGAACTTTACGAAGACTTCTAATAAAAGGTATTAAGAGATGTTCACTTTAATTATATTAAAAATGCATCTGGGAGTTCCATCATGGCTCAGTGGTTAACGAATCCGACCAGGAACCATGAGGTTGTGGGTTCGATCCCTGGCCTTGCTCAGTGGGTTAAGGATCCGGCATCGCCGTGAGCTGTGGTATAGGTTGCAGACGCGGCTTGGATCCCACGTTGCTGTGGCTGTGGCGAAGGCCAGCAGCTACAGCTCCTGTTAGACCCCTAGCCTGGGAACCTCCATATGCCACGAGTGCGGCCCAAATAAAGCAAAAAAAGACAAAAAAAAAAGTATCTGATCTCCTAGCTAAAAAATAAATAAAGCCTTTGACTGTCAAAATCCCCAATCCCAAAACCCATTCCAGTGGTAACTAGTAAGAACAGTTCAGTATTGATTCAGCTAGACCCTTTTCTAAACCATTCTCCAATTTTTAAAATAGTTATTACAACAACTGTTTTTCTAGGACCATTCTCTATTTTAAGCCTCCTATTTTATCTGCTTCCTATGCTCCAATTTTTATTCATCTCATTTTTGCAAAGCTATCAATTAATAGGCAAAAACATCTAACTTCATACACAAGGTCTAGACGACTAGTCTATTGTAGGGAGCTAAATTTTCCTTAAAGTTTAGGCTGATGCTCAAAGAAGTCAATAACAAGAGACATATTCAGGGCATGAGCCAATATTTCAGTACTGATTGCAACTCTAACCTTGTGCAAAGCCACTGTACTGATTTACATATTTTTAGACAACACACACCCCACCCACTTATTTTAGTAGGGCAATGTTAAAATTAGATTTTGCTTACACATGTCCACAATCTCTACTGCTCAAGAACATCCCTATAGAAGGTGATCTTTCAAATCTAAGTCCTTCTTTTAATTGTTGGGATTATGTACGTAACATCTGTGAAGAAATCTCATGACCTTTTCACACAGTAATGTAAGATTTATTATAGCTGACATTATTCACTTAAAAGCAAATGGAAAAAACTCCCAGAACTGGAGTTCCAGTTTTAAGTGCTAAAATATAGCAAAAGCTCTAATACTGCAGAGGGGCAGGCGAAGAAAAATTCTAAATGCAACCATAATTTCAGGAGAAAATTCATATTAAAAACACCTGTGAGTCTACCTAATCGACTATTCAAAAAAATTATTTAAAACAATACAAATATATCATTAAAATGTATAAAGCCATAAAGTATATGAATTGGGATAGCCTTGGCCAACAGGATTTTTTCCGAGCAAAAGTCATCTTGAATTTTGAGTTTTGGATGTTGTTACTCAATCTTTCCCTGCAGGACTTTTTGACCAATAATGACGACCAGAACTAAACCCTAAATGACCATAGCAGTCAATGTGGCCAGGCGGTCTTTTTATACAGTAAGAGAACATCCGGGTCTTTCATGTGGCATAGCATGGAGATTCAGGGAGACACTTTTACTGTGGATGACCCTTTACTAATTCAAAATGCTTAAGATCAAGTATCTTTCCATTAAGCCCATGAGACTCCTCTGTAGTTTCTCCCTGACCTCCCACTTGGTTCTAACATTAGAGTATATTACTGGTGATTTTTTTAGAAACGTTGGGAGTCTTTCCTTAAGCTCTGTAGAAAACATAGAGGAAGCAGAGTATGTGGTTTAGTGGAAAAGGTATGGAAGATGCGATTTACTTATTCCACAGGGTTGCTAGAGGAATAAATGAGATAAAGGACGTGAAGGGTCCAGTGTGCCACGTAATACAGCCAAGAACTAATGTCTGTGCAGCCACTGCCTGTCCTCCCCAAAGCTGCTTTAAGGAGTACTCCATTTACACCATGAAAGCCTATTGAAAAAATTTTTTTTGCCTTTTTTAGGGCCACACACGCAGCATATGGAAGTTCTCAGGCTAGAAGCTGAATCAGAGCTGCAGCTGAGGCCTACATCACAGCCACAGCAACACGGCATCCAAGCCACATCTGCAACCTACAGCACAGCTCATAGCGATAGTGGATCCTTAACCCACTGAGTGAGGCCAGGGATCAAACCCGTATCTTCATGGATACCGATCAGGGTGGTTGCTGCTGAGACACGATAGGAACTCCTAAAATTTTTTAAGCTATGGCCTAAAGCACCATAATAAACATTAGCTGCAGGTCCCAGGCTACCACGTCACCTGAGAAACTGAACACTGTTAAAGTTTCTCAAGTCATTCACTCTAGAAGAGGTACCACCACCACTGGTTAAGAAACTGGGGCCATGGAGTCCAACTGAGCGGGTTTGAATCCTGACCTTACGACTTGCTTCAGTGACTTCCAATGAGCTATTTAACTCTTTTGCCTCAGTTCCCAAATCTGTGAAATGGGGTCACTAATAATAACTGTCCAGGGCTGGACATGCTCACCATGACTGCTAGTCCAACAGTCCTCTGGGAGTTATAGACTAGCTGCACAGCAGGTGGCACATCTCTAGGAGCCTCTCTAAATGTTCTCCAAACACCAAAGAATTCAGAAAGATCCTGAGTACTCTGCAGAAATGCTTCTCACTTCTCTCTTTTTTCATCACCACCTCCCCTAATCAGCCCTTTTAGATCATTTTTCCTTTTGATTTGCCTCTCCCTTCATCCCCAAACCCAGGAAATTTCAATATATACTGTACATCCACTTATGCACCATGGCACTTTAGAGGTCCACAAACCATTACAATGTCTTAGACTTTTTTGCCCTCCAAAAGCCAATTTTGTCTCCCTTGGGGGACAATAACAGCCCTGTTAAGGAAGCATGTGCTACAGGTTTTATCATATTACAAAGAAATTACCATTCTTTGTAATATGATTAAAAAAAAAAAAGAGCCCTACTCTAATTTCCAGTCCTCACTCCTAGGTCCCAGACCTTAGTGCTCGTCTTAAGATGCTGCCCTGACCTCCAGGTATGGAATTATGAGTCGTGTAAACAAGAAGAGACAGAACACACCATCATGGCATCTCAACAGCAGAAAAAGAGGAACTGAGCAGCTGCCTCTCATGTAAACCCACAAAGTGATTTCAGAGATGGCAACATGGCTCATGGAGAAGATAATACAGATCCTTGTCCCTAAGGAGAAGGTGACCTTCCCAAACCCACATAGCTCAGCTGACTCCATCCACAATCCAAGGAAATCACACCACCCAGACGCTATGGTCCCCCTTGGCCACATAAAAATGACTATGTGCTCATCATGGGAGAAATCATTTCTATTTTACGTGCCAATATCACCAAGTGAACATGGGATTACAGCTGATGTTTCAATGTTTCCAGAACAGTGGAATTAATTCACAGGCTTAGTTATTTCATTTTAGATAGTTGCTCCCCATGGGGCTGCTCTTTCAAGTGGACCAGGCAAAAAAAAAAAATCTAAGCAAGATGACTTTCTTCAGCCAGCACTTCACTACTAGTTCCTTGTCACTAAAAGCAGCGCAGGTAGAAAAAGATGTCTAAAAGTAATCAGTGCTGAGGTGCATGCCCTAGGAAGCCTGGGTTACGTTAGACTTTATCAACATAAGGCAACTCTGTGGAGAATTTCTTGTGTTAGCCCCGAGATGGCCAACCCCTTGCCCACGGGGGTATATGTACTCCAGTTTGCACAGGAAGAAAATGGGCCATGAGTCTGTGCCCAGGCAAACTGGCACACACCGTATCACCAGAACGATCTAAGTGTCTCCAATATGCAGGGTAAGGAGTCCCCATTCTGCCCAAGGAACAGTGGAGTACGAAGCAAAAGCACAGAAGACTCAAACTGGGTCACTTTGCTGTATAGCAGAAATTGACACAACACTGTAAATCAACTATACTTAAAAAAAAAACAAAACACTTTTTAGAGGAGTTTCCGTTCTGGCTCAGTAGGTTGCAAACCCAACCATTATCCATGAGGATGCAGGTTCGGTTCCTGGCTTCACTCAGTGGGCTGGGTATGCGGCATTGCCATGAGCTAGGGTGTAGACTGCAGTCACGGCTCGGATCTGGCTGTGGTGCAGGACAGCAGCTGTGGCTGCATTTCAGCCCCTAGCCTGGGAACTTCCATATGCTGCAGGTGCAGCCCTGAAAAGCAAAAACAAAAAACAAAACAAAAAAACCCAAAAAACAAAACAAAACAAAAATTTTTTTAAAAGGAAAAGAAGAAACTATTTCTTTTGTTCCATTGGCAAAGGTGAAGAACAATGAGGAAGACAGGGTTTATGTCTACCTGATCAAAACCAGGTAATAGCCTAGAAGCTGAGTCCCTTTGTCCCCAAGAGATGTGATCTTGTAGATCCCGCATTTGGTTCAAAAACAAAAGGACAGTGCAGTTTATAAACAGTCCCAAAATCAAAGCTCACAGAAGGTTTGTGTGAGTCATACTAACTGGTAACAAAAAGATATGACTATGGTATTAGAAGAATTCTCGGACGTCCTTTCTTATAGCGACAGGCCTTGGCAAAGATTCCAAACTAAGGGGACCAAGACAAGCTGATCTAAGACATAGGCATCTGTTCCCGTTTCTTTTGGCCAAGGTGATGCTAATTAGGTTCTGTACTCCTGGTTAAATAAATCAAGAACAAAACCCAATGCATAATGGGGTGAGGGAGCCTCCTTTCTGTTAATGTCACCCACTAAGCCACCTGTAACTCCACACACCTTCTTCATGTTTCTGTATTCTATCTCAAGATAGGAGTTCCTGTGGTGGCTCAGTGGTAATGAACCCGACTACTATCCATGAGGACACAGGTTAGATCCCTGGCCTTGCTCAGTGCGTTGAGTACCCAGCACTGCCGTGACCTGTGGTGTAGGTTGCAGACACAGCCTAGATCCCATGTTGCTGTGGCTGAGGTATAAGCCAGCAGCTGCAGCTCCAATTTGACCCCTATCCTGGGAACTTACATATGCTGCAGGTTTGGCGCAAAAAAAAAAAAAAAAAAGAAAGAAAGGAAGAAAGAAAAAGAATAAGACACACCTTGACCATTCAATGCAAGACAAATTTCATAAATTCAGTCACCCGCCCTTTTCCTCATCAGTGAAATTTCATGGAATGTCAGCTACCGGACAGGGTGACAAGGAAACAGGCCATCCATCCACTCTGACCTGCTAAAATCACTATGTAAATGGGATGCCACTATGAGACAACCACCAAATAAATGCCAACGTAAAGAGAGGGTTCAGTAAAGAGCCCTGGGAAAATGTGTTTTGGTATCTTAAGAACATCATTTCTCATCCTACAGTAACCTATCCAACTTCATGGATTCTCTGAGGTGATGTGGAAAAAAGTAAAAATTAAAAAATGGGGTGGGGGTGGACTGGGGGTTTGGGATAGGCATATGCACACTGAGATATATGGAATGACTGGCCACTGGGGACCTGCTGTAAAGCAGAGGAAATTCTACCCAATCTTTTGTGATCATCCTGTGGAAAAAGAATCTGAAAGAGAATGGACGTGCGTACACGGATAACTGAATCACTCTGTTGTACAGCAGGAATGATCCCAACATTAATAATAGTAAATCAACTATACTTCAATAAAACTTTAAAAAATGAAAGTAAGTAAATGTCTTCAAACTACTTAAAATAAACTATCCTAAAGTTACCAGAAATATATAATTCTTTCTTTTAAATTCATATAACCTTTCTCCTAAGGTGAATAAAAAAATTCAACGTAAAATTTCTTGCAGAAAAAGAACACCTTGCCTTTCAATTTTCAAATTCCAAGGCGAAAGAAGGGACAGAGGGAGGGGACGTTCTTGACAATTCCCTATAAAGTTCTAAACCAAGAGAAGTTTTCAAACTGGAATGTCTGAAGGCTATAAGCGGTCAGAGTCTGCACTGCGGGAGAGAGTGTGGCTAGAGGAATTTTGAGAAACTTGCCATTCTGAGATGAGAGCAAATGATCAGCAGTCAGAGCCAGAGAGATGAGACAGTAAAAATGCACCCTCGATGAATGTACAGGTGAAAATGTAGAGCTGGATACATAGGGCTTCTTCAACCATGAGACCTGACATGTGTGCACAAAGCCGGCCCCCGGTTCCTCTGCTCTTGTCTGAAAGGAGCTAGATCAAATTTCAAACCTCAGGCTTTGCATGGCAATAAAGCCCATCTGTGGAAGAAACCACTTTCATTACTGGTTCTTAATGACATACCTTGTTAATTAGCCTCAGTTTGAAATACAGACTGGGCTCGCTACAGTGAAAAATGCATCATGCGCTCCAGATACTCCTTAATTTATGACAAAGAAGCATCCCTAAATTACAATACCCAACTGCGTAGGGCTGTTCTTAAGAAACCCGGAGGACATCTCCAATATGTGAATACACAGCAGTGAGACTCATCATTCCATGCCACCTAACACAAATACCAGTCACGGGGATAAATCCGGAAATTAACTAAATCAATATAGAAACCAGAGGCTAATCTTGCAAAGCTTCATGAATTTATAGAATGAACGATGGCCCTGTGAGGAACAAGCAATACAAATTTCCAACCCCAATGAATTCCAATGACTAATCCTAAATTTACTAGACGCTGTCAATAATTTAAAACATGCTTCATAAAGCTTCGTATTTTAAACATAACTCTGCAAAAGAAAAGGGATCAACCAGAAAACACTCATTTAGCTTTTCAGTCAGTCATTCAACCCACCAGCAGTAAAATGTTAGTAACATGAGTTTGTGAGTATGTTTTCAATCAAGTTCTTGCAAACCAGTGGGAGACTGAGCGATTTGGCCAGGACTCTCCAGCACACGCTAGCATGTGTGACTGGACCCATCTACCTCCACTGAGAAGCGGGTATTAGCAATTTAAATCTTTAAAAATTAAATGAAGAATTTACTCAGGCTACACTATTAGAAAATTTATTTATTCAATATACTCGGTATCATTACACACAAATCAGTACACTTGGTGTCACTCATGCCTTGAAAATGTAATTATATCTTCACAGAAAAAATGGGCCAAAATAAAGCAAATTAACTGTTTTTCTATTAATCATTGACTTCATAATCTTATGCTTATGAGTTCCAAACTATAAAAGAGAAAAGAAAAAAAGGTTTTCTTTCTATTACCTCTCCACAATAAATATTTCATAATATTTTCAGGCATAAAACTTTTGGAAATAGGTAAACTGTTTTCATAAAGTACTAAGTACTAAGTATTTTAAGGAAGCATTTATATGACACTCTAAAATGTAATGTGAATCTTTAAGGATACCATCTTATATGAGGTCATATATTTTTATTTGGTCTTCCACTTAAGGATCCTAAAATCTGTCTCAACAGCTATCAAACCTAACCCCATTGCTATGCCTATAATTTTTTCTTTTCATTGATAGGACACACTTCACTACTGTATATAACCAAAGTATACAAATGCACACATTAAATAGAGATAAATGAATTCAGTATGAAATACAAATTTACCATTCATTCATTTTTATCTAGCTTAGATCTCCAATTTATTTGTGCTTTAACTTTGGACATATTTCTGGCATAATTAAATTACGCCAGAATATAAGAAGGTTACAGCTAAGGCTGGTGTTTCCAAGACACAGCAACATATAAGGAAAAATGGTATAGATTTTAATTTTAATCATTTCACAATTACCTATTTTAAATAATACAAACCCACTGGTATAGGTTTTAATTTTAATCATTTCACAACTATCTATTGTAAATAATACAAACTTTTTAAAACTGTCCATTTTTAAGATGATATGGAAATGATGTTTCAACATATTTGGGTTAATTTTTCCTCCACAGGAAATAGTTGCCTTAATAGGAATATAGATTTCAACTAATATACTTGTATTTCAACTAATAAAATATCAAGCATTACCTTCAAACTGGATATAAACCACTACTAACACAAATCCATGTTACCTCTTCTAAAATTCATCCTTCAGGTAAAAAATAGACTATTAGAGTAAATAAAACAGACATACTTCTCCACATTTTATTATTATTTAATTCATACAACTTTAAATAATCTAAGATAGAGACAAAACAACTGCGATTCCTCTGAATACCAGACAACTTAAACCTTCTATCAATCTTAAATCTGTAAAAACCCAGTAATTGCCAATTTTCACCCAAGCAGAACAGAAAGGTTTAATACATAATCTATTTCCAAGAGAAAAACCTTGCCTTTACTAAGGAGGAGGTTGGGGGGGGCAGGGATGCATAAAATATCCATTAATTGTGACAATATGCAGAACTTCAATCACATCAGAGTTACCTTTTATGCTAAACCATTTGGATCTTTTTGGCCTTTACAGAATTTTAATTGGTTTCTCGATGAAAGAGTTCCAATCACTTCCCTGCATTGGAAAAGTCTTTGCAAATAAGAAAACGACCGGCTTAAAATCTGTTTTTAAAGAATCCCTTTCCTACTTCCTGGTAAGGATCACAGACTGCTTCCCAATTACAACACATCATCCCCTCTATTTGCACTGAGAGTAAACTTTAAATACTGGGAGCTGTCCTTTCTGAGCACAGCAGTGAATGCAAAGACTGACAATGAATCATCAGTGGGTAAAGTTCACATCATCTAATGAAGAGTAACAACTGGGATTACTTAGAATGAATCAATTAGGTGAATGCATTAAAAAAATTTTTTTTAAGTAAGGAAGTCCCCTTACTTTTAACTTTACTTGCGTCAGTCACACTGAAGAGCTGGCATGTTTATCTTTAAGCAAGGAATACCTCCCAATGTGATGTGGAAGACACATGTGTGAGCTGGAATGCTATTCTTAGACTTGTTACCCTTTTCCCTAGTAATTAGGAAGCTATATGTCCCCGATAGAATGATGCTAACAAGCTCCTGCAGTTTCTACTCCAGCAAGAAATCAAAGAGACCCAAAACAGACAACTCACTGCAGTTAAAGGATTATGCAGCCTGGTTATAAAGGCATAGAAAGCTCTTCTACTATCTTATATCTGAACAGACTTTCTCATAGAGTCAGATTCTATAGCCAAGATTATTTACTAAAGAAAGAAGGAAACCCAAGACTGGCCGTAAAAGGTGTTTAAAAAATATATATATATATACAAGTTATTAGAAGGGGTTCATTCCAGATAATTTGTCCATGCTGCAACTTTCCCAAAGAAAAGTGGAAAGATATCGTTATAACAGAAATCTATTCTACTTGCAATTTCTCATGGAATATCACCACTCTTCCTCCACTTAGTGAGGGTTACTATTAAATTTACGGTCAGTTGTCAACCTTCTTTGGAAAGCCAAAGCCATGTAGAAATCAAAGCAGCTGACGTTTACAAATATAATTCAGATGGGTCACTATAACCAAATACATGTTGAGATAAATAAAACACCTAGAAAATGGAAAACGTTGAAGGAGTTTTGGCCCAACCAACAAGAGTGACAGTCACGTACCTTAAGGACTTCCATGGGCACCTGGGTGGCGGAGGGGAGGGTGGTAGGCACGCTGACGTTTATGGCTGGTGTCGGACTCACGGGCACTCTCTGTTGCATGAACTGGGCCGCCTGCAGCTTCTGCTGCTGCTCCCTGCGTTCCTGTTCCTGCATCTGCTCACGCATGAGTTGCTGGCGTAGCAAGATGCGTGATGTCATACTGGAGGAGCTTATCGGAGGCTTGGAGGCCCCAGGATGCTCCTCGGAACTGCTGTGGGGAAACCAAACAACACACATTTAGTTTCCTAATGAGACCTTCCATTTGCATTTGGGGAGGGGGGGTATCCTAAATTGCACCAAACTATGAAACAAGCCCCCGAAAATATAATCAGATCACAGAATAGTATTCCACCTAATTGAAAGTCAAGAGCTGGCAGGATCTAAGTCATTAGTAGTTGAATTAAAATAAGTCGGCTTGATTGCATCTAGACATTTTTATCATGCTGCTTTTTTTTTTTTTTGACATTTTATACCCGCATACGACTCATCACCACCAAATATAGTGTCACCATATGAAGTGCCAAGAAGCAAGGCGTCTTAATGGCACCCAGACTTCTGCATTTAAAAATAAATTGCTTGATTTCCTTTTTTATAGCTGAATCTAACCAAATAACTACTCCTACATACTATCAAAATTCCCTAAGATAGCTAAAATGTTTACTAACACAGAAGAGTTCAAAGAAAAGGTCACTGTCATTGGGGGTGATACAGAAAGTTAAAATGATTAATGAAAGAAGCGTTCGGACCAGAATGTTAACAGTGAACTCAATCTCGGTCTTTGGGGAAGAAGGCAGAAGACAAGCTAGTCTGGCAATCCAATTCTCCTTTGCCTGGTTTTCTTTGTACTGATTCCTCTCCGCATATCCTATCCTACACGTGCTCTGTGAGTTCCCCGTGAGGCCTACTTCTAATGGTGTTGGGATTTTAGCCAAGGTTATTTGAAATGCTTAAAGCCTTGTCTAGATTCAAGAAAAAAGGACTTCCTGGTTTTCCGAAGTATGATTTTTTTATTGCTGATCTTGCCAGCTCTATGACATCAGCAAGTTATTATAAACCTCTGTCTGCCTTAGTTACCTACCATATCCGGAAAAGAGGAATAACACCTTTTTTAAAAAAAAAACTTACCCTTTTATCAAAGTGGGAGATGTTTTTTTAAATATCTGTTGCATTGTTTATGCTCTTAAAGCCCTACCCCTTAGGGATTTAGGGAGGATTAAATAAAATAATGAATGAAATAATGCACACAAATCCTCTAACACAATGAGTACTGTGACATACTACTTCAACAAGTGTTTGCTGTTGCAATTATTATTATCTAGAAAATTTGCTTCCAGTCATGTAATTTTCTTGTAAAAAAAATCTCTGTTTAGGAGTTCCTGTCATGGCTCAGTGGTTAACGAATCCGACTAGGAACCAAGAGGTTGCAGGTTCGATCCCTGCCCTTGCTCAGTGGGTTAAGGATCCGGCGTTGCCGTGAGCTGTGGTGTAGGTTGCAGACGCGGCTCGGATCCCGTGTTGCTGTGGCTGTGGCGTCTGCTGGCGACTACAGCTCCTGGTTAGACCCCCTAGCCTGGAACCTCCATATGTTGCAGGTGCAGCCATAAAAAGGACAAAAAAGACAAAAAAAATCTCTGTTTACTGGGTCACTCTGTTGTACAGCAGAAATTAACACCATCTTGTTAATTAACTATACTTCAATAAACTGAAAAAAAGAAAAAAAACCTTTGTTTAGGGCAAAGAATATAAAACCTTAATTAGCACCTGGAAACAGAAAAAGTTAGCATTTGAGAAAGTATTCATTCCAAAGTTACTCAAGAGAAGTCGCTGCGACTTTAAGCTTCCCTCCTTGAAAATAAATCCCAGAATTGTTTTTATCTTCTAACAAACAACAAAATAAAGTTTTTAAATCACTGACCATCCCTATAAACTCCTTAAATATGGGAACCTCCAAATCTTGCAGGTAACAAAATATACTTAAGGATAAAAATTTGCTTTTCACCCTCACTGATTTCCACAAGACTACATAATAAAAATACTAGCAGTTAACTCGTTACTAGCACAGAAAATGTGTTCAATAAACTGCAAGAGGTTCATATAACACTATACAGCTATTAAAATAGTGTAGAGAGAGAAATACATATATATACTGATGTGAATAAAAACTACACAATATAATAAACTCAGAAAAGTCAGATGCATGAAAGTATTCAGGGTATGATTCAATTTAAAAAAAATGTTTCAGGGAGTTCCCATCGTGGCGCAGTGGTTAACGAATCCGACTAGGAGCCATGAGGTTGCGAGCTCGATCCCTGCCCTTGCTCAGTGGGTTAACGATCCGGCGTTGCCGTGAGCTGTGGTGTAGGTTGCAGACGCGGCTCGGATCCTGCGTTGCTGTGGCTGCAGCGCAGGCCAGTGGCCACAACTCCGATTAGACCCCTAGCCTGGGAACCTCCACATGCCGCGGGTGCAGCCATAAACCCGCGGCCATAAAATGACAAAAGGCAAAAAAAAAAAAAAATGTTTCAGAGTTCCTGTCATGGCTCGGTGGTTAGCGAACCCAACTAGCATCCGTGAGGATGTGGGTTCGATCTCTGGTCTCGCTTGGTGGGTTAAGGATCCGGCATTGCTATGAGCTGTGGTGTAGGTTGCAGACACGGCTTGGATCCCATGTTGCTGTGGCTGTGGCGTAGGCCGGCAGCTGCAGTTCCAACTGGAACCCTAGCCTGGGAACCTCCATATGCCATGGGTGCGGCCCTAAAAGACCCAAAAAAGAAAAAAACATGTTCCCTACAAGAAAACGTACAATGATGATGTTACCCTGAGCCACTGCTGATACACAGTATTACAGTCCTTTAAGAAAATAACAATATTATCAATTTGATTCAGAAATGTCACTGATAGATAGTTTTCCTAAGGAAATATTTCCAAATGTGGAAAACCTGCCATTACAATGCTGTTGACAAGATGCACAATATTCTGAACCACCTAAATTTTCCCCCTAATGTAAGGATAATTATATAAATTATGAGGGGAGATGTGGGTCAAAGAACATAAACTTTTAATTATAAGATAAGTAAGTTCTAAGGATCTACTACACAGCACGGTAAATACGATTGAAAACACTGTATTGCATACTTGAAATTTGCTAAAAAGAGTATATCTTAAACACTTAAAAGTGTTTTGTGTTTCTCTACACAAAAAAGAAAATACATAGTAACCCCATGAGGTGATGGATTCATTTCACAATGTGTACATGTATCAAATTATCACACTGTACACCTTAAATACAATTTTTGTCAGTTATATCTCAATAAGGTTGGGGAGAAAACAAAACCGTTCCAAAGATTTAAACATAAAATAGGTTTTAAAAGGTAAATTATGATACATGGATTTAATAATATACAACCTTTTTATTGCACAACTACAGAGTAAAGTGAGAAGTGCATGTTCTAAGAGTAAATTTAAAAGCAGGATTCAAAAGCGTATTCACATTCTAATTTAAAATAGGTAGTGGGTGTAGGTCCACAAATACATACACAGCTAGCAGGATCTGTGTAAGGGTGATCATAGTTGCCAGAGTGGGAGTGGAATTACAGGTAAATTTCTTTTCTCTTTGATTTTTCCCCTCTAAATCGCAGTAAAGCCATATTTCTTCAATGGAAGAATATACACCACTAATTTTAAGAACATGAAGAACGTGAGCTAATTTACAAGCACGAAGAAATGAGCTGACTGTGTGAAGTCACCACTCGGCTAGCAGCAAGGAGATGGGATCCACCACAGCCGGTGTGGTGACAATCGGAAGACAGAGTAGTGACTTGTATCCAGCACACTGGTTCTCTTGCAGGTCTTCAGCACCCCAGAATATTACACTCTCTTTCCCCAATAGTTTCCTGCAGATGTGCACAGACCGAACAATATCAATGCCCTGCTTATTATTTTCATATCACCCACTCATCCACACAATAAAAATACCTGGCCTTTACTCTGAAAGAATCCATTCGGCTTGGTTCTACTAAAAGAGCATCAGAGAAAGTGTATTTCCCCACTTGTGAGTATGTGTTGAGAACTCCAGTGTACCCTCCTACACCCAGAAAAGAAGAAGGGGCTGTTTAAAAATAAATAAATAAATAGACGGCCTTACTATTCAAAGCCTGTCAGGTTAAAACATTCCCAGAGAGACTGATCCTTTTGATAAAAACAGAAGCAAACCTTTGTGCTGTAGCAAATGCAGCTGTGGAATAATCGCACTAATTAGCTGCTCAAGACAAGCCATTGGCTGTGATACTGGGGGAAAAATCCTTTCAATTAACAGTAAAGAATTCTTGAGACATCTTAAATTAAAATTACTAGTTATCAACCACACTAAGGCTAGGGACTTACAGGTCAATAACAATATCATTTAAAGCATTTACTGAAATATCCTTTCGGGGAAAAAAAAATACATCCTCATAGGTAGACCCAAATAAATAAGTTAAAAGCCCACTACAAAAATCTAGCAGAGCTCAGCTAATTGACATTATTTTAATAAATCTCCTCAAAAAAAAAAAGTGCAAAGGAAGAAAATAGTCACTTGAGTGCACACACTCCCTGCAGGGTATTTCCATGTTAAAGGTGACTTTCAGATTCTCAGTTTTACTTTTGATCTTTTTAACATTACTTACTCTAAAAAAAATTGAATCAGCAATTATCAGCTTACAGACAAGAATGAAGTTATCCACACCTCAAAATGTTAGCAGGTCAAATGAGCATAATGTTTTAAAATCAAAATCCAGGTTTACGTGAGAACATTACAGGTGGCCAAAAGTTTAGTTTTAAAATGAGGACCCGATGCTTAAACCACTAATGATAGGCAAGAAGAGTTGTCCCAACGTATTTAATTTGAAAAGCAAACTGAACTCATCCAGTGCCCAGGAAGCTCAATCTGCATTAGATAATCCTAATGCCATCAGTCTGATTCCTTTTAATCAGATTATGTAAAGGTCATTTATTCAACAAATAGTTATTGGGTGTTTCCTCTGGGCCAGCTGCTGGGAATACCTGGCTTCTAATCTGTTAGAGTTGAAAGCCAGGGTCACGTAATTTTTCTAAGATGCCTTAAAATTAAATCAATTATCTAGATGATCTGATTCTAGGGAAGGTGTGCATCTCACAGTAAGAAATCACCCTTTGAAAGCCAGCTGCAGGGGAGGCAAATGCCTTTACCGGCTGGCACTTACCAGAATCACAGAAGCCAGGCACACAACTTCCCTGAGACGTGAGAACTGCTCAAAGGTGACTCAAGGAAGACGGCCATCAGCTGGACACAAGTTCTAGCTCAAATACTGCTGAGCAGCCTGATCACGAACGAGGCATGCAACCTCTCTGAGCATCTCCAAAACCCAACTCCTAAATGTACTGCAGTGAATGAGTGAGTTACCATTAGCTAAGTTAAAGTGCTCAGCAGAGTGGCTTAGAATACAGGCACTTATAGACCTGGGTTCCTACTTCATGACTAAACTTACATTTTTAAACTTCAAAACCTCCCCCCTTCTCTGTGTTGGTATAGGTACGTGGACCCATGCTCCAAATTATCTGGTATATTTCTAAATTCAAAATGTTAATTTCACTGCCTTGATCAACCACTTAAATAGATCAGAAACCCCAATCAATACCTTGCCATCCAAAGGACGTCTACCTGACCTCTCCTCACCTTTAACAGTAATGCCTGAACCTGACATGGAGAACAGACTTGTGGTTGCCAAGAGGGAGGGGGAAGGGAGTGAGATGGACTGGGATTTGGTGTTAATCGAGGCATTTAGAATGGAAAGACAGTAAGGTCCTACTGAACAGCACATGGAACTACATCCAATCTGCTATGACAGACCATGATGGAAAATATTCTTTTTTAAAACAAGTATATATATGTATGACTGTACAGGAGAAATTGGTACAGCACTGTAAATCAACTATACTTTAATAAAAATTAAAAAAAAAAAAAACAGTGATGCCAATGCCCCTTCACCAGATCTTAGGAAGCAGTCATCAGTCTCCACACCATGGTCCATCCAAGACAGGAACCTGGCTGTCAGCTCAAACTTTAGGTTCAAGGCTGAAAGAGCTGATAAACTTTCCCCCCCATTTTCTCTCTTTAATTCCTCAGGCAGAGTCCATCCCCGCCACCTACTAGCCAGTGACTATGGCCAAGTTAGTCAATCTCTTTGAGCTTTGGTTTTCCTAATTTATAGACTGCTTAATACATCTGCCTCTCAGCATTGTAAGAAGGATTAAAATTTGTAATAGATGTAAAAAGCTTAGCACAGTAACCAGAACATAGGTCAGAGAAACTCAAACCGAGTTAAAAAATTAGTAGTAAAAAAATAATATGAAACCATGAACATGTTCCTTCTTTTTTAATGCAAGGAAGCAAATACCCAAGTCTGAAGCATAGCACAGCAGATTTTTTGAAGGCTTAGGCAATCCCTATTTAATTCAGAGAATTTAAAAAAAGTTTTTCAGGGATGGAGAGAGAAAATAACTTACGATAATAATTTATTATAATACTCTCACATGAGATATAAAGTAAAAATCCTTGCATTTTTCTCCAGGAAGAGTTAATCTTCATGATAATCATTCAGTTAACAGAACTCAAAGCCTAACGTATACCTGTACAGGATACAATGTAGTTGTATCCAGGAAAGCACAATGGCTGACCTCCATACACACTGAAGAATAGGAAGGCATGATAATGAACCTCATGCACAGGTGAGAAAACTACTTCATGGATCTGTGAAGCTACTGGGCTTTCCAGATGCAAAAGGCTGGCTGTCACAAAACCAGCTGAGGACCCTGTCTAAAACCAACCACTGTGGAAAACAGTATGAAGGTTCCTCGCAAAACTAAATAGAGAACTACCAAATGATCCAGCAATCCCTGGATATATATACAAATGAAACCTCCATTCAAAAAGATACATGCCGGCGGCTACAGCTCCTGTTAGACCCCTAGCCTGGGAACCTCCATATGCCGCGGGTGCGGCTCTACATAAAGGCAAAAAGACAAAAAAAAAAAAAAAAAGATACATGCACCCCATGTTCAGTGCAGCACTATTCACAACAGCCAAGACATGGAAACAACCTAAATGTCCACTGACAGATGAACAGATTAAGAAGATGTGGTATATATACACAATGGAATACTACTCAACCACAAAAAAGAACAAAATAATACCATTTTCAGCAACATGGATGCAACTAGAGATTCTCATATTAAGTGAAGTCAGAAAGACAAATACTTTATGATATCACTTATATGTGGAATTTAAAATATGATATAGATGAACCTATCTACAGAATAGAAACAGACTCACAGACGTGGAGAACAGACTTGTGGTTGCCAAGGGGGAGGGGAAGGGAGTGGGATGGCCTGGGAGTTTGGGGTCTGTAAATGCAAACTATTACATTTAGAATGGATAAGCAATTCCATTAAGCAGATCCTGCTGTACAGCAAAGGGAACTATATCCAATCACTTATTTTAGAACATGATGGAAGATCATATGAGTAAAAAAATGTATATATGTATACAACTGGGTCACTTTGCTGTACAGCAGAAACTGACAGAGCATTGCAAATCAACTATAATAAATGTTTAAAAAAATTTTTTAAATAGGGGGAGAAAATAAATAAATAAAATCAAAATCTCCAGATGCCATCACTAGAAATTCGACTTCAGGTGATATAAGGCCTAGGAAGCAAGATAACTGACATTCTACAGCTGATTCTAAAGTCATGTTTAGAAACTAAAACACCCAAGATCACCCACTTGTTCAGCAGGAAACACACATCTTGGAGTCCTCGATGAGAACACTTTCTTCCACATCTGAGGAAACTCACATTCTATCCCCATCTCCAGGAACCCTGACAAGAGCTGTGAAGAGTCCTTGCGATACTGAACCCAACATATTGAATGGAATGAAATGGGAAGGACTCCTCACTCCTGCCAAATGACCTATAAAACCAAACAAACACATCTGTCCAGAAACTACCAACAGATCCTTATAGTTACAACACAGCTACTCCATCATTAAGCAAAAGAACCTACAGGCTCAATCTATAAAAACTGCCCCGACCAGCTTGTTCTGTCAGCAAAATGAAATGTTTAAGAGTCCTTAGAAAGTAAGCCCAAGTGCATAAATTGCTGAAATGAGTCAATAAATGGATTTATCTTTTTAAATTACAATCTGGGTATCCACTATTTCAGAAGGATCAGTTCTTCCATTATCTTAACCCTTCCATTGCTTCCAAAGTAATCACTGTGTAAGTGTAAGGACAACTTTTCAACTGTGTATGGTGGAAGCAAGTGACAATATATTTTCTTACTGTTACTTGCGTATATGATACACATCTGAAATTATGGCATGTACGATATATGGCATACAGGATATATATGATAAACACATATCTCACTTAAAATAAATGAGAGTATAACCCATGTAAATGTGGAAGTACCAGATACCAGAGTGCACAGTTTGGCTTTAAAAATTGACATCCGGGAGTTCCCGTCATGGGTCAGTGGTTAACGAATCCGACTAGGAACCATGAGGTTGCGGGTTCAATCCCTGGCCTCGCTCAGTGGGTTAAGGATCCAGCATTGCCATGAGCTGTGGTGTAGGTTGCAGACGCGGCTTGGATCCCGCGTGGCTGTGGCTGTGGCGAAGGCCGGCGGCTACAGCTCCTGCTAGACCCCTAGCCTGGGAACCTCCATATGCCCTGGGTGCGGCCCTAGATAAGGCAAAAAGAAAAAAAAATTGACATCCTGGAGTTCCCATCGTGGCTCAGTGGTTAATGAACCGAACTAGTATCCATGAGGAGCTGGGTTCGATCCCTGGCCTTGCTCAGTGGGTTAAGGATTCAGCGATGCTGAGAGCTGTGGTGTAGGCCCCTAGCTTGGGAACCCCCATAAGCCATAGGTGTGGCCCTAAAAAGACCAAAAAAAAAAAAATTGAGATCTTGAGGACTTCATTCACCAACCTTGGTTTTAGTGGTCAGGAAAAAAAAGTGGAAATGTGCCAAACACATAGTTTTGGGGTTTTTCTTTTTCTTCTGTTAGTTTGGGGTTTGTTTTTGGTAACATTACCAGCTCTGACAATAAATAATATAGGCTTCTGGCACAAAGAGAATAAAAAGGCTTGCAAAGTGCAGCTTGTCTTCCTCCTCTTTTTCCTTCAATAAATATTTGAATGTCTTCCAAGGGCCAGGTTCTGTTAGACATAAAGAGAAAGTGGCGTCCAAAGTGGACTGTTCACCTGTCCTCTGGAGCTCTTTACCTCCCAGAGTTCAAAAGGAGGAAAGCTTTTTAAAGAGCAAGAACCACCAGTTACATGCCAGTTAAAATCTGAAATCATTACTTTTCAACACTTGGACCCCAATTAGTGTGAAAAAACCATAGACTCTCTGCATCTGTTCAGGATTAATATTATTTAAACTAACCTTCTTCAATTAGTGCCAGTGAGGATAATCTCAATAATAAAGTAGATCAAAATCAAAGTGAAACTGAATAAGACACCCAATACATCAATATTCTTTCAAATGGGGTACAAAAAATGATACCCTGGGGCATCAGAAGAAAAAATTAGAATTTATATAATTTTATCCATCACTTCTATTTTCTATTTTTGTAAATACTGTACATTATAATATTAGTACAGTGGCACATGCATATAATTTACAAGTAAAATAAAAGTATGTTCAGAACAATGTAAATCAACTCTAATAGAAAAAATAAAAACCTTTTAAAAAAAAGTTAAGAGAGTTTGCTTGAAAAAAAAACCCTTACTTTAACAGAAGGGATGACCAAAAATGTTTAACAGAACACTGTAATATTAGACCAATGTTCTTCCAGGCAATTTCTTTTTTTTTTTTTTTTTTTTTGCCTTTTGTCATTTTTATGGCCGCGGGTTTATGGCCGCACCCGCGGCATGTGGAGGTTCCCAGGCTAGGGGTCTAATCGGAGCTGTGGCCACTGGCCTGCGCCGCAGCCACAACAACGCAGGATCCGAGCCGCGTCTGCAACCTACACCACAGCTCACGGCAACGCCGGATCGTTAACCCACTGAGCAAGGGCAGGGATCAAACCCGCAACCTCATGGTTCCTAGTCGGATTCGTTTACCACTGCGCCACGACGGGAACTCCCAGGCAATTTCATCATCAGATTTTTTTTTTTCTTTTTACAGCCACACTTGCAACATACGGAAGTTCCCAGGCTAGGGGTCAAACTGGAGCTGCAGCTGCCTGCCTACACCACAGTAACACTGGCTCTGAGCCTCATCTGCAACCTATGCCACGGCTTGCGTCAATGCTGGATCCTTAACCCACTGAGGGAGGGCCAGGGTCTGAACCTGTATCCTCAAGGACACCATTTCGGGTTCTTAACCTGCTGAGCCACAACTCCCTTCATTAGGTTGCTAAGAATCGATTATTTTCACCCCTCTCAGAGAATATTTCTCATTCTATACATTCCAACCAAGAAAATGTCAATCTCTTACTAAAAGATATTTTCAACCAAGAATATGAGGGTGCCATTTCTAGGATCAAAACAGTCTTCCATTTCCCACAGATGCCACTATGGTTTTGCATACCCTTAACACTCAGTTCCCTTCAGGGAAATTACTTCTGACAGCCTAATATCAAATGGCTCTAAAGGAGATGAAGCTGCAGTGGCCCACACTCATGCTTCCAGCCTCTGCTGTCAGGCCGCCTTTCACTAGGCTACATTCCAGAATTCTTGTTTACACTGTCCAATGATGGAATCACATTCACATTGAGATGCTATGTTTTAAAGGGCTCTGAAAAATTCATCCCCTATAAAGTGCAAGCAATTGATATGGCATGACAAGATATTCCACTTAGAGTATTTCAAAAGGAAGAACGTTTTATCCAAAACCATGGCAATCTAATGACAGAATTCAGACATGAGTGTGAAAGTAATTTTGAAGAATCTTTTTAAAGACAGAAAGCCCTTCTATCCCTGCTCAAAAAATTACCCCAGTCCCAGGGCATTCTCTGTCCACTTGTCTAGACAACATCACAACAGGTCCAAAAAGTCCCAGAAGCCTCAGACTACCATCACTTAACAATTACTGCATGTCTAGGACATGTCAACCAAGAGGCAAAGTCTGCAATACTGTGTGGAAGTCAAGACAAAAGTACCAATTATGATCTCAGGAGCAGTGAATGTGTGCGCCTGTCATGGTTTAAGAGCCAGCCTTACAAAGAGTGGTCATGATTTGTGGTGGTCACATGTTACTGATGCCTGCCCAGCATCCTGTCCCACTTCTTTAACAAAGTACCCTGATTTCACTTTGAAAAAAAGAGCCTTCTCACTTTCAGTTAATGAAGCGGGTTATGGTGGTGCTACTAACTCCAGACATGGAAACACAACTGAGGCTTGACCAATCAGCGTCCCATCAAATAGGCTTGTGCTCCAAAATGGTCCAGTAAGAGTCATCCCTATGCCTTTGACTAGAACTACTGGGGTAAAAGATTTCTCTTTACACTAAGGTTTGGAAAGATGGCAGGATAGAAATCTGGAACCTTCTTGAACCTATGTGAAAAGAAAGCCAAACTAGATAAAGCAGAAATATAAATTGAAAGAAGGAATAGAGGGCTGAGAAGAAGGAAGAATGAAGGAGCCAGTCTTTAGATGACACAGAGCATCTGGATCAAACCATTCCTGAAGCTCTTGGATATCGGATACTGATCAAACCTTAGACATTGGATACTGATTTACTAAGGACTCTCAATGTGCTCCTGTATACCAAAGCTCATTTCTGTGACATTTTAGAAAATATCAGCTATAAAAAAAAAAAATCAAGGTTTCACCCTAAGATCTACAACTCAAACAATCTAGTACTCATTCTATTTGTTCCTTGTTTGGGCTGGTACAATGGCACTTACAACACTTCCCAGCTTTCTAGGACCTAGGATGGCTTCATGCCTAAGTTTTGCTATTGAGACTTAAGCATGTGATACTTCCAAGGATTCTCCCTAAAATGATACTTGTCTTTGCACTTTCTCCCATCATGTCTCCTGGAATTTAGCTATAATGGCTGCAGTCCCCACAGCCACTTTGAACCAAGGATGAGGTCTAGACTTAAGGACAGAGCTGAAATTTTCCTGGCTCTTCATGACTGGGTAGAGTCAGCTCCATGAGGGCAGATAATTTTATGTTTTATTCACATATTAATTCCTCAGCACCTAGAATAATACTTGGCACACAGTAGGATGATATAAGTATCTATCCAATGAGTGAATTTAGTGCCTCTATCCTAACAAATTCTCCATCTCCTAAAATCAGATAATAGTAAACCTCAGCGCTGAACAATCTTTAGTCAAACCATTTGCTTGAGCCATCCAGTGACAGGGAACACATTTTTCCAAAAAGCTCTGAGCTCTAGAGATCTAATGAATTACCTTAATTTTAAGACAAACTTTCCCTCCATACTTTGTAATTCAAGTCAGAATAGATCGTATAATCAATGAATATAACTAGTAGAGTATTCTTCTCCACTAAACAGTCACCTTATAATCAATAGTGAACTTGCTACAAGGAAATCCATGTGATAGACAAATATTATGGCAATGGACTACTCGTGGCTCCTCAAAAGCTCAAAGGAGTTATAGTGTGGATAATTCAGAAATCTGAGCATTGGAGAAACTCACTCAATTTGGCAAAGTAAGAAACATCAATTCATTCAGTACCTGTAATGAAAATCCGTAGAACAGAACAGAGAAAAACATAAGCCCTGGGCCCAGAATACCTCTGCTGAAATTTCAGCTCTGTCATTTCTCAGCTCTATGACTTGGGCAGGATCTCTCCTTCACCTGCCCAAAACTCAGTTGTGTCATCTACAAAATAGAGGTAGGGAAAAAGTCCCTTTGTCATAGCTTGAGCTGAATGTGTCAATGCAAGTAAGAGTCCTAATAAACCAAGGCTGATAAACCATGCAGACAATAAGTAAAAGTTAGGTAACGGATTCTTCTGTGATGTGCTTTAATTCCTGAATTGATATCCTCTGAGCCTCCTAAGAACTTGAAACCCATAAAAACTGACAAGTAATTTTCTAGGAAGCCAAATCTCTTACAATATTGCCTTCTGTTATAGTGTTTCTTTGCTCTCCTGAGGAAAATCCAAATGAAACAATTAACTCACAGTGTGTGCCCTCCCTAAAAGGACAGGCATGAAGACGTTAATGGGCAACAGCTCAGTGAACAATTTTGTCAAAGACATGTCCTAGGAATTTCATTCCCAGGGTTTATCATGCTCCTATGGCAAGTACTGGAGTTAACCAGGGAAAAAATTCAAAATCAATTAAGCAAAAGAAACTGAAATTAAGAATTAATTTGTGGCACAACATTGAATATCACCTACACTTTAATTTAAAAAATACAAAAAATTAATTTGGGTGCAAATTCAAGGATGACATCACTATTGTTCTTAAGCTGCATCACAATAGTATGTTTTATCCATTCATGACATCCATTAATTTGCTTAAAATAATATTTTAAAAATCAGTAAGTTATCGAGGACATTCTTGTGGGTTATGAAGCACATCAAAAACAGCCACCATCTCCTTAACTATTACCTGATTTACAAAGTAGAAATGTCATTTCTAACATGACATTTTAAACACATAATTATGCATACTCTTCATAAAATGCTCTATCATTTTAGAGATGAGAAATTAAACTGTTTCAATGATATACACAATGAAAAAAAATCTCAAACAGCAAAAATAGCATAAGAAATTAGAAATCACTTTAAAAACTAACACAAAACCTTTTAAAGATGTATCTACTGAATATTAGGAAGTTTCACCACATGTAATATTTCTGAGAATTTTGTTTTTTTTAAGAATCAAATTCTAAAAGTCGTTTTGCCACATTTAGTATTTTTCCATTATTCTTGCCATCTTTAAACACACCTTCACAAGCTGTTGAACATAATGCTTTTCTGACTTAATCAGAACCTCTCTCATGACCCAGGAACGTTCGGTAAATAATTATTAAGCTCCAGAGGTGGCTTTTGCTGAAGTTGATTTGCTTGAATGCCTATTCACTTAGGGATACAGCTTTTAGTATTGTTTTCTAATCTTATCACCTAACATTGAAAAGTAAATGTTGAAGGAGGGGGGTGGTGGATGGGGGGAGCTATCATTCATTTAGCATTTCCCCATTTTAGTATTTCTTTGAAAGTGTCGATTTGAAACTTGTTCTACATTTCTATGCCAGACAGATGATTCTGATGTTTGGATATTTTGTTTTCCTCTCAAAGAGGAAAAAAAATCAATATACAGAAATGCTAATAAGATATTTATTAATGCAACTGTCACTATTCCACTGTCAGGGAGAAGAATAAAAAAGGAGAAAGCAAAAATCCAAAGCATTTGCAATGGGGCAATCTTGACAAATGTCACTAAGCACACTCGTTTTCCTGAAGAAAACACTCTTTAATTCATCACAAGGCTGGGCTGCAGCCTACCTGGTAATCATAAATCATACTCTGTTCTCACTGAGATTTTCCAAGCAGTTCTTTTTGGGCATTATTAATTTAAGACCAACATTCTATTTTAAACAAGCAGGGCTAATGGGACTAACATTTCAATCCCTCCCACCCCCACAAATTAGCTGTTATCCTTGTCAGAGCCACCTACTAGAGGTTACAGCTGAAGCTATTAAAGCCACAGCCACAGAGTAACAGTTCCAGTATTTTTAACTCCCAATAAAACCTTCCCTTTCTCTGTCCTCCCCTTAAAAAACAAAAACCGAAAAAAAAAAAGCAAAAGCAAAACTCCCATTAAGTGGCCCCGGGATTATTTCCAGAATGAAACTTCACTTACAGATACAAGCTTTCAAAGGAACAGGGCATGAACATCTGAACTCTAAGCGCCTCCATCTTTTTTTCCTTTAAGGTGTTCTGCAAGCCCTTGGCGAAGAGTGAAAGTCAAAGTTAGTTCTGGCACTGGCTGTGTCACTAGGGGTGGCTCCTGATAAGGCCCTGGAAACTCCAATCCAAACACAGCTCATGCTACAACGGTGCCTGGTGTCTGTCTGCAATAGCAGACCTGTTTAATCCAGTACCTACTGTACCTGCAGGACAAAAAACGCTGCCTCACCCTGCAAAGGGGGCTAGGCGAGGACCCGGGCACTGCCAGAAATCCGATTCAGCAGCCAGGGCGACACCTAGGTATGCTTACTTAGCCCTCCTGAGCACAGGCACTGGCGGCGGCTTGCAGCAGCTGCATGTTGTTAGAGGTTGTAAAAGCACAGGTAATTTCACATACCACTGAATTTTTAACACTTAAAAGAGCTACCTAATCTAGGAGGCTTGTGAGACGGCTTGTAACCCTTCTCTACTGGGGAGATCTCCAGTCTCAGGTCATCACACACCTCTAGCTGCTTTGCATCCGTGCAATGGATTTTTGGAACTGGAGCCTGATCACTGAACGTGCTCTCTTGCTGACAACCTAGAGATCCCAAAGGCATTCCTACACTATCTTTTACGGCATCTTTAGGCCATACTTCTATGTATTCTTAGGCTGTTACCCGATTAAATCCTGAACGCACCGGTATACAAAAAGAAAAACAAAAAAGACAATAACATGTTCTCAAAAGACAGTTTCAAAATTCTGACATGACAACATCGATATTATCAAATACTGATGCAGCTCCTACAGATGCAGCACACCAAAGCTGCCCGGCAGAGTTAAGAAAATATGCCTGATTCTCCTCACCTACAACGCAAAGGTCAGAACAAAGACAACTGACATGGACTAGCTGTGCCCCCTGGGCAAGTTATTTCACCTCTCTGTGTGCCTAAGAGTCTGTCTCCAAAGTAAATGGATGGAAAACAATGCAATCTCTATTATAAGCTATACCCAAATTCAAAATTCATGCTGCAATGAATTGTTTTTAAAGTTCCCTCTAATAAGAAAAAATAACCAGTTCCAGCCAGGAATCTCAGGCAAACTATTTCTGACTCTTTTTATTCTTTGTTCACGTTTCATTTTTCTTTTGTTGAATACAAACAGATGGAACACCTACTGTATCCCAGGCACTGTGTAAATTCTTGGAGTGTACAGTCTAAGTAAAACACATATTAAACGATCATCCAAATAAATAATGAGATTGTAATAACTGCTACAGGGAGGTAGGAAAGCTTAAAATGCAAGGGGCAGAAAAGGCTTCCATTAGGCAGAGACCTCTGGGCTTAGATGTGAGTAGGGGTAGCAGGTGGAGGGTCCGGGTATGGAAGGGGCATGGGAGAAGAGTCTTCTGAGCAGTTTTAACAACATTCATAAGAGGAGTTCCCGTCGTGGCTCAGTGGTTAACAAATCCGACTAGGAACCATGAGGTTGCGGGTTCGATCCCTGGCCTTGCTCAGTGGGTTAAGGATCCAGCATTGCCATGAGCTGTGGTGTAGGTTGCAGATGTGGCTCGGATCACAGCTGTGGCTGTGGTGAAGGCCGGCAGCTGTAGCTCCTGTTAGACCCCTAGCCTGGGAACCTCCATATGCCACGGGTGCAGCCCTAGATAAGGCTAAAAGACCAAAAAAAAAAAAACCATTTACAAGAATCCTGAGGTGGGGAGTTAAAAGGAAGATCCACTGAGTCTGTAGGGGAGAAAAAGGGAAACCAGGGCATCTCTGAGACTAAAGCAGTGACTGGAACCAGACCTTCAGCATCTGGGAAGCCAAGGAAGGATCACTGATTCTGTTCCAAGATGATCAAGGAAACCACTGAAAGGCTGGAGGTAGGAAAGTGATAGGCTCAGATTTGAATTTTCAGGAAGGTCCCACTTAGAGGGACTACTTAGAGGAGAAGCAAAGATTGGCTATTGCAATAGTCCTGGTAGGAGGTGATGATTCTTTACTGGGGTGGGGGTGGGAGAGAGGGGAGAAGGGACAAAGTGGACAAAAGTGGCTAAAAGTGGGTAAATTACTGATGAAAACCTAAAGACCAACTAACAGAAAACACGGGGGTGGGGGGGGTAATCCAGGTTCCTAATGCAGTAACTGCAATCATTAACAACAGTTATTGAGTACTTTGTACATGCTGGGTATTGTGCTGGGAATTAGAATAAACAGATGACTACAATGCTTGACTACTTTCCTTACTAACCTACTCCCCACCTCCCTTCTCCTGCCTCTAGCACAGAATGGCATAAAAACCAAGAGCACGGGCTCTAATGTAAACTTATTCAGGTTCAAATCCCAATCACTTACCCATTCTGTGACCTTGCGCAAATTTACTAAATTGCATGTCCCAGTGTCTTCACCCGAGAAATGGGAAATGATAAATGGTGATGCCTGGGGTTACTGCTAGAACTGAAGGAGATAGTGTATGGAACACATACGGCACAGTCTCTGACACAAGAGTAAGTTCTCAATTAAAAAAATATCTCTTACAATTATGTTTTTGGTCAGAACTGTCTATCTTGGATGCACGCTGGCCAATCTAGAGAACCAATGGAAATGCAACAAACGTGAAAAAAAAAAGATAAAGAAACTGGGAGATCGAAGAAAATAGAATAGGAAATGACTCTATCAGGATTGCTAAGGGATTATGTTTTAAAAGACCAAGCTGTACTCTCTCCCACCTTGGACACTATTTGAAGCTGCATTAAGTTACAAGGTACCCGGCTAAGTTTTAGAACTGAAACCCTGATTTATTACATGCTTACACATAGGGAAAATCTGTATCCTCCGTGGGCTCTCAAGTGTTGACCATGAAACCAATGGTATCAATTCCAGCCATTCCAGCAGGAACACAATGTGGTGCCAAATGCTCCCTGGCACATTCAGCCAATGACATCACCTGACATTTTGTCCTGGACAATCTACCACCCCAAGAAGGCTATCCATTGACCGTTTATGTAAGTGTTTAAATAAGATTACCTTTAAGGGGCATGTGTTCAACCTATTCATGTCACTTCAGAAATATCTATCTTCTACCAGTGTTCTTGGGGAATCTTCCAAAACATAGCAATGAAATAACCGACCAGCAAATGGAACAAAGTTTGACCTACACATCTGAAACCATACACAAAATTCACGAAATATTACATACATTTCTGCAACACTGCCCCTCAAGTATTCATGCAATTATTCAACAAGTATCTTCTGAGGGAAGGGAAGTATGTCTGTCTGGTTTCGCATTGTAACCCTAGAACCTAGTAGAATAAGCAGTCCACAGGTGATGTTCAATAAATATGTTTAAAATGAATTAATCTATAATATGTAAGCAACTCTCTTGTTCACATCTGTACTAGTCAGATGTGTATCCTAAGTGCGTATACATATATAAATGCACGTGTATAAACACACATTCACGTATATACACAAAAACCCTAAAATTCAAATACACACTAAGAATTGGTAGCAGAGGAAAAGGAAAAATAGTATTTTTTATAATGTAACAATGAATAGAGAATAAAAATACTATCTGTACTCTAACACATTTCAAATCATAATTACTACTCCTGGACCCAAATTCCAGCAAACCAACTAGATTCATCAGAATTTTTACTGACCGTTTTTCAAAGACACCCTTAACTAAAATGGAACTTAAAACTATCAAACATCCAAGTGACAGCCAACTTTCTCTTTTTTTCATTTTTTTACTAAATTTGGGCCTTGCTATCTTCCTGGAAGGAAAAATCCAATCACCATGTCGAACAAGTTAGAGAAGAGATAAGAGGTTTTACTTGTTATCCTGTCTGAAACTCAGCTGAAGAAAAATAGAACTGCTGTTTCATCACAGTCAGAATTCTTCTTATTTTAGTTGGATATCAAATGTTTTACTGCCCCCAAAGCACATCATTTTCTTCTATCTTTTCTTTTGATAGTCATTGCTCTTCTCAGTGAACTCATACTCAAACATCTGAGGACTTAATATATGCCAAGTACCATAGTGACCCAAGAAATACCTTTTGCATACAATTTAGGAAGCATCTAAATAGCCTTCAAATGTTTCATTCAGATCCCAGCCCATGGTCCCAAACCTGATTTCCTATCAGAAGCAACTCCATCTTCTTAAAATCAACTCAGGAGTATTTTAAAACATGAACGTCAAGGATCCTTCCCCAAATAATTGAATGAGACTCTCCAAGGGTATGGTTTTGAATTCCGTATTTTTAAAGAGTCTCACAAAAAACCAACGTGAAGTCAAGCCTGGGAACCACTACTGTATAACATATTATAATATGCATAACTATATAGTCTACATAAATAATGTCCCCCAAAGTGGCAGGAAAACACCCAAGAATGAAGGCTCCCTTTATTTGTTAAATAAAGAAGTCTTTACTTGTTTAGTTTGATTTTTAAAGGTATCCACCTGGGATTACTATGGATATGCTTTGAGTGTTGACTGAAAGCCTAACAATGAGGTAAGTGAGCACCATGAAAGTGGTTAAGAAACTCAAAAAGTACCCTCCAGGATACCAAACATATCCCCTCTTTTCCCCATGTGCCATTTTGCTCACGTTCCGGGAAATGTCAGATGCTTCCGAAAGGACTTTCAACTCAAAGGTTTATGGATGCACCCAGCTTCTGAGAGAAGTGCCATGGGGAACACTAAGTGGCAGATGCCCTGCCCAAGTTCACCCACGCAGACCCTTGGGAGGATTGGGTTGGGAGGACAGAATAGCAGCTCCGAGAACTCCTTTCCAGGGCTGCCTCCCCTTCCCCTTTCAGGTGACCTCTCACACATTTCCTGTTTCTTCCCCAGGGAGGGTGTCCCTGCCTAAACCTACCTAAAGCATCAATACCCACTCTTGCTATTTGCTCTCTCACCAAATGTTTGTTTCTTTCTTTTATAGAACTTAATCCAACTTATAATCGTTTTGCTTATTTAACTGTCTTTCACCCTTGAAGGCAGGGTTCTTTGTTTTTACTTCATTCTCAGCGCCTGGCAGAGAGTAAGTGCTCAACAAATATTTGCTGGATGGATGGATGGATGGAAGGAAGGGAGGAAGGGTGGCAAAATGAAAAAAGATCAGATAAAGGAGGAGCTCTGAAATATAATTTGATGAAGTCATTTAATTAGGAAGGAAGTCTGCCGGCATAAGTGGGACTCACAATCATATACTTTTCATTTAAAAGCTCTCAGTTGCTGAACACAACTCACCTTCATGGATGAAGTACCAGGATACAAAATTGCAAGGAACTGGCCCCGGAGTTCTAATTTGAAACCCTCACAGCAGGACCAAGGGAAATTTTTTTTTTTGGCTTAATGAATTTTATTACAATTATAGGTGTACAAAAATCATCACAAGTCAATTTGACAGCATTTGCATCCCAAACCCCAAGGGAAAATTTTAATGACTACCCATCTGCAGATATAACTGTTCAGTACCAGTCAATCATGTTTATCTCTTTCACCCTGTTTCTATTTTTCCCAACTACCAAGAACAGATCCTCCTGTAATGATGATGGCACAGTGTCTTCTGAAAGACTGCTCACTGTACCTGCTTCACAAAGAAGTCCCTTAAGGTTGGAGAGGAAAACGGAGAGGAGATCGAGATGACCCCAGGTGAACTTGATCTAGGCTCATGTCGACATTATGAAAGAATGACTTAGATGCTTATACAAATATGCAGAAAAAAATTAGCTTCTTAAAAAACTGTTTAGAAAACTCTGTCCTGAGAATACAAATATCTACAAAGAGGCATCTCAGATGGTGTATAAAGTAGATTTTTAAGCAATTAATGAAAGGGAGTAATGTCTGAAATCCTACTTTGGTCTTTTATGTAATATCATAATCAACAGGAGAGATGAGTTCCTTACCTTGAGCTGTCTGATATTACCTCTGCTAGAGTTCGCTTCAAAAGAAAGACTTGCTCTGCAGGAAGGGCAATTCAGAGGCTGTTTCTTTGTTATCTATAACTGGCAGTGAGGTATTTGCAATAAGCAGACCACAAGCTACCAAATAAGCCAAGTTCATGAGACAACACAAACGTGAGGAGGGAAACACTGATTGAGATTAAGCCACTTTGATGGCATTTGCCTAAATGAGAAATTTAGTCAAAATGCAATTACTTTTCTTATCTAGGTAAATAAATAGGAAAAGATAAGGCTGTTGCCATTGGGGGTGTGTGGCAAATTTACTCACACTAGGACTTTATAAGGCAAATCTTCCCCTTCAGGATTTTAAAATCATGGTGTTCCTCTCAATTTAGTGATTAACCCCTAACTTACTTTAAAAGAAAAATGTAGACTTCTCTTTTACTATAGTAATTCCTTTTTTTCTTTCTTTCTTTTTCTTTTTTTTTTTTTTTGCTTTTCAGGGCCACACCTCCAGCATATTTAAGTTCCTGGGCCAGGGGTCAAATCAGAGCTACAGATGCCAGCCACAGCCACAGCAACGCAGGGTCTATGATGGACACCAAAGCTCACAGCAACGCTGGATTCTTAACCCACTGAGCGAGGCCAGGGATCAAACCCTCAACCTCATGGATATTAGTCAAGTTCATTATCGCTGAGCCACGATGGGAACTCCCAGAAACTCATTTTTTAAGTGATGAAGATTGAAGAACAAATAAGTACGTGAGAACAGAAGCTGCAGAGTATAACCCCATTGTCATCAAAGACATCAGTTGCACTCTTCTTCCAATCAAGAATCAAGATATTAAAATACTTTAAAGCAAAAGAATATTCAGCTATTAGAAGTGGCCTCCCCAGACCACCTTAGCTGAAGTCCTGGCAACTAAGACAGGTGAATCCAGCCTTCCCCAGTTTTCATCTCTGAGCGACCTAGCAGCACGTATCACCAGCTCAAAGAAACACCACATCCTTTATGGTCCAAGAGGGGACTGGAAAAGGGATGAAGGTCAAGAAGAAAGGGATACTGTGGCAGTTAGACTTTCCACTCCATCCGTGTAGAGTTAATACCTGATTTCCAAAAACTGAGCTGAAGGCAGAGACAGACCGTCTCCTGTGGACAGTCACAGCACTGTGGCAGAAGAGGGTATGGAAGTGTGTCGGGTGTGAGAACTCTAAACTATACGTGTTGTAAAAAATCCAGAGCAGTGGCTACATGTGGGCAGCGCACCTCTGTTAGGTCCACTATTTTATAAGTAAGTGAAGAGCTGGTAAGTCTCTCTTACGGACATAAACTGAGCATTGTTTTTCAACTGGAGACAGCACGGTGTGGTGGTGTGCTGTAGACACACATGTACCCCGTGTACTATGTTCACCTCATAGCTTTACTGTGGACAATTAAGTTCATTTCTGAGTCTTAGGATCTGCAACTGTAAAATGGAGATATTTCTATTACCTATTTAGTAGGTTAATGTGATTAAATGAGGTAAAGTATGCAAAGGACCTAGCACAGTGCCTTCAAAAACCAGGACTCAATCCATGTTTATACAAGGAAACAGGATACTTTCAGGACACTGTAAGGCAACAAAAGTCAGCGATTAGAGCCTCAAAGAACAGCAGGTTATAGGACAAAAGTTATTATCAGGAGATGAAGCTGCATATGCTTTGGTAACATGGTATTTGGGAGTTCCCATTGTGACACAGCAGAAATGAATCTGACTAGTATCTGTGAGCGTGCAGGTTCGATCCCTGGCCTCACTCAGTGGGTTAAGGATCTGCCATTGTCATGAGCTGTGGTGTAGGTTGCAGATGCAGCTCGGATCCTGCACTGCTTTGGCTGTGGTGCAGGCTGACTGCTGCAGCTCTGACTCGATCCCCTAGCCTGGCAATTTCCACATGCTGGGGGGTGCAGCCCTAAAACACACACACACACACAGGCAAAAAAAAAAAAAACATAGTATTTGAAGAGGCTGTGCAGACTGACATCAAACGTCAGCTCAAGAAACGTCTAGAGATATTTGTAAATATCATATTCATTCACAATGAATAACTAAAAACTAAGATGCTGATGGGGATCTGTAATTTCTTCTGATAGTGGACAATCACCAATGCCTTTTCAATGGTTATCTTGACTATGGACAAAACTTCTAGCCCAGGGAATCTTAACCTCTGACTCAATGTGTCAATTACATTTTTATTTTGTATTTTTACTATGTAAACAGACTCAGAAGTCAAGCAGGAAATAATGTATTTAAATAAACAAAACAGTAACAAATCAAACTTCTTTATGTTCAAAAGATCACCTCTGTTCAATTTATGTCAAAAGTCAAATTTCCTAATCTTCTAAAGCTTCTCAATACTCACTCTTATACTAATGACATCCTGCTTCAGTTATGCTGAGCAAAGAGTATCTGAAATGAGAAAAATATTTTCACAGAATTCCTTCCTGTCTGTTGATTAAATCCAATCAATCATAATAAACTCAATACACATTATCGGTCTGTATCTAATTTACACTCTGGGGAGTCTTGCCTATAATCAAAGTGTATATTTATGTTGATAGTAAAGTGATAAGATACCAATATTTTAAAGTAATAGCCTGTGTAATTTCAAGTAATACTGCTATAAAATGACATAAAAGAAAAATTAAATCTCTGCTTGAAAAAATTATGTGTCCTTAAAAAAAAAATAGTGTCTAACAAAACTACCTAATTCGCTCTTTGACATTTACCAAGTATTTTTTCCTTGTCAGGTATTACTGATGAGCCTGCTGATAGAGATGCATAAAATAATCACCATTCCCATTCAAGCTTATTTAGCTCCTAATAGCAAATAACACTGGCTCCTTGAGATATGGACAAAATACTGAATAAAAAATAGAAGAATCAAGATATTCTTATTAAAAATGATTCATTCAATAAATATTTATTGAGCACCTGCCCTGTCCCAAGAAATGCTCAATATGCTGTAGGTGCATCAGTGATAAACCATGGACTTTTGTTTCTTTTTGTTATTGTTTTTTTGGCTGTGCCTACTGCATGCAGAAGTTCCCAGGCCAGGGATTGAACCCGTGCCACAGAACTGACAACGCCAGACCCTTAACCTGCTGAACCACCAGGGAATTCCATCCGTGGACCTTAGTTTCTGAAGAGGAAAATGTTTTGGAGAATTCTGAATGTTCAAATCATTCATTAATTTAAACAGACAATTAGGAAATTCAGTGGATCTGGGATTTTTTTTCCTTTTTTAGGGCCCCACCTACAACATATGGAAGAAGTTCCTAGGCCAGGGGTAGAATCAGAGCTACAGCTGCCAGCCTACACCACAGCCACAGCAACTCAGGTTCCTTAACCCACTGAGCGAGGCCAGGGATTGAACCCGCATGCTCACAGATACTAGTCATGTCAGTAACCTGCTGAGCCACAACAGAAACTCCCTGGATCTGCAATCTTTAAGCACCATCCACAATGATATTTCTATTAACAAGGATGTTTGCTTTCTAACACTGAATCAAGAATCAATGTGCTTTCATTTCCTAGTGAGCCAGGCAGGAAATTTGAAAATCTGAAAAAATAATGAGATCATGTCTCTGCCTCATGTTTTTTTTAAAAAGGGAGGTGGGGGGAGAGAAGACAGAGAATTAGTCACATCATCACACTGATAAGTGTACCTTTTATTTGCGTATCACACCTCATGTTTATTTGATCTCTTTTTATTTAAATAAAGAAAGAGAGGGACACAGAGTGAAGTGAGTGATTTGCCCCCAACCCAAGACAAGCTGGAGTCTGGAACTCCAGAGCCCACACACCTCTCACTGTGGTTCTCTATTGCAAATTTCTGTGAGCCACTCAACAATCACAAAAGCAAACGAATTCTAAAATTAGAACCTTGCACTGGAGTCACCTCTTTGGTTGTCTGTTCCCCACATCCTGTGCTAGAGTCTGAATTCCATGAAGGCATGAACCAGGTCTGTCTAGTTCACCTCTTCATTCTTTGACTAGGCACAATTCCAGACGCAGAGAAGGCAATAACTATTTGTCAGTGGGTTAAATGATTAATCAATTGACGATGGTACTTTTTCTGGTTATTTCTGACTATGATAGAGAAAGAAAGAAAGAAAGGGAGAGAGAGAGAGAAAGAAAGGGAGAGAGAGAGAGAGAGAGAGAGAGAAAGGAAGGAAGGAAGGAAGGAAGAAGGAAAGAAGGAAAAGAGAGAGAGGAGGAAGGAAGGAAAGAAGCAAGAGGAAGAAAGAGAAAAAGAGAGAGAGAGGAAGAGAGAAACAGAGAAAGAGAGAGGAAGAGAGAAGGAAAGAGAGAGAAAGAGAAAGAAAGAAAGAAAAAAAGAAAGAAAGAAAGAGAGAGAGAAAGGGAGAAAGAAAGGGAGGCAGGCAAAGAAACACAGGAATGAAGCAGGCTTTCCTGAATATTTACACCAAGCAGGGGTTAAATTAATGGCATTCACTAGAAACATAAAGAAACACACAGTGTTTGCCCTCAAATAATTTAATCTAGTTGGAAAAGAGAATGAGAAATGAGATCTCGGCACAATTTCTATTTGTTAATGGAAGTGCTCAGAAAAGGAAGAATTATTCAAAAAGACTTTCAAGGGGAAACAAGGCCTTTGGAGTTTGGGGGAGCATAACAAACTTCCTTTGGCAAAGACAGTAAATCTTGGGCAAAATTTCTCAAAGTGTGGGCTGCAGAATGATCTTCTACAGGAGACACAGAGACTCCACATTAAATAACCATGGAATTACACTGTGAAAAAGGCCCCTTCAAATTTCTTTCATCCCAGGAAAAGTCTCTGTTTGATGCTAATATGTCTTCAACCTAGCAACACTTGCCCTTTGTAACAAAAAAAAGGCTGAGATCCCAGACTCAGCTCCTTCTAGACAACACACCTAGTAAGGATTTCTAGTAATAATTTTCTCTTAGTTTCATCATATTTATTTTATGTATATATCTGCCATCACCATTATAGCATTTTCTTTAAAGTATGTTTTTATCAACTCCGTCGTTTGACTTTTCAGATACCTATAGGCAAAACAGCATGTAACTGAAGACCTTGGTTCTTTTGCTGACCAAAGGCTTACAGGCATGTAGCCTTATAGTAGCCAGTTAAATCCGAATCCTCAGTTTCTGGCAGAAACTCTGTAAAATAAAGACATTCTATGTGCTCAGTTTAATTCACTGAGCTATTGTGAGAATCAGTTGGAAAAACGTCTATGAAAACATTCTTACAGGAGTTCCTGTTATGGCTCAGTGGTTAACGAACCTGGCTAGTATCCATGAGGACTTGGGTTCAATCCCTGGCCTTGCTCAGTGGGTTAAGGATGTGTTGTTGCCATGAGCTGTGGTGTAATTCACAGATGCGGCTTGGATCCCACGTTGTCGTGGCTGTGGCTGTGGCCAGCAGCTACAGCTCTGATTTGACCCCTAGCCTGGGAACCTCCATATACCGCGGGTGTGGCCCTAAAAAAAAAAAAAAACTTCACAAATTACTAGACCTTACATTTGCAGATGTCATAACACATACTAGATTCCCTTATAAGCATATATATATATATGTTTTTATATTTATATAATTAGCTTTGCAAATAGTATAATTAGTATACATTAACTTTATTTTTCTTTTTTCTTTTTTTTTTTTAAATTGAAGTATAGGAGTTCCTGTTGTGGCTCAGCAGTTAAAAGACCAACATGAGGACATGGGTTCAATCTCTGGCCTCGATCAGTGGGTTAAGGATCTGGCATTGCCTCAAGGTGTGCTGTAGGTTGCAGATGTAGCTCGGATCTGTGTTGCCATGGCTATGGCGTAGGCCGGCAGCTGCAGCTCTGATTTGACTTCTAGCCTGGGAACTTCCATATGCCACAGGTGCAGCCCTAAAAAGAAAAACAAAACAAAACCAAAAATATTGAGTACAGTTCCCTGTGCTATACAGCAGGTCCTTGCTGCTAGCTATTATCTATATAGTAGCGTAGATCTGTTAACCCCAGCTTCCTAAATTATCCCTTCCCACCCCCCTTCCCCTTTTGTAATCATAAGCTTATTCTCTAGGGCTATGAGTCTCTTTCTGTTTGGAAAGTTGGGGAACCTTGACTGAGAGTAATGAAGAATGTGTCAGAACCCTTCCGTGGAAACAAGATTAAACACAGCCCAGAAATAGTGGCTACTCTACCGCAGTGAGAAGCTAACAGCTACAAAGAATTCCAGTCTGATAAAGAAAATCATGTAGGGCAGTGAAATCATAGCACAGAGGCCCAGCCCTAATCGCTTCCTAACTGTGGAAAATGAGCAGGGCTCTCAGATATGATTCCATACAGGAAGAGCAGGGGCCAGGCCAAGTGGGACTGAGAGTATCGCAATGGAAGTGACACGCCACGTTTGTTGATAGCACCTGTAAATAAGACTTTCATCGGGGGGAAAAAAAAAAGGCAAGGCTGTTAGGACAAAATGTCAGGCAGGCTTGATGTTAATGTTTCAATATACAATGACTTCTCCGCTCGTGCTGTGAAGGTCACTTCAGCCCGTGTTATCTCCTGGGGCACAAACATAGCTTAGAGTCCAGTTTTGTTTTGTTTTCCTAATTTCATAATGAAGTACCAAAGGAGATTCCTAGTAGAGAACTGATTTTTTTTCCCTAGCTGTATAATACTTTCACACACTAGATGGAGCCAAGTTTATAAAGCTTTTGTGTTGGATATGAAAAAAAAAATCCATATACAAAGTTATAGGAGAGCCATTTACCACCTAAATATATTTTAATTTAAATTTTGAAGACCAAAATTTTAATTTTAAAGATCAAAAAGTCCCATCGTTTTACCACTCTGCATGTTTTCTTTCATCCCTAAGCCCAGTTTAATAGGAAATGATCAATAACGCTTTAAAAATACATGCTTGAAAGATGTTCATCTTTATTAGTAAGCATTCATAATACATATTTATCATCTTTTCAGAGAAAGGAGAAATCTGGTTTGATGTTTTGTCAACATAAACTGAAAAGATCTGTCTATAAGAGCAAATCTTTATAAAGAGTTTTTGGCAATTGTTCTATACGTTTAAGGAATAAAACAACAAAAATTTGTGGGGAAGGCACATATACCACATTTTCTTTTTTCTTGATCTTAAAGCAATACTGATTAAAACTGCTTGGAATCTTCTAAATAAACCATAAGAATTCTTTGATAAAAAAAAATGTTCATCTTACAGCACTTTTAATTTTGGTCTATTAACATGTACTTAGAGTGTTTTTGTTTGTTTTTTGAAACTGACAATTTCAAAAATAAAATTTTTTTGCCACTGATGTGGGAGAAGTGGAGGCAATTTATAAATGCAATAAACATGACCCTCTCATCAGACCCACAAAAGTCAAGACCACTTCTAGGGTAGGAGGGACCAGAGCAAAGAGTAGTAAGTAAAATACAGCCTCTCGGCCCATGAGAGTGTGGAAAAGAGAATAAGGAAAAGGGTCGAGGTGAAACTGGCAGGGCACCTACAAGAGGAAACGGCTGATTTCCAGGGCCAGGGGAGGTCCACTGACAAAGCCAGGAATATACCACTGGTCCAGAGCCACTCACCTGGGGGTGGGATGGGGCGGCAGGGAAGTAAAAGGAAGGCTACTGTGAGGATTCTCTCCTGTCAGTCACGGTTGCTCGATGACTTTTCACTGAATCCTTATCTTCTAAAGACATGGTTCTCAACCTGGGACAGTATGTCCCCAGGGTAAATTTGACTAAGTCTGGAGACACTTTGGGTTACAAAATGGGGAGACAGGTGCTACTGGCATTGAGTAAGTAGAGACCAGGGATGCTGTTAAATATCTTATAAGGCTCAGCACAGCTCCCACAATAAAGACTATCTGGCCCCAAATGTTCAAGAGTTCTGAGGCGGAGAAACTATTTTAAAGTAAGCATCTCTCCCATACGAGAGGCAAAGCACTTTCAGAGCAGTGTCAGTATTAAATAAATAAGCAAAAACTTTAGTGTGTTTATCAGAGAGCTTTTAAAGTCTGTGGGACCGGGTACATTGACATATTTGAGTGATAAATGCCACAGTCTTTTGGCAATGTGTAAAAATTGTTTGGAGTGATTAAAGCCAACACACAGAAAGCAAAGCTTAAAGAGGAATAGATCAATAAATTGAAGATGATGGACACAATGGATTAGCACAGAATAATCAAAATGAATAAACTACCACCACATGCCTCCACGTGGATAAAATTAAAAATAATACTGTAAAAAGGGAAGTCATATAGACTACTGCCATACGGCTCCACTGTTTAAAGTTCAAAGTCTAGTTTAGAGATGCACTCAAAGACTGTAACACCAAACCATAATGGAAAGCAAAAGAATGAGGAGCATAAAAATTGAGGGTTAACTCGGTGGGGTAGAGGAGGATGTAATCAGAGTGAGGCTCCTAGAATGTTTTATATCTCAGGATGCCTAGTGTGTACATGGTTATTTATCTCACTGTTCTTTACTAAACTGATAGGCTTTAAACACTCCATGTGTGGTATATTTTTAAAAATTTTTAAAGCATAAAAAAGGAGTGCAGGTAAAGATACAGAGATAAGAAGTATGGGTCAGTCATTAAGAAGGATGATAGTAAATTTTGACGTGTCTGGCTAAAGTACCACCAGGTCAGAGGTATGACTCACTCTCCTCTCCCCTTAACCCTCCGCGGTCTTGTTACTTATCACATTTTATCTGTCAACACCAAACTGCATTTCCTCTGCCCTCACATTTATTCTGCCACCATCCAGCTCTGGCCTGAAGTGTTCAACTGTTCTCCCCACTCCTCGCAATACATCCCGCACCTACTACTAGATAACTCTTCCTACGGCATGGTTTTGCTGTTTTCATGCTACTACGTAAATAAAATTAATGGTTCATCAACACAGAATGAATGAATTTCAAATGTCTTATTTAAACTGGCAACCAAGGTCAACTCACCTCTTCAGTCTTAACTGTCTTAACAGGGGCAACCAATAAAAAACAGCACACGGTAGGAGTGCCTGTTGTGGCGCAGTGGAAACGAATCCTGCTAGTATCCATGAGGCTGTGGGTTTGATCCCTGGACTCGCTCAGTGGGTTGGGGATCCGGAGTTGTCTTGAGCTGTGGTGTAGATTGCAGACTTGGCTCAGATCTGGAGTTGCAGTGGCTGTGGCGTAGGCTAAGCAGCTGCAGCTCTGATTCCACCCAGAGCCTGGGAACCTCCATAGGCCGAGGGTGAGGCCCTAATAAACCAAAAAAAAAAAGCATATAGTAGTTCCCCTCTTTATTCACGGAAGATACGTTCCAAGGCCCTCAGTGGATGCCTCAAACTGTGAGCGGTACTGTACATAGTACATGGATACATACACATTCTCCTGTGCACACATACCCAGGATGAAGTTCAGTTTACAAATCAGGCTTCAGTAAGAGGATATCTGAATTGCCAGCATCACTACTCTGGGCAACATTAAGGGCTCTTACACACAACAGCTCATCTGATTACCTAGATGGCTACTAAGATACTGACGGACTGGACAGTGCTTGATAAAGGGATGATTCACTTCCAGGGACAGCGCAAGACTCCATCGCAGCACTCAGAATGGTGTGCAACTTAAAACTTCAAAACTGTTCATTTCTGAAATCATCTATTTAATATTTTGAGACGGCGCCTGCCTATGGGTAACTAAAACCATGGATGAGAGGGGGCTATTGAACTCATTCTCGAACCCTTAGCTGCATGCTTTTGATTAGACTGTTCCTCTTGCCTGGAACACCTGTCACGCCCTCACCATGCCTTTCGCCAAAAATCCTACGCATCCTTCAGTAAAATGTAATAGAGATGCATTACCAAAGGTGAGGAATGGTGCAAGTGGAACACTCAGATGCCGTTGCTGAGGGTGTAAACTGGTACAGAGACTTCAGGAATGGTTGATAGTATCTACCAAAGCTGAACATATGCATCCTTTAAGACCCAGCAATTCCACTCCTTGGCACAGAAATGTATATGTATGTTCACCAAGCATGTATAGCAATAATGTTCAAAGCAGCACCACTCACAAGAGTGCAAAACTGAAGGCAAACCAAATGTCCATCAACAGCAGAAAAGATAAACAGAGATACTTCCTTGGAACGAACTATTGCCACATACCACAACAGGGATGAATTTCACACACATAATGTTTGGCAAAGGAATCCAGACATGGGAGTACAGGCCGAACTGTTCCGTTCGTATAAAGTAACACCCAGACAGTATTAATCTATGGTGTCATAAGTCAGGATAGTGATGACATTGGGAAGAAGGGGTAACTAGCAGAAGGTATAAGGATGTTAGTAAGTCTGTCAATGTTATACTTTAATTAAAAGTTAATCTAAAAACATTTCGAAAAATCTACCCATTCTTCAAGACTATACTTTGACAAACCTTCCTCACGTCAACAAAATGCATCCATGATCACAAGGAGATACCTTTTATCCCTCTGTCTGAATTCCTGGAGTACAAGTCTAACCTTAAGATTACCTTTTACCTTTTGTGCCTGTTTACCAAGTTGATGTTTACATAAACCACTGAGCATATGGTCCAGTGTTTTCCTTTCTGATTTCTCATAAAGCACTGCCTTGTAGCAGCTAATCAAAAAATACTTATGGAGAGTTCAAGTTGTAGCTTAGTGGGTTAAGACCCCGACTAGTATCCACGAGGATGCAGGTTCTATCCCTGGCCTTGCTCAGTGGGTTAAGGGACTGGTGTTGCCATGAGCTGTGGTATAGGGTACAGACTCAGCTCAGACCTGGTGTTGCAGTGGCTGTGGTGTAGGCTTCAGCTGCAGCTCCAATTTGACCCCTAGCCCAGGAACTGCTCTATGCCATAGGCGCAGCTATAACAAATTTTTTAAAAAATACTTATGTGCATAATGTGAGAAAAAGGAGTGTGTATGTGTATGTGTGACTGGGTCACCCTGCTGGGCAGTAGAAAACTGATAGAACACTGTAAACCAGGTATAATGGAAAAAAATAAAAATAAAAAAAATTCTATTAAATAAACTAAACTATTGTCATGCTGAAAAACAAACAAACAAACAAAACCTACTTATGTGATTCTAGGAGTTCCCGTCGTGGAACAGTGGAAACGCATCCAACTAGTATACAGGAGGATACGGGTTCAATATGTGGCCTCACTCAGTGTTTCAGGGATCCGGCAATGCCGTGAGCTCTGGTGTGGGTCACAGACACAGCCCAGATCCTGAGTTGCCGTCACTGTAGCGCAGGCCCGCATATGTAGGAATCTGACCTCTAGCCTGGGAACTTCCATATGTCATGGTGCACCCTTAAAAAAAAATAAATAAATAAAAATAAATACGTGATTTTAATGACCTGTTTTGCCCCTTTCAAAGCAAATCCATGTATCTCTCTGAGCGTGCTGGGGACATCTGTAATTCCTTTGTAAAAATTATTTATTTTTACTTACATAATGTGAACATTCAACTTTTTTGGTGTACATTAAGTTTTAAATGCACAAATTCATGTAACCACCACCACAGTCAACACATAGAACAGTTCCATCACCTTGAACACTCCTTAGGCTGCTTCTTTGGTGTCTAAATATCACCTATCTCCAGTTCCCAGAAACCACCTATTTTTCTGTTCCTATAGAAAAGACAACTTTTCCAGAATGTCCTATAAATGGAATCATTTAATACACAGACTCGCCATTTAATACACAGACTTTTCGAGTCTGGTTTCTTTCCCTTAGCAAGTGTATTTGAGATCCATCCATGATGCTGCAGGTATCAGTACTTATTTGTTAAATACTATTTCACTCTATGGATGAACCACAGCTTACTTATCCTTTCTCCAATGAAAGGACATGTGGGCTGTCTCCAGTTTTTGGTGACTGTGAGTAAAGCTGCTATCCTTTTTAAGTGTTTTTAAAAGAATATCTGCAAGTGGGAGTTCCCACTGTGGCTCAGTGGGTTAAGGACCTGATGTAGTCTCTGTGAGGATATGGGTTCAATCCCTGGTCTCGCTCAGTGGGCTAAGGATCTGGCATTGCCACATGCTGCGGTATAGGTCATAGATGTGGCTCAGATCTAGTGTTGCTACGGCTGAGGTGTAGGCTGGCAGCTGCAGCTTCAATTCAACTCCTAGCCCAGGAACTTTCATATGCCACAGGTGCTGCCATAAAAAGAAAAAAGTATATATATACATACAAATGACTAACTACTCATCCGAAGGTCATACAGTTATCAGTGATGAAAAGAAACAACATGTACTTAAAAAAACTTGACTATGGTAAAACTAGGAGTCGACAATTTTCCCCTATTCTATCAATGAATCCAGCTCATAATGTATTTTCTGTAAAGAGATTTCAAGCTACCTTTTCTATTTTTAGGGCACACTAATGGGCCAGGGTTCTTAAGTATCCAAGTGAAGCACTTTTCTAAAGGCTGCTTCTTGCCAATGTGACCCTATGGCTGCACTACTATAAATAACACGGATGCCTTGATCTGTGTACAGCTATTCATCAGTGCTACGTAAATAAGTGATTATGCCCTGCCGGCCTCTGCCTTTCATCCGACCTACTGGACTCACCTGCAATGCACAGAGGGGACAGTAAGTGACAGGCTTGGCACTTGGGGGCTCTAAGAACATGCAAGGAAAAGGGCTACTTCAACAATTATGCAGAGAGGTGACTATAGCTGCAGTTTTTTCTGTTGATTTAAACACAAAAAGCATATGTCTAAACCCTCAGAGGCAGAGCGTCCACATCACAAAATTTCCGTTAGCTGGCGTTTCAGGTTATTCCTCGACGAAGCCAAGCCATGGCCCAGCCAGGGTCGAGGCCACAGGGAAACAAAATGCCCCAAAACAGCATTTCAGGGAGGGCTCTGAGCTGCACCTGTCACCTTGGCTGCAGAAAACACGTTGGATTAAAGCTTTGAAAACTCTAAGTGTTCTCTTATTTTCAAATGCATTTTCAACTTTCTGCACTTGTCCCCTCCACTTCTCACGCTTTCTAGTTTTGATATCAATTTGTCAAAGGGGGATTTTCTACCTGCATATTATCTTTGTCTTTACCAGCGAGTTTTCCATTGTATAGCACAGGGAACTATGTCCCGTCTCTTGGGTAAGAACATGATGGAAGATGGTATGAAAAAAGAGAATGTATGTATACATGAATGACTGGGTCACTTTGCCGTATAGCAGAAATTGAAGGAACATGACAAATCAACTATACTTCAATAAAAAATTAAATTTAAAATGCTTTTAATTTAAAAAATACAATAAAAAAATTTGAAGTGGCATAATTAACTTTCTGCAATATCTCCATGATAGTGACTAAAAAAATTATGAGCACCTCATCCTCCAGCCCCTTTCAAAAGCTAAGTAGTAATAATAATAATAACTAATAATGGGAAATACGCTATACACTCCTGTGCCAAGCATTCTGCATTTTACCTGGTTTTATTCCTCACTAACAGCCCTCTCATTTCAACACTATTATCACGATGTCCCTTTTACCAATGACAGTGAGACTCTGACAGACTGCATCACTTGCTGAAGAGTTTGCAGAGAAAGAATTCAATCCAAGGCATAGTCCAATTCCATAGATCCTAAACTCTTAAACCCACAGGCTATCCCACCCCAAGGCCCTACTCATAGAGACAGTCATTTATCCACATACTCAAAAAAATATATTATTACGGCCATCCAAGGCAATATGAATAAGACATGCTCCTCTCTCTAGGTGCTCATTACGTGGAGGGCAGTACCAACAATAATATCTCAACCTTTTTGATCAAAAACTTTTCTGAGAATCAAATGAAAACTACAGGCTATCTCCAGAGAAAAATTCACACACGTACAGACACACAAAACTTGGCCGAATGCTGGGGCCCCAGCCTAGGAGTCCCTGGCATACTTAAGTAACTATCTATGAGCTCCAAGGGTTTGGATTAAGAGGAGAGCAAAGTATTGTGAGAACTCAAAGAAGAAAGCTCCGCGCACGAAAGTCCTGAAGACTGAGAATTCACTGGGCAAAGGAGGAAGGGGGACTTCAACGAAGAGGCACATGCTTCAGAAAGCTGGTAGCAGGAAAAACATCTCAGGAGGAAAGATGAGGGGAGCAGGAAAACAGGTAGCAGGTCACTAAAATATCTCAGATAAGACTTTCCTACTTCTAGGAAGGATGTGGCGAGAATGAGGTATGAATCTAGGCTCTGGGGTCAGAAATAACTGGGTTCACATCTTGTGGTATGCAATGGAATACGCCGTAAAAAGAGACAAAATTTTGCCATTTTCAACAACATGGATGGACCTTGAGGATATTATGCTATGTAAAATAAGTCAGACAGAGAAAGACAAATACCATATGATTTCAATCATGAGAATTCTTTTTCAAGAAATGAACAGGAGTTCCCGTTGTGGCTCAGCGCGTTAAAAATCTGACTAGTATCCCTAAGGATGCAGGCTCAATCCCTGGCCTTGCTCATTAGATTAAAGGATCTGGCATTGCCTGGAGCTGTAGTGTATGTAGGTCACAGACAAAGCTCGGATCCCACGTTGCTGTGCCTGTGGGGTAGGCCAGCGGCTGCAGCTCCAATTTGACCCCTAGCCCGGGAACTTCCATGTGCCTCGGTTGCAGCCCTAAAAAGCCAAAAATAAATAAATAAATAAAAGAGAACAAATTAAATCTAATATAAACAAAGACATGGATACAGAGAACAGAGTGGTGTTCACCAGAGGCGAAGGGGATGCGGGGAAGACAAAATGGGTAAAGGGGCTCAACAGCATGGTGACAGATGGAAACTAAACTTCTGGAGGTGAACACACTAGAGTGTATATAGAAGCTGAAATACAATACTGTACATATGAAACATATAATGTTTTAAACCAATAAAAATATATAAACACAGACATACCTCAGAGATATCGTGGGTCTGGTTCCAGACCACCGCAATAAAGCAAATATCACAATAAAGCAAACCACATGAATTTTTTTGGTTTCCCAGTCCATAGAAAAGTTATGTTTACACTATACAATTGTCTATTAAATGTACAATAGCATTATGTCTAAAAAACCCACATACCTTAAGTTTTAAATATTTTATTGCTTAAAAAAAGGCTAGCCATCATCCAAACCTTAAATGAGTTGCAATCTTTTTGCACTAGCAAGAGCAAAGATCACTGATCACCGTAACAAAGATAAAAATAATGAAAAGGTTTTGAAACATTGCAAGAATTACCAAATGCGACACACAGACAGGAACTGAGCAAATGCTGTTGGAAAAGTGGTGCTGAGAGACCTGCTTGATGCTGCTTTGCCACAATCCTTCAATTTGTAAAAAAAAGCAGTATCTGTGAAATGCAGTAAATCAAAGCACAGTAAAACGAGATGTGCCTTTAAAGTTCCCTGCAATGGGAAATAAAGAGAGAGGGAGGGAGGAAGAGAGAGAGACAGAAAGAAAGAGATGACTGGATAGATGGATGGAAGGATGGAAGGAAGGAAGGAAGGGGCTAAATTCAAATCCAGGCTCTTCCCCTTCTCATTAGCTGTACACTGGGGGAAAATTAAATCCCTCTAAGCCTCAGTTTCCTTGGCTGCAAAATGAGGACAAGAAGAGCCCCAACTTAACAAGCTGCTGCATTATTCCGTGGAATAATGCATGATATGCACTTGACAGAGTCATTATGGGTAAGCATTCAATACAATGCAGACATTACTGTGAACAAATTCATCACCACCACCACCACCGTCCTCACTCTGAACTGATGCTAACATGGCCTCCCTCCCTAAAAGAAAGAACTCCTTGATCTATGCTTAGGCCAACTTGCTACATTCTTAGACGCCCGAAGCACTGGAGAAGGATGCTTGTCCAAATAAAGCCCCAGTGCAAAAAGCCAACTCTCAAAATACTCTCCTTGTAAACTCCTTGTATACTCACACCCTATTACTTATTCTTATGAATCACATCAATATGTGAGAAGCAAACTCTAAAGTGGAGGGAAAAAACAAATTAGGATGTTGGGATACCTATGGTTAGTTTTGGTTTTGTTTTGTTTTGTTTTTTAAATATTAGTGTCTGCTCTTTCCTTAAGTGAGAATAGAGATTCTCAAGAGCTACACAGATATTACATATTACTGTCAATACTATCATGGCCTGTATAACAAGAGTCTGAAGACATAAATTTTTGCAAAGCCCTCTGCATCCAGTTCATCTATGTCACCATTCCTGGCCTGGCATTACTCTGTAGAAAAAGAAAAATGGTACAAACTCATATACTCCACTCTCCTTCATTGCTGTGCTCTCAGCAATATTTTACTTTAGATTCTGAACACAGTCTAGGAGCTAACATAAAAGTAATATACTGGAACCCATCCACGAATGCTCGAGGAAATGTGTGGAGAGTGTTTTGTTTTGATTCCTCAGCCATGGTAATAGACAGAACATTCATGAAACCCTTGCACTGAAAAATGTTCCATGGCCAGCCAATATCTGCCAGAATGATATTGCCATACAGTCAGCACTGGAAAAACAAAGTCATGAGAAAACACAACCATTCTCATCTTCCCCAGAAAGCTGGCCAGGATATCTGCTTCCCTCTGCCATTTGGGGCTGACGGCAGCTACAAAAATCACAACGGTCCCCCAACTTGAAAGCACAGGAAAGGAAAACACAGGGATTCCAATGAACCCCCCTGCCCAGACCCACCAAACTGTCAGAAATTCACACCAGGCTTCCTTTCCCCTTGAAATGTGTCCTCCTGCAGTAGCACAGTAGTAAATGAGTTCACACCATCAAAAACTGCATTTGGAGTAGACAAGCAATGAGATCCTGCTGCACTGCACAGGGAGCTATATCTAGTCACTTGTGACGGAGGATAATGTGAGAAATATATGTGTAACTGGGTCACTTTGTTGTACAGTAGAACTTGACAGAACACTGTAAACCAACTATAATGGAAAAAATAAAAATCATTTTTAAAAAAGTACACGTAAGCAGTAGAAAATCCAACTATCCTTGAATAAGAACTAGAAGAATTGGGGGAGCTCCCATGGTGGCTCAACAGTAATGAATTCTACTAGTACCCATGAGGACGTGGGTTCGATCTCTGGCCTCGCTCAGTGGGTTAAGGATCTGGTGTTGCCCTGGGCTGTGGTGTAGGCCAACAGCCGTAACTCTGATTCAAACCCTAGCCCAGGAACTTCCATATGCCACAGGTGTGGCTCTAAAAATCCAAAAAAAAAAAAAAAAAAAAAAAAAAGGAGAGAGACAGCGAGAGAGAAAAAGTGGAAGGATCTATTCATTAATTGGGTACAGAAGGGAGGAATCGTGGCTGGCCAGAGGATTGAGTGACTAGCACTTCATTAAACGTGAGGGTGACAGCAAGAACTGACAAGCTGTGAAGCGCGTGGAATGTGATGGTGGCACTGAGACATTGCCCACATCTCACCCGAACAAACAAGGTTTCATGTTAGAAAGGGCTCCCAAGTGGCTTTCAGAAACCCTGATCAGTTCACAAGAAACTGAACCAAAGCAGACTTTGAGGCCTACCTAAGAAAACTAGGACAAGTGGGAGTTACACAGCAGGCCTTTTCTCCCCTGTCTGAAACTCGTCCTATGTGAAAGAAACTTCTTTCAAATCAAGGATCATCAGTTACTAATGCCACTAACACAGTCCATGTAGTGGAAGCAAATTCTTTTCATACCTCTGCTTCTAACAACAACCTCTGTTGTTCCCATAAGCAACACCCTCCAGAAGTAAGAACACAACCTCTGGACTCAAATTATCTGCATCTGCCATGACATGCTCTAGGGCTCAAGGCCCCATCCGTTAAGTGACAAGCACAACTAAATGAACTAAAGCCAGTAAGTCACTAAAATTCTGCCTAGCCTGAGCTATAGCTGCTGGCCTACGCCACAGCCACAGCAACTCGGGATCCAAGCCACATCTGCAGCCTATGCCACAGCTCACAGCAATGGCAGATCCCCAACACTGAGCGAGGCCAGGTATCGAACCCACATCCTCATGGATACTAGTAGGATTCATTTCCATTGCACCAAGACAGGAACTCCCTGACTTCATTTTAATCTTTTTAATTTTCTCTAATCCTAGTGGGTCTTTCTTGGAAAGCAAATAGACAGAATGCCTATCTTTGCAGTGTGACTCCAACACTGCTTTTTATGAAAGACTTGACACTGTATGTTTGCTTTGATTTTAACCGCCCTTTAACAAATATTCATTAAGTTCCTACTATGAACCCATAGGTACCATGCCAGAAGTTGAGACACACCAATGAACAACAGATACAACAACGAAGACACAGTTCAAGCTCCTTTCCTCCATCATACGGTGCTTTGTAGATGTGGCTTCCTGAGCATAAAGAATGTGGAGTCACTGTTAAAGAAAAATTCCCAGCACATACTTTTCAGAGTTGGGAATGTTCACTGTCATCAATCTCTGAGACTGTTACATACACTTAGCTAAGACCCTGATTCTGAGGTCCTCATAGGCTTTTATTTACGTGTCCATCTGTTAATCGTATATATATTTACTGAACACTTACCAAGAGCCAAAGACCAGCATGACCTTGGGTAGAGACTACTAACAAACGCACGGTCCTTCTCCAGTGCAGAATCTATTTTATTGTCATGCTTTTTACTGAAATGTAGCAGATTTACAATATTGGTGTTAGCTTCAGGTGTACAGCACAGTGATTTTTTTTTTTGAAGAGTATGTTCATTATAGGCTCTTACAAGATATTGGGTATAATTCCTACATTACACAGGAAATCCTTGTTGATAATTGATTTTATGTACAGTAGCTTGTGTATATGGACCCCATACAGAATCTAGCATTTTACAGACAAGTTCACAGATGTAGTCCAGAGGGCATACGCAACTGACCCCTAATTCTTACCATTCAGAGGGGCAACACTGAAATAAAAACCATGCCTAAGGTCAAATCCAAGTATATCCCCTACCCAGGGACTGTAGTCTTCCTGATGTCCCCCTGGGCTACAAGGCTCTTTCCCAAACAGCTACAGGGGCTCATTCCTCAGTTCATTCACACCTCTGTTCAAAAGGAAACTGAGAAGCAAGGTCTAACCTATGAACTTCAAATGAAAGGGGAAAACTTCCTGACTTTATTCTTTTCCACAGTGCTCTCCACCCCTACCAGGATGCAAACTCCAGCAGGCACGCATCTTTGCCTCTTTTATGCACTGGAACATCACCTAGCACATAGTAGGTGCTCAATTAATGCTTGCTGAATGAATGAGGGCAGCGTTCTTTTTACCTAGACAGATGTGCACCCATGACACTCTTGCTGAGGAAGCTTAGGGCCCTGAGGGTGGAGAGGAGAGGGACAATGACAAAAATCTAAATCATTAGAGGTAAACGGTATGGAAAGAGCCAAGAGGCCTGGAAACATGTGCGAGGTGACTACGGTGGTAGGAAAATATGCCCAAGTGTGGTTTATGCTAAACAGCAAGATGAGTGAGCGTGAGGTACCAGTGTGGTGCTAAGTAACAACAGGTCACATACCGAGAAATGGAGGGACACAAGTCACATGGCATCCAGCCTCAGTGTCATTGGCGGGGGTGGGGGCAGGGGGAACTAGACACAAACCCACCCAAGGGCACATGTTGGCCCATACTTGTTGAGTCTTCGGACTCTTCAAAGGAAGACATAAATCCCAAAGAGAACATAAAATTTAATGATGTCACATTTTGATCAATCCAGAGTTGTTTTCAACACTACTTGGGCTACACTAACACCTAACAACAAGAGTAAGAATACAGGGTCCCCAGACCAGCAGCAATGACTGTCTTCTCTATGACCCAAGAAGTCACAGCAGTGCCATATGTAGGGCATGGAAGGGCGCTTCTCAGGGTCTTCACAGTCAGTAGATCACCTCTAAGAAGGTTCTGGTCACCTAAGCTTCCCCCTTAGAACTGAATGGACAAACATTCCAACTTACTTAACTCTGCAGTTCTTAATACAAGATCATGGGAAGCCAGCCAAACTTATATACAAAACAATATTTTCTCAGAGTGTCTATGAAGAATTACCAAAATAAAATCCTAGCAAAGAACTGCAGAGCTATGAATGGTACTAGAGTCAAGCAGACTCTAAAATAGGTCAGAGAAAGGGCTGAAATTGTTTTTAATTCTTAACAGGCAAAAAAATAAAATGAGCTGAAAAGAAAAAGTCACTCTCCTAGTTCTCTTTATTTATACCTTGTTTCTTCCCCCAAAAAACTAACTTAAAGCTTACGTAAAAAATAAAAGGACACAACACTCCAAGATGAAATAACAACAGAAAACACATGTGCATGGGTGAAGAAAAGAGGATAAAAGAGCATCCAAGAAAAAAATATTAAATGGCCCTAGGAATAAGATTCGTTCACAAAAGGCATATAAAAGTCTGCACGTTTCTAAAGATGAGTCACAAATTGCTTTCTAAGCCACAAGGGACAGAGGACAGTGTCTACAAGGTCCAGAAAGTTAAAGTAAAGAGGTAAAGTGAAGAGTGCCTGCCCTGCTTTAAGGAAAACAGCATTACTTTACTGGATCCCATGGTTGTCACGGAGACGTATGAACCCAGTGTTGTCAGATCTGATTTTTCAATAGATGCTGGAAATTCAAACACACTTGTGTGAAACCATCTCATTTCCCATGTTAGCAAACTAGTTTTTCTTTTGGTTTAAAAAAAAACAAAGTATGGGTTAAAAAAAACATGCCTGTGGCCATAAAGAGGAAGAAGACATGATCAGTTACATGACTAACTATATCCATAAAATAAAAACCCAAAGTTGAGCAGAAGTACAGTCATTTGTGGTATTAAAACCAGAGAGATACTTCTCCCAAGAATCGTCATAAAAAGGACGTGGTGGAGTTCCCACTGCGGTGCAGCGGGTTAGAGATCCGATGTTGTCTCTGAGATGGAAGGGGTTCGATTACCATCCTGGTGTAGTGGGTTAAGGATCCAGTTTCGCCACAGCTGTGGTGCAGCTTGGATTCAATCTTCTGGCCCCAGGAACTTTCATATGCTGTAGGTTCAGCGTTCCACCCCCAACCCCGCACGGCAAAAAAAAGGACACGGTAATATCCATTAAGACAGGTACCCAGGATAATCAAGATTCATGGGGTCTCGATATCATAATGACCTTCCAAGAGGGTAATAGCATAAGATTAAGTGTAATGTAATAAAACTAACCGCCAAGGGTGGGGGAGATGGGGCGTCACATTCTCAGCTTTAGAGATTTCTGCTGGTCTGGATTATTTCAGATATGGATTTTATAAGCAGATTTCCCTTAACTATGTTTTAGTCAATGAGCCCTTTTGATCAGTGTAAAACCCTCACAGCCTTCTTTACCGTTATTTGACAAATCAAAGTAAAAGTGAACTTGGAAAATCATTTTTTAAATGATACTGCCTTCCTTCCTCCTTACTTTAGAGTATTCAGAGTGACAGAGAATCCTCTAGCCCTCGGACTGTAATCCATAAATATTGGTTTGTCACAGCAGCACTTCAGAAATATTGAATAGCACCATGGGCAAGGTCAGAGTCCCTGATGAGGACCTGGAGTGAGGTATTCTACAGGGCCCTTAAGTTCAAGGCCATTCACTTTACTGGCAGGAGGACCGAACTTGGTGAATGTTGAAGAACCTGCCAGTCACCAGCCAGGAAAGGACACAAAGTTAGGACCAATTATCTACACACACATGCACGCATGCACGTACACACACACACACACTTCAGTATGAAGCTCAAGGCCACACAGCGATGGTCTCTGGAATCCCTGGGGTGGTGGAAGGGCAGCTGGGTCCCAAACTGGGCTCTTGACATACCTAGAACCAATGCAACTTTATTTCATTTATCTCGTACATAGTTAGTTCTCTTATAACGCTCATTTTGAAAATGTAAATTTGCTCAACCACAGCTGATAAACTAAGGAACAATTTGAGCATAACCCACGAAAACGTGGGTTTCCTTGTGCGTGATCTGGTGCACAAGAAACACCAGATGAACACCGAAAACCACACCCAGCTGAATCAAACCGTGCAGAAATACACAAAAACCATACACGCCGCAAACATCTGCCCACTACCCTCAGTGTACCATGTATGTTACACACCGCAACTACCCACTTCTTTGCTACAAGTTTCACCTCATTTCAGACAAGCCTCAGGCCACCATACTTTACCAGCTGCAATCCTTCCCACAGCCCACCCCTACAAGCAAACACTAGGTCTTTTCAAGGCAAGGTGCCAAGTTTATGCTATATCTGCATATCGCTTAACAATTTAACAAGTGTAAAACTCTACTCTTTTTCTAAGGTTTCTATCTTTCTTTTTTTTTTTTTTTGACACTACTAATGAAGTGTTTGAGTATTTTGTCCTCAGCTCCACTTTACCTATAGACTCTATGGCATCATCTGATGATTTTTTTCATCTAGAAATGCATAAGTTGTGTTAGGCCACAACTGACTATACTGGAATTCCACATAAAATTCTCTTTGAAAACAATGATTTCACTAGAATGGAAGTTCTCCTTGAAGCCACCATGCTGCCCCACTCCAGGGCACACCACTCACACCAAATATGATGTGTACCATTTCTATTATAAATTAATTAACTCGGCATTTAACCAACTGTTACGTGAAGGCTCATATGTGTCATCAAAGGACTACCTTTCAAAGAATACATGTGCTCACTTTGGAAAATTAAAGGAAAACAAGAAAAAAATATGAAAAATAAAAATCATTCATCCTCTTAACAGGCAAGCATCTTGATGTTCTTCCTTTCAGATTTTTCGCTTTGTACACATAACACCCTGTTCCTGCCATATGCACTATTTTGCCTGACTTATTTATCTTTACTTGATTTTAAAACTGGCCTGCCACTTCTAAAGCAAATATGTTTACATTTCTTTAAAAAAAAAAATGTTACCAAACTGACTTAATCATTTAACATTAAATGAGCACACTCTATCTGCTCAGCACTAGGCTCTGTGACACACAAATTAGAATATTCAATACACTGGGCTTAGCAACCCAGAGAAATTTCTTAAAAGTTTCCAAACCTGGCATAGTTGCGACATTTCTTGCCCTTAAGATTAATTACTATTTTCATTCCAGTTCTAAGATTTGTTAAAAATATAAATTATATAAATAGCACATTTGGTAAAGAAAAGGAACTTGTATTATCAGCCGCCTGCAAATTACAAAAGATTATGGGTTTAAGAGTTTAGTAAATTATGAGGAAGATACAGATAGACATAGATACAGACACATACCTATATGTGTGTATGTGTGTGTGCATATATCAAGACTGAACTCAAATATTTATATACCTGAATTTTCTTTCCCACAAAATGTGAAATAGATATGCCATTCTATATATTTAAGTTAAATGCCCTAACAAGCAAGTAGGCATAAAGGGCTGTTTGGGGTTGTGTCTTCTCTCTCTGGGTGAGGAGATGCTGAGAAACACTAGGAAATGAGGGCAATAAGGACAAAATCAAAAGACTCTAGATAATCCACACACATGTGCTCTGAAATCACTGATAACTGATTTTAATCTTCTCTTTAAAAATAATAATTTTTAAAAATTTTAGGAGTTCTCCTGTGGTGGATGGCGTTGTCCCCACTGTGGCTCAGGTCTCTGCTGTGGCATGCATCTGATCCCTGGCCCAGGAACTTCCACATGCTGCAGGCAAAGCCAAAAAAAAAAAAAAAAAAGAATGAAGAAGAAGGTGGTCTTAAAAAAAAAATCAAGCTACTTAGCTGAGTCATTACTCGGGGTCCAAACCAGGGGAGGGCGGGAAGGCTGGAAAAGGTCACAGGGCTCCATCTTCAGCCATTCAGGTGCCCAGTTCCCCATCTCACGCTTCTGTCTCATTGATCAAGACCACTGCCTCACTTTGCTGTTCAGCAGAAACTGGCACAATGCTGTAATTCAACTACACTTTAATTCGGAAAAAAAAAAAAGTATCCGCCATCAACTTCCATTAAAACTCCAAAGCTTGTAGTTATCCAATAAAGGATCATATAGGCTAACAAAAAAAAAAAAAAAAGAAAAAAGAAAGGAAGAAAAGAAAAAGGCCACTGTCTGTTATGATAACCGTTTCCAGGTGGCAGCCAAGCCTTCAGTCAAGATTTCCTTGTCCCTTTCAGAGCGGCTGTGTGTGTGTGACATGGTGCAGCAAGTGTTGCAGCTAACCCTAGGCAAGAGCGCCTCTCACATCCCACAGTACTTTACCCTGGTGTCCCCACAGAAGCCTCCCCCGAAGAAGCTGCATTTGAGAAGGGAAGAAAGTGAACCCCAGAACTTTTCCACCAAAGCCCAACCCAGCAGACAAGCAACACGCTCGCGGGGAGCAGGAGAAGCAGGACCTAGAGCCCGGTCTGAAGCCACCGTCAGCAAGGGAGAGGTCTCCTGGCAGCCTCGCATTTTACCTCACCATCTGCTCTATAATATACCCTTGCTTTGACCAGCAGGAAACAGTGTCTAAACGACTGACCTGCTGCATTATGGAAACTTCTGCAACCCGACCCCAAATACTCAAAAACTGCTGATGCTCTAAAAGATGGACCACATTAACCTCCCATTTCATGCAGCCCTCAGAACAGGGCTTCAGACGCCCATTAAGAATCCAAGTGCTTTTGATTTTTTTTAAATTCCTGATGTGAATGTCTTTGTTAAAAAAAAAAAAAAATCAACTGAAAGTCTCTTACTTCTTTTTATACATCAGGCTTTCTTGAGGTAGGACTGCATTTACAGCAGACTGATTTGCTCCTTCGTAGGTACTGAACGCTGATGAATGGAAACGCTGAAGCAAGTTCCCTTCCGAGCCCACAGAGATGCCACCGTCACTGGGAAAAGCTATGGGCCACCGACATGCCCCAGCCCTCACATCACAGTGACTCCTGCAGCCTGAGAGCTGGTGGGGGAGGGTAGGCGAGGAGAGAAGCAATATACCTAAGACCATCCTGGCACAGGATACCATCGGGCTCCTCCAGCCACCTCCCCCGCCCCCATGCCCAGGCTCCACTGCACCCTCTTCCATTTAGAGAGCTATCAGACCCCATTATTCGCCAGAGTGTTCTAAAAAGATTTAAAGAAAAGATAAAGTCCTCAACTGTACTAAATACCGGAAGAAAAAAAAAAAAAGGCAGCCACAAAATGAAAACTGCCCTTTAAAAGTAGCTACAGTTAAAACATTAAAAAAAAAAAAATCACATGATTTTGCTCCTCATACTATAGCTAATGAAAAGGGGCATTTAACATCCAGTGGGAAAAGCGGTGTTTTATAATTTCACCCACAATGACTACAAAGCTCATTTGTAAGAGCTTGGCGAACCCTCACTTTTTCTGCCCTCAAGAACCACACTCTCTGAGGTCAGGATCCAGGGACTTATTCTAATGTTGAGTGTTTTCCTGAGTCCCTTTAAAAGAAAAGGAAAACAAAAAAAAAAAATTCACATTGACTGAGGCATGACACTGTTTTAATCCAAAAAAAAAAAAAAAAAGGGCAAGTTGAAACCATTATAACATGTCATAAAGCATCCGTAATAGCCACTCGGCAAGAACTAAACCATTTTTAAGGTCATAAACAAGCACGTACAGCGCACTACACTAATTTATTAGAAACATCCTCTTTAAAAGAAAGGGTCACAGAGGGCTCTGGCTCAGTCACACTGCTCTCCACACGCCAGCCGCAGAACTTACATATGACCTTTGCAAGTCCCCTTGCCAATCCTTTCAGCACTCAGACATTTCACTTTACAAATCAGGGAGAGGTGAGGCAAAGCCATAAAAACCAGTAGCAGGGACACTAGAATATGCTGGAATAAGATAAATCTTTTTCTCACAGAAGAAATGCAGGAGCTAAGGAAGAGACTCTAATGCAAAAGGCAATATAGTCAGATCTCCTTGACCACTTACACTGTAAACACAGAAAAGCAAAATCCGACTTACCCTGGGAAGCCATCCTATAGGCTGACTCAGAAAAGTAGCCAGTTGACAAGCCAAAAACTGCTACAAACCAGGGCTCCAAAGACTCAGTTGGTTCAATGCTCTCATGCACCTACTAACCCCTGCTACTATGTGTGCATCTGGCTTTTGTTAAAGCACTTCTGCAAATGTACAGAGGATGAGTAATCGTTCAGACTCGGTAAATCATGCCAAACCCATCACTAATAACAGTAGTTTCATTTACTCATCACATTTCTGAGTGCCTTGATTTTATTTTTTTAAGCAAAATTAGTGCTTTTTGCTGATGCAAATTCCCTGCCACTAGAGCACGCACACAGTACCCAAGAGGCAAGAGGCTGCCCTGTATGTGCATAACTTTTTCTGAGTCCTTCTCAGCAGTAAATGATGACCCAATATGTCAAGGTACAGCCCGCTTGATAATCTGTCTTTAACATTAATATTACCACTCTTTTCCTAAATAAAATAAAACCTCCGGCCAATTCTACTCTTTCAGAATCTCTTTCATTGAAAAGGGCAGTCATTTTGTTATGATAATTAGAAATTCTGAAGAGGGAGAAATACTGATCATAAATTCATCTCTCACTGTCTCCCCACCTAACCCCTTCTCTCAGAGATAAGCACTGTTGACAATTTTCCATGTATCATTCCCAGAACTTCTATGTACACAGTATGCATCTGTGTGTACACACACACACACACACACATGCAGGCACGCACACACACATGCACGCACACATGCATGCACAAACATATAAGCACTCTTCCAAGAAAACTCTTGGGGACTCATGGGTCTTGGACATCAGAATTTTCTAAATTTTGTAAAGATAACAAAGTACACACATAGTCTAAATGCCTAGGGAGGTCAGGACAATAGCTCATAATCGATTGCCTTAAAATTTCTGCCAGAAAATGTGAATATTCGACCAAGAGGGATAACAAAAACTATAAATAGCTTCATGTCATTTCAGGTCAGGTAATTCTGCCAAGTAAGATTTAAAAAAGAGAACTCGTTCAACATTCAGAGACTTGAATTTTGGAATTGTGGATAAGGGATTTCGGCCCTGTGATGTCTCCCAGTTACTTACCAAGTTTTGAAAACTTTATTTTTATTACAAAGGTAATTGTTTAAATATATAGGAATAAAATTAAAGTCATCTCTAAAATCCCATCACACAGAGAATTGGGCTTTTATTCACTCATGTGTTGAGTACCTCCTGGGAGCACAGACTTTGTGGGGACATTAAAAAATTAAAGCAGGAGTTCCCTTCGTGGCTCAGTGGTTAACGAATCCGACTAGGAACCATGAGGTTGCGGGTTCGATCCCTGGCCTTGCTCAGTGGGTTAAGGATCCAGCGTTGCCCTGAGCTGTGGTGTAGGCTGCAGATGTGGCTCGGATCCCGCGTTGCTGTGGCTGTGGCGAAGGCCGGCAGCTACAGCTCCTCTTAGACCCCTAGCCTGGGAACCTCCATATGCCGCGGGTGAGGCCCTAGATAAGGCAAAAAGACAAAAAAAAATAATAAAGCAACTGATAAAATTGAGTTGTGATGAATTTTGTACACCTATAATTGTAATTAAATTAATGGGGAAAAAATCTAAAAAAAATAAAATAATACTAGTAAACCCAAAAAAATAAATAAATAAAACAAAGAGCCTCATCTACCAAGCTAAAAAAAAAAAAAAAAAAATTAAAGCAACTGGAGTTCCCACTGTGGTGCAACAGGATTGGTGGCATCTCTGGGGCACTGGGACACAGGTTCAATCCTTGACCTGGCACAGCAGATTAACGATCTGGCATTGCTGCAGCTGTGGTACAGGTCACAACTGTGGCTCGGATCTGATCTCTGGCCCAGTAACTCCATATGCAGTGGGGCGGCCAAAAAAAAAACTGAAGTAGGTGGAAAATACTACACATAGTTCTACAATTGCAGAATAAAAATTTCATGGACATATTAAAAAACATTAAAACAAGAGTTCCCTAGTGGCCTAGTGGTTAAGGATTTGGAACTATCACAGCTGTGGTGCAAGTTCGATCTCTGACCCCGGGGAACTTTCACATGCCGTAGGCGAGACCAGAGAAAAAAAAAGGCAAAAAAAAATTAAAGCAAACATAAATATTATTTTCAAACAAGGTAGAAAGTAATACCTGTTTTAAAAAATGAGACGGCAATGTGCTATCAAAGTTTAAAGGACATTGTTAGGTGAACACATCATCTTTTAAGCCTTCTCAAACCTTTTAAGACCCTTGTTATATTTGGAGAACTCTCATTCTTAAGAGTTTTCGGGACAGAGGCAGCTTCGACTCCGGAAGCCAAATGTTCACTTGCCCAGACTCCCTTGCAGGGAGGATGAACACGTGCCTTAAGTTCCGTGGATCAGATATACCTGGGCCAGGCTGGGCAGAACTATACGCTAACAAGGAAAGAAGCAGCTACATCTGGAAGGTCCCGGAGCTAGCAGCCCAGCAGCGTGGTTTAATGCTCCACGTTGGTGGGACCAAGGATGCCAACCGTGGTATCCAGGCCGAGCACTGGCATCATCAGAACCACCAGTGGACCTCTGCAACAACGTGCCGGGGTCTGGCACCCATTACTCTGTTTCAGGTCTGCTTCTCTGGCCTCCCAGGGCTCCTGGGCTCCTGAAAATCCTTTAATAAACTCTCTGCCTAAACTAAATAGAGGTGAGTTTTCTGTTGAACAAGTCAAGAAATCTGACTGCTACAAGGAAGAAATTTCTTTCAATAAGGCAGCATGAATAGTAAAAAGAACCAAAGATAAGTGAAAGTCAAAGAGAGCGGCTTTCAAAATTTAATTCTTAGCCCCACTCTTGACAGTACCAACTGTCTCTAGGCTCATGAACAAACAAGCTTATTAGATTATCCGAACACACATTTCCCCCCTCTTTTTTTCTTTTTAGGGCTGCACCTGCGGTACATGGAAGTTCCCAGGCTAGGGGCTGAATCGGAGCTGCAGCTGCAGGCTTACATACACCACAGCAATGCTGGCTCCAAGCTGCATCTACGACCCACACCCCAGCTTGTGGACACTAAGCAAGGCCAGGGATCGAACCCACATTCTCATGGACACTATGTCAAGTTCTTAACCTGCTGGGCCACAACAGGAACTCAATTTCCCTCTCAATTTCCCTATCTTTAAAATAATAATCTCTGCCTTGCAAAACTGTTTGTGAAAAAGAAATGAGCTCTTTCATTTATCCATTCACTGATTCAAATGTTTATCAAGCTTCCATTATGTGCCACACAGTATGCTACATACCGGGTACAAGAGTGGCCAGATATGGCAAATAAAACTACTGGACATCAAACTCAATTTGAGTTTCAAAAATTAACCGCAAATATTTCAGTATAGCATATTCCACATGTGAGACATACTTTTTTTTTTTTTTTAATGGCTGCACTTGCAGCAAATGGAGATTCCTGGGCCGGGGGCTAAATCTAACCCGCAGCTGTGAACTAGGCCACAGTTGTGGCAACACCAGATCCTTTAAGCCCACCCTAATGGGCCAGGGACAGAACCCACACCTCTGCAGCAACCCAAGCCACTGCAGTTGGATTCTTAACCCACTACACTACAGTGGGAACTCCAGAGACCTATTTGAGATATACTTTTTAAATGCTCCCCCCAATTTGAGACAAACTTATACTAAAATATTACTTTGATCTGAAATTCAAATTTCATCGGGTGTCCCGTATTTCCTACGGCGACACGCGGTAATCAATAGTGCATGAAAGAGGCAGAATCCCTGTTGTCATGAAACTTCAGTCTAGCGCTAGGGGACAGAGGAAGGCAGGTGACAGGTAATAAACAGGCAAACAACTATAGCGTTAACAGTGTAAACAGAAAAAAGAGCTCTGAGGGTGATCACTGGAACAGTTAGGATGGAAATAAAGAAGAACGTGTATTTAAATATAGGGGACTGTTAAGGAAAAGCTTGTGTACGAAGCTAACTCTGAAGGAAAGATTGTACGGAAGGAAATAAAAACCTCATACAATAGTAGACTACCTGGCACAAGGTCTAGCCCACAGTAAATGCTCAATCAATGTGCCTTTCATTTCTTGGCAGGGCCAGGACTTCACCTCTTGGCTCACCCTAGTCTGTCTGTGTGGCTTGGGATGGAGAAAGTTAATAAGAAAGAATAGACAGTGACCACCAATGGCTTACTCCTTCAGAAGGTCTGGCAGCCACCATCTGTCTACAATCTCATGAGAGATCCTGAGCCAGAACTTCTCGGCACAGCCCAGCTGAATGCCTGACCCACAGAAACCATGACCGATAATGAAATGATAGGTACTGTTTTCAATCACCATGTTTTAGTATGGCTTGTTACGCAGCAATAATAACCAAGTGTTGGCAAGAATGGGGACCACCCAGAACCCTCAGACACTGCTGGTGGAAATGTAAACTGAGCAACTGCTTTGAGAGCCCACTGGCAGTACCTAGGAAAGCCAGATGTACATACACCCTAAGCACCACCCCAGCTCCATTTCTATGGGCACTGCTGAACTTCTGGTGCTTGCCATTTCCCACAGGATACCCCCTCCCTGCCTCCACTGCTGGACTTGCAACACCCCCTCCAACAATTACACACACAGCCCCCAGACTGATCTTCCTAAAAGTTCAACTTGCACCATGCCATTCTGCTGCTCCAAAAATCATCCCTATATAAACTTAATAATAAGCATTTGCTGATTGAGGGCTTGTAAGATTCAAATCTAGGGGTTTTTACTCACTTGGCACTGAGGAGCAGAAGACAGAAAGCAAATAACTCAGGCATTCCGAGATTTACAAAGGCAGCTCCTTGAAATGCCCTCCAAAAAAAAAGAATGAAACCCATACCAGAAATCAAGACTGTGGCAAGATACACACATGGAAGTACATCTCCAAGATCTATTGCTATCCATTGGAACAGAATGTCGCCAAAAAGACTGAGGACTGTCATGATGGTGACAACCAAGATCAGATCTGCACAGCAAAGAATGAATTTCAAATCTGAAAGGTCTTCCATTGCATGGGAAGGAAAGAGAAAAAGTGTATGGAGAAGGAAGAGGAAGAAAAAGAGAGAGGAGGGGGAGGGGAGGGGGAGGGGAGGGAAGGGGAAGAAAACTCTTAACCTTCTCTAGTAATTTTCTGTTAATGCCCTACTCTCTGATGGTTGTCTGGGACTATAACATTAATGGTGGTAATGAAGGGAGGGACAAATATAATAACTGTAACAACTGCCATTTGCTCTGTGCCTGCCACGTGCAGACACTACGCTGAGCCAAAAGATACTTATAGTGTCATCAGCATTAATGCAACCAGTATTTACGCCAGCCACTGTGCCATCGACTTTACAAACATTATCTTACTCCGTCCTCACAGCAATCTTGCAAGGATAGATATTATTATTAAGATATTATTATTCCCATTTTATAGATGAAAAAAACTGAGAGATGGAGGTCAGCTAACTTGCCTCAGGTCTTAGCCACGGACACTCTGAGGGTCAAGGGCAAAGCAAGAGTCAATGAACAGCAAAAGTCAGGGTAAGCCCAGAGGGTGACAATGGAGCCAAGGCTTAAAGGAGCTGACGAAAGAGCTCTGCGGATGGCTGAAGGTCAAGCATCCCAGATGGGGTCATGCCTTACATGCTGGAGCAACAGCAAGGAGGCAGGTCCGGCTATTGCAGGGGCACCCGAGGGAGAAAACAGGAGGAGACACAACTAGATTAAATAACAAGGTCCAAAGTGCTAAAGGCTTTTTGGCCATTGGAAACCAATGATTTTTCAGCTTTGGGGTCATGAAATACTTGCAGAAGTTGATGGAAGCTAGGAGCCCTCACCGCAAAGAGTGCACACATGCAAAACTGCCCTAATTTCAGAGGGTTGAACACCTCCCTACTAGACTTCCAGGGTCTGAACACCATCCTACAGGAGATCACTGTCCCTCTAGCTGAACCAAAGAAACTCTAGCTGAACCAAAGAAACACCCTGCATCTAATTATATTCAATGCAGAGGTATTCACTGACATTGCAGAGGGGAAAGCAGTTCAGGACAGTGGACACCAAGGGTCCTTCCGTCTCTGAGATTTTCCTAGTTTCATTGTCCTCCCCAGTTTGGGGAGGCCACGCTCAGGCACCAATGGCCATGAGGGAAACCACCTAACAAGTGTCACCTGGGGACTCTGTTAGTCATAGGGTTCAGACACAAACTACAACAATAGTGATCTGTTTATGTATAGGTGTGTACATATATATTTACGTATCTTCATTCTTTTCGTATAAGCTAGAAGAAGCAGGGACTGTATTTTGTTTTGTTTTGTTACTGCTGAACTCTCAGTGCTTAGAACAGCGTCTGGCACACACATCGCTGGAAAAAAATAATTGTTGAATGAATGAGTAAATCCAAAGAACTACCTCTCTGCAAATCATTCTAGGAAATCGGTGGGTCAAAATGTCACAGTTAAAAAGACAGAGAGTTATGTTGGAAGGGTTAGGGGGTGTGGTTAAGGCGGGCTCAGAAAAGCTCAATACAACACGAGCCACAGTATTCCATGTCATAAACCGTGCCTGTGGAAGATGTGAAACTGTACTACCTTTCTGCCTCTGTCATGAAGGTGTCTCATCCATGCTTCTCAAACCATTTGTGGTCTGTGGTTTGCACCAGTCTGTCTGTTTTGTTTTGCTTTTCAAATTTCAAATTCAACACAGACCAATATTCTGTAAGCTATAATAAAAATGAATTCTGAGACTAATAACATGAAAAACAAAACAGACACACAGATATGCAAGCCCAAATTTGTATTAGGTTCAAGAGACCTAAAATCACTCTGTCCAATTGCTATAAGGTTTCTGAACACTCAATTTCTGTCTGTATCTCACTGCTGACCGACACAGAGTTCGTGAACCAGTCTTGTCCATGGATCATACTTAGAGTAGCATGACTCAGATCACACATGCACACACACACACACACACATGCTGGATATTCCAGTATTCGATTCAGATACTAATGGTTTCGTTTTCTAGCTGATAATGAGAAAAATAACTTTGTGCTTTCTACTACATTTCTGTTGGATAGTTATTTCAATTATCTAAGAATAAAATGATCAAGTGCTTGATGTTCAGAATATCATACTCTTAAGAATACATTAAAATACTGACTGTACCTCACTTTAAATTATGCCAAGACTTAAACACAGAAGTTAGAAACAGACTGTTCATTTTATAACAGACCCTACATTTAGTAGAATGAGTATAATGAAATTTATTTTATGTACTTAATACAGTGATTTTATATTAATCCATTTATAAAATGTAGTCATTATATATTATCTCCTCTATTTATACAGCTGCAGCTTTACAGAAATGTATTTATTGTAAACTACTATGAAGAAGTTTTTAAAATGCTACTAAATGAGGTATGCGTGGGCCACGAGTGTTTTTTATTACCTACTCTGTTGTTTGTTAACATTACTTACTTGAAAATTATCCCACATATACAACCATAATAATATTGGATTAAATATAATTTATAAATAAAACTGACATATAACTCTAAGAAGTAAACAGGATATCTTTTTTTTTTTTTCATTCAAATAGCTCCAGACTGATGAGGGATGCCAGCTAATCTTCTTAAATCATCCTTTATCTCAAAATATAACCTCTGAAACTACAGAAACATAATCCTGAAATCCCTAGTCACTCACGAAGCTTCCATTAAGTCAGGCTGAGTTAATGATTTTTCTCTAAGTCCAACTATATGTGCATTTCAGAGGAAAGTTTGCTTGAGGTTGAACATGAAGTCAATACTCACTGACTGACTTCTTAGCTGGCACCCAGGGAAGAAATCCTCGCTTTAGGCCAAGTGTAAATAAAGGCGAGGAGATTCCCGATGGCACTTATAAGATGAATTTTCTAGAGGCAGGATGCAGGACTGTTGCCCTCAAGCTCCACAGAGCTTCTTCCACATCACCTGGCAGAAGGGGTAACTAGTTATTGAATTACAGAAGTGAACTCTCCGTTCCTCACTTCTAGCAGGTTGCCAAGGTCACTGAGGCCCAGGAATACAAACCCCTTATTTATTTCAAGGATTTGTATCTTTGGGCAAAGTAAAGTAAAACACAGTGAGCTGATGGAGATAAATAAGAAAAAAACACAAGAAGCAAATGGTATTAAGATGGTGAGTCAATATTACAAAAATTGAGAAGATAACTCAAGAATGCAGTCTTGTTAAAAAAAATAAATAAATAATGCTCTTCAATTCCTGCCCCTGTACCCGGATTATAACAGGCAGGTAGGAAGAAAGAGGGAGCACAGAGGAAGGAAGAAGGAAGATAAAGACGATACAAAAAAAGGAATTGCAAACTCTGAAAAACACAAAACTTACTGTGTACAAGCAACAGAATGCAGACAGTTAATTATGCTGGTGCTTCACTACAATTTACAAAAGCTTAACCTGAAAAATAATAGCAACTTCCCTTCTTGGAGAACTTATTATGTGTCAAGCACTATATAGAGCATCCATTACTTCACAGAGTTTTTTCCAAAACGCTGCAAGACTAGAATTAGTATGCCCATTACAGATAAGGAGACAGGTTCAAGGATGTAAATAACTTGACTAAGATTCAAGTTAATGTGTTTATCTAATTCTAGACTTGTGCCCTTAACCTTACACTTGGCTATCTTCTAATGTCCAAACATTAAAAATATATATATAATAATAATGATGATGAAAAACATTCTTAGCTGCACTATTTTAAATGCCCCAAACTAGAAAACTCCCTAAAATGCCCATCAACAGGAAAATGGATAAATATACCCCAAAAGATCTATATGATGAAATACCATATAACTATGAAAATGAATCGACTACAACTACCCATAGCAACGTAGATAAATTTCTTAAACATCATCTCGATCATGATGAATAAATGCCAGTCAAGTAGGCAGGTACTTACTGTATGACTGACTGATTCCATTTCTATCAAGCACCAAACAGCAAAATTAATTGATACTGTTAGGACTCAGGATGGGGCTATACTTGGGAGGTGTAAGAATCACAAGACACAGGACGGGAGTATCTGGGGTACAGATATCATGTGACTAATTAAGCTGAGGCAGGATAACAAGCGTCCAATTCACAAAAACTCACCATGCTACTCACAATAAGTACACTTTTCCCTACATAGATTACACTTCCATAAAAGTATAAATTTTAAATTTTATTTTATAGCCACACCCATGGCATATGGAAGTTCCCGGGCCTGAGACTGAATCCCAGACACAGTTTCAACCTATGCTGCAGCTGTGGCAACGTCAGATCCTTTAAACCACTGTACCAGGTCAGATTCTTAACCCACTGTGCCACAGCAGGAACTCCTCAATAAAATATTCTTTTTTTGGGGGGGGTTGCCACAGCCGCGGCATATGGAGGTTCCCATGCTAGGAGTCTAATCAGGGCTGTTGCTGCCGGTCTACGCCAGAGCCACAGCAACGCGGGATCCGAGCCGTGTCTGTGACCTACACGACAGTTCACGGCAACGCCGGATCCGTGACCCACTAAGCGATGCCACGTATCGAACCCGCAACCTCATGGTTCCTAGTCAGATTCGTTTCCACTGAGCCACAACGGGAACTCCAATAAAATAGTCTTAAATCAAAAACACTGCACGGACTCAAGACATTTTCTACTTTATTTTTTTAATGTATTTAGACTCCAATATTCTTTAATAAAGCACATGCTATATTTTCCCAAGTTTTTTAAATCCTAATAAACTAATTAATAAAAAAGAATGTATAATAAAAAATAAATAAATAAAGAATTCTAAGTACAAATGTAAGAGATATTTAAAAGTAAGGAGACTGGAGTTTGGGGGCAAACAACTGACTAGGAATCAAAAACTCTGTGTTGATATATTCTTTGGTCCTCCAAGTAGGCACACACTCTTGAGAGGAAGGCATCTAACCTCACCTGTGGGCAGTTTCCTATCCCTAAATTGAAGCAATCAGACCCGATAGTCCTCAAGGCACCTCATTCTGGTCTTTTTCCCTGAGTCCTAAACTTGCTCGAATCACACTGCTGCAGCATTTGCACAGAAAAAGGGAACAAAAGAGGAACTGCTCGCAGCCCTATCACATGATACAAGAGTAGAGGGAAACAAACTTGACATGTACATTTAATCAACCTCCGATTATCAATGTAGATATTACAGCTCTGCAGACAAGCCCCAGAAACTGAATTAGACCGCTCACCACTGGGTCTCACAGCAGCCTGGTTCGCATATCTGGAAGCTCCCATACAAAGCACAAGGGTCAATTTGCCAGACAAAAATCTTTCGTGGATTTTTTACCTGAGGATCATCAGAACCACCAAACTCCTCCTTTACTACAGATCACTGCAAATTTCCAGCTTTTCCTAAGATTTATTCCTTCAATCAGAACATAGAAAAATATGCAACAGCATAGACATTCTCATTTCCTGTGTACAAATCCTTTAGACTCTCTTACCTATTTGCTTCTTGCAAGGCAAGAACAGAACCCAGTTCTGCTGAAGGGACCCTATACGAATCAGGGTCCAATCAGGAGAGAGAAATCACAGAGTAACTTGAACAGGAAAAGTTTAATAGAAGGAAATATTAACCATACATGTGATTGGCTAATTAGAAGTAAACAGAGGAGTTCCTTTCATGGCTCAGCGGTTAATGAACCCGACTAGGAACCATGAGGATATGGGTTCAATCCCTGGCCTCACTCAGTGGGTTAAGGATCTGGCATTGCCGTGAGCTGTGGTGTAGGTCACAGACGTGGCTCGGATCCTGCGTGGCTGTGGCATAGGCCAGCAGCTGTAGCTCCGATTTGAGCCCTAGCCTGGAAATTCCACAGGCCTTAAAAAGCAGGGGGGAAAAAAAAAAAGGGAGGTATAAAGAACCCTAAAGAATACAGGAATGGCAGGAAGAAAGAGCAGCCACTACCCTAAAGGCTCAGTACTCCTCGGGGCTGAGATCCAAGTTCTGTGGGCTCAGTGCATGGAGGCGAATTCAGTGTGGTACCACAGCTGTGGAACTTACTGGATCCATCTCCTAGGGTGTGGGGAAGGCTCTTCACAGAGAGGTACCCATATCCTGCTCCAAACCTCCTCAGGTAGGAATGCCAGAGAAAGATGTGCGCTTCCAGATGGAGCTCTGGTCACTGCGCACTGCAGGAGCCTGGCACTGGAGATGCATCCACACTGTAGAAGCCTTCTGATGGAGAAGAAATGAAAGCTGCAGAAGCCAGGGGAGCACACACACCAGCCACAGAAAGAAAATTCCCTCCTCTTGCAGTGTCTCTCTAGCGCCCTCTCCTGACGAAGCTTAACATCATGCCCACTTGGCAAAGGAAAAACACGTTCAGAGTCCAGATCCATGGTCATGGAGCAGCCAACAGGGGTGAATTTGGCCCTAAGAGACAATAAATTGATAACTAGTACAGACCCTATAGCAAGCAACTACAGTAAGTTCTAATAACCCTGCATGCACGGAAACGACATTAATTTCATCCTGTGAGTATTACACTGGTTAAAGATGACAAAACTGATTCAGAGGAAGGAAAATTCTCTTGTCAAGAGGCAAGCAAGTCTGACAGCAGTAGGAATAACAGAACTACTTCCGGGTCAGGCACAGGGCTCTTGCTTCCTGGAACAGATCCAAACTGACTTCTTTTGGAGTTCCCATCATGGCTCAGTGGTTAACGAATCTGACTAGAATCTATGAGGACACAGGTTTGGTCGCTGGCCTTCCTCAGCAGGTTAAGAATCCAGCATTGCTGTGAGCCGTGGTGTAGGTCGCAGACGTGGCTTGGATCCTGCATTGCTGTGGCTGTGTCATAGGCCGGCAGCTACAGCTCCGATTTGACCCCTAGCCTGGGAACCTCCGTATGCCTCAGGTGCAGCCCTAAAAAGCAAAAGCAAAAAAATAAAAAATAAAATAGAATAAATAAATTGACTTCTCTTTACCATATGCAGCGTTTGTCCCAAATCACTTTTTAGACAGTCCTGAGACTGGCACGGCATTGATAATAAATACCGATCCTCTGACAAATGATGACAGACTTTGAATATCAAATCTCTCCCTGAGCCATAAATAATGTTGCTCATATTCTGACCTTTGCTTAGCCATTCACACGAATGTGGTAACTGTCCTGTAACAGGGTAATTTCAGGCCTGTGTGGTGGTGTCAGTTGTGGCCTTTTGTCCAAGCTCTGGTCATTCTGCTAACCAAAATGCAGGCGGGAGGGCATCTTTGGAACCAGAAAGAAAATCACACTCAACTATTCATACGCCTGCAGAACAGGATTTATGATCGAGTAGTGTCACAAAGGATTCCAACAAGAGCAAATAATGGTCCATAACTCACTTTGGTGCAGATCACAAAATGCAGCCTTTTTAGAGAACATCAGATTCTCGGGAAAGAATCTGAGGCTAAAAGAAATAAAATAATCATAACCTTTATTTCCAGAAGGGAGAAAGGGAAAAAAAAAAAGGCCAGAGAAGACTCAGGTTCAAAACCCAACTATATGGTGTGTAACAGCAACGAACCTTAAGTAGAAGGACACAGAAAAGCTGAATGAAATAGAAGAATGGAAATACAGACTCCTTATGAACACCAACCTAATTTAGAACTTCATAAGCCTGGGTTGAATAATGAATTTCATTTGGGGCAAAAAGACTTCGGGAAACAATGAAATAGAAAATAAGGAAATCACAAAACAATGTTTTGTGTTTGTGTGGGGGCAGGTGAGGAGGGTGAATTCAAAATCTGGGAAATAACTTAGTCACCGTGTTGCACTCCAGTTCAAGGAAGAACAGAAGGCAAAACACACAAAACCCCCACTGCTGCTCCCTATCTCACACTCAGCTGCTTTGTCTTCCCTGAACTGACTCTTCCTTCCAGTTTTTAATTTCCATTCATTTTGGTTAGGTTTGATCTTTTTTTTTTCTGCACAGGAAGGTAAGTGCTGTGAAGGCAGAAGTATCTTTTTTTTTTTTTTAATTCATTCCCCCAGTGTCTAAGACAGTGCTAGGAACAGAACAAATACTCAAGAAATATTTGTTGGGTGAATTAACAAAATCATGCAAACGAACTTTTATTTGATTATATATTGAGTATCAAGTGTGACAGAGCAAGTTTATTCTAAACCACGGGCCAGTAAATTTTTTAGGCTTGGTGGGCCCCATATGGTCTCTGTCACATGTCTTTTGTTTGTTTGTTTTTGTTTTAAACTTAAATGGTTGAAAACAACTATTAATGGTAAAACACATTTTTAGTTCTAAGGCCATGCACACACACATATGTACACACTATCAGTACTTTTGCTTTCCTGGATAGATTTTTTTCTTTCCTATTCTAAATGGAGAATTCAGGAGCTAATATTTTTCTTGTTGCTATCTACTTAGGTTTTCTTTTCATGTTTTTCAATCAAAATCTAATTGAATCCAAATGAAGGAAAATAATAAATGCTACAGCCTGAAACAAAACTCAAAGTGAGCAAGGTGCAAGATTGCAAGAGAAGCCACCTTGAATCCAGGCGTGTGAGTTTTGCCATCTCTCCTTGTTTCCCATTTATCCTACCCACTTAGATGTTAAGTTTCAGCAACCTCATTCGTTTCTCAGGCTTTATGACTCAAGCTTAGGGTGTGGGGGAAAGGGCAGCGACCCACAAAACAAAGACTTCAATGTCTCCAGAAGCTGAGAAAAGTCCGGCATTGTCAAGGCAGATACTATTTATAACCTGTTTAATGTGTACGGTCCTGAATGCATTTTCTACGGCAAATATCTGACCTACTCTTCTGAATTCCTGGCTTCAGCAATAGTGAACAAGGCAAGCCACTAAAAGTCTGACAAATGAAGGGGGGAACAACTCCTTGCTATGACTGTTTTATAACATCCAACATCATGTGACAGAATTAAAAGGTTCCTGTTTTTGACTCACCTTCGACAAGAAACGGCCTCACTGCTATGAGCTTTGAGCTTAAGTTACTGGAAAAATATGGGATCGGAAAATATCCTACAAGGCTTTTAAAAAAAGAGTTATGGAAAACCCCATTTGACTTTTTTTTCCCAGAAAAATGCACACACACAGGAATAGATGCCAAGCGATGTTAATGAAAGTGTGTAGATGTGGCCTATAATTACACACATATTCTATTTCTGTGCTTATGCTTTTCTTCATTGCACAAGAGCAGGGTCCTTCTGGAGGGAAGGTATCTTGATCTTGCAGTCCAGCATCTCCACAGAACCTCTGCCGTGACTGATGACAATGGACTCTGCAAGGCCTGCACATCACCCCCATTCCATTCAGGGATCCCAACCACATTAATTTCCTTCTGTGCCCATTCTATCACCTCCCCTGGGTTTACAAAGAAGTTTTACCAGGCTATCAGAACCCAAAAGGGAATGAACATTTTCATCCTGGCAGAAACATAAAATAGAGCTTAAAAATAAAACAATAGGAATGAATTTTTAGCTCTGCAATGCTTTTAGTTTCTAGAAATTTCTTGTATGACTGAAAAAAAAACCTACTCTTGCTTTTACTGCTCCATTTAAACTGCAAGTTATTAAGAAACGAATTTAGAAGTTTCAAGGTTTTAATTCCATATGTGAACTGACTATATTTCAAAATAAACAGTCACAGAGTTCCTGTCGTGGCTCAGTGGTTAACAAACCCAACTAGTATCCATGAGGATGCAGGTTTGATCCCTGGCCTTGCTCAGTGAGTTAAGAATCCGGCATTGCCATGAGCTGTGGTGTAGGTCGCAAATGTGACTCGGATCATGCATTGCTGTAGCTGTGGTATAGGCCGGCAGCTACACCTCCAATTTGACTCCTAGCCTAGTAACCTCCATATGTCACAGGTACGGCCCTAAAAAGACAAAAGACAAAAAATTTAAAAAATTTAAAAATTAAATTCATGTCAAAATGTACGTTGAACCAAGTTTCATGTACGTCCCTGGTAAGTATTCTCCCTAAAATAGCACTACCCAATAAAAATATAAAGTAAGCCACGTACATAAATTTGTGTTCTAACAGCCACATAAAAATAAAAATAAAAAATGAAACAGGTGAAATTAATTTTATCTTATTTAACCCAGTGTACCTAAAATGTTATTTCAACATGAATCCATATTAAAAATTATTAATGAGACACTTTACATTCTTTTTTATAAGAAATCTGGTGTGCATTCTATATAGAGAGCACACCTCAATCTGGACTACTCACATTTCAGAATTTCCTTGTGGCACAGTGGGTTTAAGGATTCAGTGTTGTCACTGTGGGGGCTTAGGTCACTGCTGTGGCACAGGTTCAATCCCTGACTCAGGAACTTCCGCGGCTAGTCACATTTCAAGTGTTCAATTGCTAGCTACGTGTGGCCAGAGCTACCATATTGGAAAACCTAACTCTAAAGGCTTCCTCTATGCTTCATTAGGTTCACTCTTCCAACCCAGAAAGTTCCAGTAGCAGTGACAAGGCTATCATCGGAAGAAGAAGGTATTCTGAGAAGTGTTTCGACTTCCTGGACAAGTTCACACTCAGGCCCCCTCTCTGGCACATTCACACTTTGAGCCATCTGTTATAATGGAACAATGTCCACCCAAGAGAGATTACCAGCTTCTAGAATCAGACATGCAACCCCAGCAAGAAGATTCTCCTCACTTAAGCAGTTCCAAATCCTGAACTTCTGAACTTCATTTCTCCCAGGTGCTGCCTCTGGACCTTTAGCAGGGCTTAAATTAGTACCAGTTTTGAGATACTGTCTTTGAAAGAGGGGAACAAAAAAAGGTGAACCTTTTTTAGGATGGGGCTTTGAGGAAGAAGGTTAAATGAAACACAAGCTAACATTGTTAGAGACACTGCGCCCTTCATATGGCATTTGCTTTTTAAAACAAATCATGACTTTAAGAATCATTTCATATGAACCTTTAGTCCATCATACCCTCAACTGAACAACTGTAGTTGCTTTTCTTAAACCATTCGTCTTCTGATATGCATACGTATACGTCTTTGCCTTCTTGAAGGTGAATCTTACTGAAATTTGAATCAATTAATCTGACAGGGTTAGGAACAGAGGAGCTAACAAATGGCTATTTTCATCTGAAACACTGTGATTTTTTTTTCAAATCATGTGTTACTTCTAAGAAAACTGTAAATGAATTTTTAAAAGGAAATTAATCTATTTTAATACCCACAGACTCTAACATTACTTCTCTGATTTTAAAATATACCTTTGACCCCAATGCTCTTAATGTTTTATAAAAACAATAATGAAATACTCACAAATGTTTTATTTAAATCCAGTATTTTCCATTAAAAAAAAACTTCAATATCTATGAGAATATGGATGTCAAAAGCCCAAACTGTATATACTTCATGTTTTCATTCAACAAATATTTATTTAGTGCCTGCATTAAACCAGATACTATACACGTACTGCACAGATGCTAGGAAAAGGAAAACAAACATGGTCTCTCCTTAGTGGACCTTAAAATCTAAGCAGGAAGATGGATAAGTAAGTAATAACAGTAAGAACATGAGCATTAACATTGAGGAATTGTAAAGACATGGAAACAACCTAAATGTTCACCAACAGATGAATGAATTCAGACATAGTACATATATACAATGGCATACAACTCAGCCATAAAAAAAAAGAACAAAATAATGCCATTTGCAGCAACCTGGATGCAACTAGAGATTCTCATACTAAGTGAAATAAGTCAGAAAGAGAAAGACAAATACCACATGATACCACTTGTATGTGGAATCTAAAATATGGCACAAGTGAACCTAGCTACAAAACAGAAACAGATCCATAGCCATAGAGAAAAGACTTTTGTAGCTGCCAAGGGGGAGAGGGGAAGGAGTGGGATGAACTGGAAGTTTGGAGTTAGTAGATGCAAATTACTACATTTACAACGGATAAGCAATGAGGTCCTGTTGTAGAGCCCAGGGAACCATATCCAGCCTTCTGGGAGAGACCATGATGGAAGACAATATAAGGAAAGGAAGAATATATATATTCTGGGTCACTTTGCTGTACAGCAGACATTGGCACAACATCATAAGTCAACTATATTTTAATTTAAAAATATTGGAAAATTGTAGAAAGCAAACAAGGAGAAAAACAAATAAATAAAATAAAGCCCCATATAAGTACCATTAGGAGCTCAAGGTGTTATTCCAAATAGCTGATTCAATTGTGTCAGAAATAAAATAGCAAGGATTCGGTATAAGACCTTTTAGTACTCCTTCTTATTCTCCCTTCCAACCATTTCTCTCCTCACAAAGGAACTGCTTTCCTAAAACTGCTGTTTCTTACCAAACCATATTGTTCATGCATACACACACACACACACACACACACACACACATTACGAGTACATGGTAATGTTCTACACATATTTTAAAACTTAATCTAGGAGTTCCCATTGTGGCTCAGTGGTTAAGAACCCAGCTAGGAACCATGAGGATGCAGGTTCAATCCATAGCCTCGCTCAGTGGGTTAAGGATCCAGTGTTGCCACAAGGTGTGGTGTAGATCACAGATGTGGCTCAGATCCTGCATTGCTGTCTCTGTGAACTTCCATAAGCCACAGGTATAGCCCTAAAAAGCAAAAAAAAAAAAAAATAATAATAATAATAATAATAATCATCAAGTGACCCCTACCCTAACCTATCATACTACAATTTGTATGTTTAATTCAATAGCTTATTGTAAACATGCACATCAGGATTAAGTGAAGAGGAAAAACAGATTTGTAATATTATGGAACATTTCAGGTATACTAAAAAGAATGAGGACAAATATAATAAACATATCCATCACACAGCCTATGAAATAAAACATTAAAGATATAATCAGATGTATTTCAAAGGCATTCTGCACAGAGTCTTCAGGAGTTTCACATCCCTAAAGGCTAAATGAGTAGTTTCAGAACTAGCTGCCATGCCTGGAAGTCATTAACAAATTTTTCTGTAACTTCTCTGACAGCTCTGCAAGCAGAGGAAAGGAAAATGTCTATGTTCTCCTTGATCCTATCACACTCTGGGGACAGTTAACTGCCACAAGACGTGTGGCACCTTATTTTTCTAACATGACAGTTTTTTTTCCCCCATGTAACATCCTCATTTAATGATGCAAACACAGCCAAGTACCACCACCGTCACTAGCATCATCACCACCATCATCACAGAATGAGCCCTAATATGCGTCAGGAACTACACTAAGCATTTTATTTTCACAATTAAAAATAATGCTCATAAAACCCTATGAATTAGCTATCACTACGTCCATTCTGCAGATAAGGCAACTAAGTCAGACAGACATCAACAAACGGCCAAAGATCAAAAGATAGTAAATGCTGGAGACTAAATCTGAAGTCCACGTGTCTGATTCTCAGCCCCTGATCTTAACCATTTCATAAATATTACATTAGAAAAAAAAAAAAAATTCCACTTTCAGTCTTGCAGAGTAACTGGTACCAGATTAGCTCTCCCACTGTAATTAACAAAGAAAATTAGACAAAACATATGAAACAAAAGTTTTCAATTAATAAACAATAGGCATTTCAGAACTGTGATCCCTGAAGGAAGAGAAACAAAGACGATGAGCACAATAACCACCTAAGCATTCTGCCCTGAAGCACTTTCCAGACTGTGAGGCAGAGAGGGGCAACTTGAGCAGAGGCAGGCAATCTCGATGACATGTTGGAATTCCAGGAAAGTGAGGTGGTAGGAATATATAGTCCAGAGTACACGAAAGGAAGGAGCTATGCATAAAGAAATCTAGAAATGTTCTTATGAGTCTCCTTGAGTCTTTAGCTCAATAGCAATATACATACACAGAGGGCGAGACTCTGCAAGTCTGGGCAAAGAACAACTACCAAAGAAGAACGACCACCAGGAAAAACTATCTACTGGGAAGCTGTAAATCGAACAGCTTTCAGAGCTCGAAAAGGGCTGGGAGACAATCAGGGTCCAACCTGTCAAGTGAAGAGACCTCAATGAACACCTACAGCATTCGGCGCAGACTCTAGAAAGGCCAGGCCTTCAAAGTAGGACTACACGAGGCCTACCATATGGCTACCTGATATCTACTCTCACAAAATATAAAAACAATCTCAAAAGAATCAAACCAACCCCTAAGCCAATTAACTGCCTGCCAGGAGGAAATGCAACACTTCTTAAAAGAAGGCAACAAAATCCAGAGATACAGCAGCATGATATTCACAATGACTATCGTCTAATAAAATATTACTAGATATATGGGCAGGAAAGACTCAGCAGGCCTGGATTGCTCAAACCCTGCACAGTCCAAAAGAAAGTCTGTCTTTGGGATTGACCTTCATGGGCTTCTAGGAGATAACCCCTGAGCCCCTGGAATACTCTGTGTAGTAAGAGTGTTTTGTATGTCTGAGGTCTTAGCCTACACTGTTTTATGGAGAACATCTCTTTTTGTATGCCTAAAGCCTTGGGTACCAGTTTAATAGAAAACTTTACCCTGGAAAGGGTGTTCCTAACTTTTGTTAACATGTTAAACTTTTTTCCCAACTTTTCTGATTTTGGGTGAACACCTATTGCTTGGGGTGGGGGGGGGCGGTCAGGGAGCAGGGAAGTCTGAGCCACTGGGGACAGTCACTTGGGCAAGACGTGATGCCCCCAAAATTCTCAAATACCAAGGGGCAGGTGAACGTCCTTGGCTGGCAACACTTTCCATGTGTCCCTGGAAAAGTTAAGTGAATCCCAACATGACACCACTGGGAAAGGGCACCTGAAAGCTATGGTCCTTAAGTATTTTGACTTTTTTGTCAGAACACCAAGCAAAAAAAACAAAACTCAGTAAGCTGTTTGTTTATTTGTTTGTTGCTTTTTCAGGGCCATACCTGTGGCTGGGCTAGGGGTTGAATCAGAGCTGCAGCTGCCACCCTACACAATAGCCACAGCAATGCAGGATCTGAGCTGCATCTGCCACCTACACCACAGCTCATGACAATGCCAAATCCTTAACCCACTGAGCAAGGCCAGGGATCATATCTGCATCCTCATAGATACGAGTGGAGTTTGTTACCGCTGAGCCACGACAGGAACTCCCTGTCAGTAAGTTTTATAAAAGAACAGCATTGCATTCTCCATTCACATTTCACTGGAAATAATAAATTTCATACCTTTCAAGGAAATCGTAAATATGTGGCAGCTAAATAACTCCATAAACACTGCTAATGATTCAAGAAAGTTATGGCCCAATGTCAGATCTACAAGCAGCATCAGATGATCTTCCTTTTCCACTAAAGCAATAGAAAACAATTTGGTAAACAAGGAAAAATAGCCTAGGTCTTCCCAGAAGTCTATCAAAACTCCTTTGACTTTTGCCTCTGACATAAACTGAATATATAAGTGGCTCCAAGATACAGAAGGATATTCATGCCCAAATCTTTTGGGAATTGTAACAGCACTTCCAGGAAGGAGAATTATTCCACTCAGTGTAAACAAATGCATACATAATAGAAAAAAATTTACACACATTCTACCTACTGACCAATGCAATCTTCCTTTTATTTCACTTTATATTTCTTAGTTATCAACCTGGGTCAATGAAAATTGACAATGAAACTAACATTATTCTATCCCGTAGAATAATGTAGAAAGATGAGAAAATCCTAAGTCAGGCTTCCTAAGCAAGTTCACTGCAGGGCCAATTTCCCTCAGTCTTCAACTCTAGACACTCTTAAGATTCCAGTCATAAATCTTTCCTATTGTCTGCTCAGCGCAGTGAGCGGGAGACAACTAAACAATGTTAGGGTATGCCAAGTGAGGACAAGGAAACCAACTCGCTATATCAACACATGACCCAACTCTTGCTCTTCACTGACCCCAAAGAAAGACAATACTTGATCATTAGCTCATAACACACACAACTCTGTCACCTATATCTGCAAGAGAACTGAATGGAAAAAATTGAACTATATCTAAAAATTTGTGTTAGAAAAACCCTATGAAACAATTTAGGCAATAAATGATCAGAGAGTGTAAGAATGAAACCAGTGAAAGAAAACCAAGCTGTGAACATTAAAAACGACAAAAGGAAAGAAATATTCTATTTAGGGTAAAATCAATACTTAAAAACTTGGTCTATCAGGCATTTTTTACCACTCAGTCTCTCTTCTCTGTCTCTGGGAACAAACACTTCCAAATTTGCCTTTTCCAAATATCTGGTAACAAGGTAATCCCCTCACTGACATGCTCCTTTTTACCTTTTCAAAGCATTTCTACAACTGTAATCTAACTTTTCATTATACCATCCCCATGGGATTGCACCATTCCCATTTTAGACCAACCCGCTAGTGTCAAGCACCTTGGATAAGGTCACAGAGCTATTCTGGGACAGAGCTAAGACTCTAACTTACTATTCTCATTCTTTCCAAAACATCTCACTATTTTGCTCATTCTCCTTACCCCATTTCTATTTTTATCACTGCCCCATTGGTTTCTCCAAAGGGTCTACTAACCTAACGTTCTACTCAAAGCATATGAAGTTGGAAAGGACAGAAGCTCAGTGAAGGGAGTACAAGGAAGGAGAATGATAAGGTCACAGCAGGCCACATCACAGTTGCCTGAGGACAGGAATTACAGAGCTGAGGCCCTGGGGACTGGGCCAAGGATGTGGTCAAAGACAAAGGCTTCCTGCCATCTCTATCATCGGTCACCTAGTTGCACACTCATGACATCTGTATTTTCACACACCTACTCTAGTTAGTCTCTCTTTATACCATCACCCTTGGTCACACATGGTACAAGGTTATCATCAAGGCCCCCCACTCCTTCCTCATCCTTCTATGCTTCACAGAATATCATAACGATAGTATCTTGACTCAAACTCTCTCAAGAATGAGTTACTGTCTGCAGGCCAGATGATGATCTAGCAGGCTTTGACTGGGTGTCCACCGCTAGTTTGATTAACTATGGTTAAGGGAAAGAACAAGGCAGCCAGCCAGGATGCCACTCTGGTAAGGGGCAGACTGGGCCATTAAAATAATACACTACAACAGAGCAAAATGCTAGTACCGACATTTAACAAATCCCTCATTTTAAAAGAATGAAATTAGAACATTTCCTAACACCATACACAAAAAATAAACTCAAAATGGATTAAAGACCTAAATATAAGACTGGATACTATAAAACCCTTAGAGGAAAACATAGGCCGAACACACTCTCTTACATAAACCACAGCAATATCTTCTCAGATCCACCTCCTAGCGTAATGATAATAAAAACAAAAATAAACAAATGGGACTTAATTAAACTTAAAAGTTTTTTGCACAGCAAAGGAAACCCTAAACAAAACAGAAAGACAATCCACAGAATGGGAAAAAATATTTGCAAATAAAACGACTGACAAGGGATTAGCCTCCAAAATTTATAAACACCTCCTGCAGCTCAATACCAAAAAAACAAACAACCCCATCAAAAAATGAGCAGAAGATCCAAACAGACAATTTTCCAAAGAAGACATACAGATGGTCAAAAAACACACGAAAATATGTTCAACATCACTAATTATCAGAGAAGTGCAAATCAAAACTACTATGAGGTACCACCTTACATGAGCCAAAATGACCATCATCAAAAAGTCTACAAACAATAAAAGCTGGAGAGGGTATGGAGAAAAAGGAACCCTGTTACACTGTTGGTGGGAATATAAATTGTTGCATTGGTGAGAATATAAATATGGAAAACACGTATGGAGATTCCACAAAAAACTAACATAATTACCATTTGATCCAGCAATTCCACTCCTGGGCATATATCCAGACAAAACAATGACTCAAAAGGATACACGTACTCCAATGTTCATTGCAGCACTCTATATAATAGCCAAGACATGGAAACAACCTAAATGTCCATCGACAGAGGAATGGATAAAGAAGATATGGTACATATACACAATGGAGTATTACTCAGCCATGAAAAGGAATGAAATAATGGCATCTGCAGCAACATGGATGGACCTAGAAATTATCATGCCAAGTGAAGTTAGACAGTGAGGTAACAATGTCATATGTTGTCACTTATATGTGGAATCCAAAAAAAGGATGCAATGAACTTCTTTGCAGAACAGATACTGACTCACAGACTTTAAAAAACTTATGGTTTCCAAAGGAGACAGGTTGGGGTGTGGGTGGGGAATGGGCTGGGGGTTGGGAATGGAAATGCTATAAAACTGGGTTATGATGATCGCTGTACAACTATAAACGTAATAGAATTCACTGAGTTAAAAAAAAAAAGATGAGAATACTGAGGTCTGCAGGGTAAAGTAACTTACCTAAGGTGACCAAGATGCACTGTGTGGCAATCATGCCTACAGTCCATACATCTGGTTCTCTGAAACCACATATTTTATTCTGAAACCCATCATCGAAATTGTTCAATCCACAATTAATCACAGAGGTCCTCTCAATATCAAGCTAAATACCCTGATATGTCAATGGCAAATCTATCATTACCCATAATGTGTAGATACTTTTGAAATATTCCAAGCTTTAAAGCAGTACATCTCAATCACAGCTGCCCATTAAAATCACCTGAGGAGCTCTTAAAACAATAACAGTGCCCGTGTCCCGCCCTATACCAATTATATCAGAATCTCTAAGGGCAGCCTCCAGACACTGGAGTTTTGAAAAGCTCCCTAGACCATACTAGGGTGCAGTCAGAGTTCAGAATCACTGCTTCAGATTCTTAATGCACAAGTGTATCCACAGAAACACTTCAATACCTCTACTTTAATTCAAATTCAAAAATCAGGAAAGGTCTCAAATAATTTAACAACATATTTTAGATCTCAAGTTTGAGACAAATTCTGGACAGTGACAATTAGAGCTACCATTTACTGCTTACCCATGTGCTTTACCAATATGAAGGAGAACATAAACTCCACAAGGGCAAAGACTTCATGCTGTTCCCTGTCATATCCCATGTCTAGCAGAGTGCCTTGTACATTACAGATGCTTAATAACTATTTACTGAATAAACAAATGAATAAATGGTCTTATCCCTTAGAGTGGTCCTTAAAGGTAGGCATTATTACTTCCTTGTCACAAATGAGGATTTTTAAGCTAAGAAAGACTCTAAAAAACTTAAAGTAATGCATGTGCTCCACTTATACAGATAATGTTAAAATTATGTACTTTTCAGAGAATTAATCAAAACTGATCTTTTGATCAAAGAGCAAACTAGTATGTTATATAGATACTAGTTTTCTAATAAACTAATAAGTACATGAAAAGATGCTCAACATTGCTAATCATTAGAGAAACACAAATTCAAACTACAATGAGGTATCACTTCACATCAGTCAGAATGGCCATCATTAAAAATCCACAAATAAATGCTGGAGAGGGTGTGGGGAAAAGGGAACCCTCCTACACTACTCGTGGGAATGTAAACTCGGGCAGCGACCATGAACAACAGTATAGAAATCCCTGAAAAAACTAAAAACAGTTGCTATATGATCCAGCAATTCTATTCCTGGGCACATATCCAGACAAAACTGTAATTCAAAAATACACATGCACCCCTAAGTTCAGAGCAGCACTATATACAACAGCCAAGACATGAAAGCAACCTAAATGTCCATAGACAGATGAGTGGAAAAAAAAAAGATGTGATATATAATATATATATTACTCCGCCATTAAAAAAGAATGAAAGGAATTCCCACCATGGCTCAGCGGTAACAAACCTGACTAGTATCCATGAGGATGCGGGTTTGATCCCTGATCTCACTCAGTGGGTTAAGGATCCGGCATTGCCGTGAGCTGTGGTGTGGGTCACAGATGCAGCTCGGATCTGGCGTTGCTGTGGTGTAGGCTGGCAGTTACAGCTCTGATTCGACGCCTAGCCTGAGAACTTGCACATGCCATGGGTACGGCCCTAAAAAAAAATAAATAAATAAATAAAAGGGAATGCAAAAATGCAATTTGCAACAACATGGGTGCGACTAGAGATTATTATACTAAATGAAGTAAGCGAGAAAAAGAAAGGCAAATACTATATGATATCCCTTATAAGTGGAATCTAAAATACAACATAAAAGAGGAGATTCCACTGTGGTGCAGTGTGGTAATGATCCATCTTATCTCCGTGGAAGCGCCAGTTCAATCCCCAGCCCAGTACAGTGTGTTCAGGATCCCGTATTGCTGCAGTCACAGCTGGGGCTCAGATTCAGTCCCTGGCCCAGGAACTTCGATATGCCATGGGTGTGACTGAAAAAGAAAACAAATAAATAATAAAAAAAAAATAAAAGACAACACAAGTGAACATATCTATGAAACAGATTCACAGACATAGAAAACAGACTTGTGGTTGCTCAAGGGGAGGGGAAGGGGGAGAGGGAAGGATTGGAAATTTGGGATAAGCAGATACAAACTGTTACCTATGGAATGGATAAACAACCAAGTCCCAGTGTATAGCACAGAGAACTGCATTCACTATTCTGTGATAGATCATAAGGGAAAACAATATGAAAAAAAATATGTGTACGTGTGTGTTTAACTGAATCACTGTGCTATACAGTAGAAAGTAACAACACTGTAAATCAATTATATTTCAATAAAATAATTTTCTAACTTGTATGTTAAAAAAATTATTCTGAATACCAACTCTATCATTTAATTCCAAAGACTATGCACACTACCATCAAATAAATCTTTGTCTAAATTCAAACTGGACAGTAATCCAGGAACTCCACTTATGGCAAGTACAGTTTAAACTTAAGCCATGTATCTAACTCACTGTGTGAAGTTTTAAGAACTGAATGGAAAAAATTAACCACATTTAATCTACACTATGACTAAAAGCTTAGTAAAGTAATGAGTTGGCAAGCAGTAGTCAAAGCCACCTGAATTATTCCTAAACACTGGCCTGGGCATTCTGAGTATCAAATCCTGCAACAGGCTATCAAAATCTGTGCTAAGTTTCTGAAAAGCAGCATCCAGTTCTTCCCACTAGCCAAGGCCAGCTTCAGGATAAAGGGCCAAAGGTAGAGGAGCCTGCTTAAAATACTCAGCTTTACAAATAAAAGAACATGAAAATGGAAGAGACAGAGGAAGAAAATGAAGATTTCTAACATCTTTCCTCACCTCCAGTCAAGCAAAACAAAAGGCGGGGGGCTACTAATGGAAACTGGATCTCTACATATCTACATACACTGGGGTAGAAATTTCAAAATTTGCTGAGATTAAAAAGCTAAACAAAAGAAGTGAAGAGAAACCTGTGGAAGAACCTGAGCTGCTTCGTATGTAACTGAAACAATATTTTTGGAAGAATTTTCCAGAGATCATCTTAAGAATTTCAGAATGCCATAAAACTGGCATTTCATTTCTGAGGAGTAAACAGACACTTACGTTAATGTAAACATTGATGTTCTTAGTACAGTATCTCAGCTAAGATTGCAAGAGGGCCCCAGAAACAGGTCTGGTTCAAATGTTGCTAAAAACTGTGCCCGCATTGCAGCAGTAAAGGCAGAATGAATGAAACACAATTCAGACTGCAGGGGGAAAGCAAACTACTACCAACAGCTACTATTTCGTCATTAGGCAAATACGTAAATAACGATGGCAGCCTGATGCTGTGCCATGTGCATAAGCAAAAGTCTTCCACCCACAACCCCATGTCCTACAAAGAAAGATATACTTAGCTCCCTGGTGTTTATACACACTCACGTGACCCTGTGGGTTTTTATTTTTAATTTGTGAACTCTATTACATCATACTTTAAAATAAGCAAGCACCTTATAAAAGAACCAGGTGACAAACCAGCCGGGTCCCATGTCTAAGATACATGCTCACCACAGATGAAGCATCTGGGCATCCTTACCTTAACCCCTTCAACGCACCAGTATATTATTTAGAAAATTAGGGTTCTAGCACCTTAAATGACACCTTCGTCATGCTGCCTTACAGGCTAATGGGGGACAGATCAGGGTAAGAAATCAATGACACAGCCCTACTGCCCAGGATGATGCTACGGTTCAAGGCTTGCATGAGAATGTGAGAAGCTATACTCCTCCACACACAGCTCTTTCCTCTACGCTCTACAGGATACGCCAGCGATGCCAAGCAGTTAAGATATTTTCTGAGTTTCTGACTTCTCAGGAACCATCTCCGGTCGCTTCTCAGAAGTCAGTGAAGCTAGCTCTATCTGTTCTGTGGTTTGCACTCTGGGCTGCTGGGTTGTGTTTTTTTTTTTTTTTTTTTTTTTTTGAATTTATAACACAGGCTGACCAGACAACACAAGAGAAATGCGTATCATCACAGTGGAAACAAGAGAATTTTAAAGTCTTCATTCCCCATAAGACTCTGTTTCCAAGTCCTTTTGAGCTTTGCTACTAAGCACCCCTCAAGTCCAATCATTTGCTCCAGCTCTACTGTTAGTTACCACCTTAGTTAAAGTCACCATCATCTCACAGTTGGACCAACACAAAAACCCAGATTCACCACTCCCCAGATTCCCCCTTGCTCCCAGCCCTGCTTTACCCTGCCCAGCCCTGCTCAGTCTCTCCTTCGTGCTACAGCCCAAATGGTCTTTTTCCAAAACCAAACCTGACTGTGACCCATCCACCGAGTTAACGCCCCTTCCCATTTCAGTTGGGGTAAAGTCTAAATCCTTCCCCGGGTAGTCAAGCCTCAGCATGCCGTGGCTCCTACCGAGCATCCTAGCCTCATTCCACACACGCTCTGCACTGAAGTCTGTGCTTGACTCACTCTGATCTTACCATTCCCAGAACACACTCCATTACCTTTCAACCCTAAAGCTTTCCAGCTCATGCTTTTTCCTTCTGAAATACCTGAACTCAATATACAATGTACCTCTTCGGGAAGGTTTTCCCTCACCCCATGACCAGGTCATATTCCCTTACTATATGGCCTTTTATAATTTTTTACAGCTACAAATTTGTATTTATCATCTGATTACTGGATGAACTTTCATCTCCTCCATTGACTACAAACTCCAGAGGGCAGAGACCATGCCCGTGTTATCTAAAGTGACCCACTAATCCCAGTTTATTTTCATTTTCCTAGAAGAATCATTAAGTGTACCACTTTTGCCTCCCAGAGGTATCAAATTAGACTAAAACTTATATGGTTATCCTAGCTGCATCACTGAATCCCCAATCACTACTGTTATAGTAGCTATATAATGAATAAATACCAACTGAACTACTGAACTATTAATGAGTATAAAACCTAATAAAAGCTTGATATATATACACATAGTCATAACAAGAAAAAAAAAAGTATCTACCAAGTAGCTTTCCAAAATACCAAGCTGTAAAACCCAAAGACCAATCAAGTATATAGCCAAGTCTTAATAGTCTCTGGCACTCAGAATAACTGCTTAGTTATTAAATACACCTACCTTTTTTTTTTTTTTTGTCTTTTAGTGCCGAACTTACAGCATATGGAAGTTCCCAGACTAGGGGTCGAATCGGAGTTACAGCTGCCGATCTATACCACAGCCACAGCAACACAGAATCCGAGCCACATCTGCAACCTACCCCACAGCTCATGGCAACACCAGATCTTTAACCCACTGAGCATGGCCAGGGATTGAACCCATATCCTCGTGGATTCTTTTCGGATTCATTACCCGAGCCACGACGACAACTCCACAATACTTTAGATCAAATCTAGAGAAGTACCAGTGTGTCCATATTAACCAAAATGGGTCACTGCAAAATTAACTGCTTTGATGTAGTCATTACCTCAAAGGCTGTATAGAGAACACTTTGACCCAAATAAAGGTATCAAAGTAGTTTATCTACCACAGCAGTATAGGAAAAGTGTTCCGTCATAATCTAGCATTGAGTAAAGGAAGGTGTTGCTTGTATATATGTCATTGCACACAATCAAGACTCATCACACCCAACCATAGATGAGGAAGAAATTAAATTACATTTCCATTTATTAATTGGCTTTAATCAATACAAAAGGCCTCTGTTGAACAACTACCTTTGACAAGGGAAATGTCAAATTAAGCACAGTTCGTGGATCTGCTTTGAGCACTAGCCAACATTTGATCATTATATCCATCAAAGCAGTAACAGCTTAGGTGAGCTATCTCCAAACTCTAGCTCTGAATTTCCCATTAATCAGACTGAAGAAGGAAGATATCTGCAGCCTGCCAAAGGCAATAAAATAACATCCAAGCATTCCTCAGGTCTGAGGCTTACTATGCCATCTCTAACCTAGCTCCAGGGAGCTATACTGCACCAAAGGAATTTTAAATAAAAGAGAAGTCAGGCAATAGGACCACCAATAGGGGAAATCATATATGTTAAGAGAGAATCTGGCCCAACTAGAAGTACTTTCTTGGGGAGCAGACCACTTCAATTAGTTTCCTTTATGTTGAAAATTCTGAGCAATCTATATAACCAAGATAAGAATCTTCAACCAAGAACTAGACAGGGATGAGCATGTAAAACCCTCTTCAAAAGGAAGCTGTGCATCAGAATTTCCTTGCATTACTCATTTTACTAGCTTGTATTTTTTTTTCCTGTCTTAATTACACATGGAACCAATCTAACAATAACTGTGGTTTTGATTACAAGTCTATAGGCTTCCCAAGTTTTAAGCAAAAGAGCTCCTCCATCTTTAAGCAAAAGAGCTCCATCTATCAGAGGTTTGTTCTTTATACAAAATCTCAGAACAGCCAGAGTTCTTAGTATATGGGTTCGAGGACCTACCCATAAAGGCCCATAAATCTTAATGGTATATGCACAAATTTACAATGAGCTAAATATAGTTTTCTAAGAAAGAACTCTTAACTTCAAATTATAAACTGGCTCTGGACCCTTAACATTAAGAACATTTTATTATCAAGTGAATTCCTCAACTAAAAAAAAAAAAAATTCTCAGTTAAAGAATAGTAAAATGAATACCCCAGTCTAAAAAAAAAAATAAGTTTAGTACTACAAACAGATACCCTGAACCCAAAATGTGATTTGCAAGGTAGGTTTTCACATAACTAGTTTACTGGACTGAATTATAACTCTATATCCATTCCACTAAAAATGCATTTATACACTCACCAAATACTCACTGAGTATCTATTATAAATCATGAATATTTTCAGTATTGAGGTACAGTGAACAAAATTAATGTCTTCTTGCCCTGATAATATATATTGTCCAATGGAAGAGGTGACAAATAAACAACCAAGTAAATAATTAAAATACATAATCACAGGCGTTGCCCCTGTAGCACAGCAGGTTAAGGATTTAGCACTGACACAGCTGTGGTATAGGTCACCGCTGTGACTTGGATTTGATCCCTGGCCTGGGAACTTCCATATGCCATGGGTGCAGCCAAATAAATAAATAAAATGCATGATCACAGATGTTCTTAATCACTATGAAACCAACAGGTAGCCGTGATTTAGTAGGACATCAAGTGGTCAGGCAAGCCCTCATTGTTTTTTCCCTCTACTGGGAAAAAGAGAACAAATCTTTAAATGATCAGAGCTAGCAAGGACTCTAGAGAGCTCCCTATTTTTAGCTGAAAACGCCTTTAAAATTCCAAGTTATCTTCCAAATTTTAGGTAAAATAGGGAATATTTGTTAAAATACTACTTTAAAATTCTCGTTTTTCTATCTAACCAAGAACCAAAAAGTCACAAATGGGGAAGAAATGGAGATTATATTCAGAAACATGTGGCAAATAGATAAATCACTTTTCTAATGTACACTGGTTAGCTAAGAAGGCAAAAGGAAATTATAAGGTCAGAAAAAAATCACAAGACAAACTTATGTCATTTTATAGACCAAGTGTCTTGTTAGTTTAAATAGGACAAGCAAGAAAAGTCAGACAGTGATTCCTGTAATATCTGTCTAATAAATACAGAAAATGGCAAGCTTTATTTGAAAACTAAAATGTCTAGCAGTATACAGGTTCTAGAACCTCTAGGTCTACTCGAATGTGGTTTCATTGTTCCAATAAGCTGAACAAAGTTGTTTCATAGCTTTTCAAATTCAAAGGACAAGATGGGCACGGTGAAGCCATGTCGGCCTTCCAACTAGACAGCCAGCACCCTACATCTTCCCTGAATTCAGACATCCCTCTCTGAAGATGGGCTCTGCCCCTCAGGGCCCCTCTGAGAGACTTCAAAGGCTCTAGAAAAGCCTTAGAAAGAGAATTTGAGGAGTTCTATTGTGGTAAAGAAGGTTAAGGATCTGCTATTGTCACTGCGGGGGCTTAGGTCTCTGCTTTGGCGGGGGTTCGATCCTTGGACTGGGAACTTCCATATATGCCCGGGGTATGGCCAAAGGAAAAAGAGAAAGAAAGGAAAGAAGGAAAGGGAAGGTAAGGGAAGGAAAGGAAAGCAAAGGAAGAAAGGGAGAAAGAAAGAAATGGAAAGTATATACATTAGGGCCAAATGAAAAATCTTGCCCTCAGGTATTACAGAAGCAAATCACATTTTTGAAACTATCAACTCTTAATTGCATATGTACACATAAACTTTCCAACAAAATTCCCCTGAAAAGAATAAACACAAGAATAATCTCAAGTGTGAATGTGTATTTTTTAAAGAGATTTAAGCATAAAAACTTTTTCAATGTCAGGCGTGGAGGAATCACAGAAAACCTAGGCAAGCGGTAAATAATGGGGGAAAAGTTGGGAGAGTAGAATTTTTTTTAAAAGGGAGAGCCTCACTCCAAAAGTATGCAGAGGGTGCAAAGAGATGAACTGTTGATGTGAGGGGCAGAGGAGTCAAACCAATCTGGCAAAAATGGATCAAGAAACAAAACATCATACTGTCTGTCATGAAAAATAGTTATGCATTTTTATAACTTCAGGAAGAGCACAGAGTTGGCCACCCCACAGTGGAGACTGAAGCAGCGCAGTGCCATGTCCATTTAAGCTGTTTAAACGCCTTGGGCTACAGAGATGTGACCAATGAACACCTGGTCACTGTTCACTCATGACTTGACACTGTTCAAGGTGCTCGTCACTCATTTCTTCCTTCTGGACAGCACAGGGTATGTCTGCCTCACAGATCTTCCCCCATTTCACTTAGAACAAAAACAAAAATTAGCCTCACCCATCCATGATGAATATACACTTCAAAGGAAGGGACTTCCCAGCATCAAGGAAACCGTCTGCCTCTTCCTCGCTATGGGAAAATTTGTGGTTTATTAAAAAAAAAAAAAAAAAAAAGAGGTACTGGGTGAATGAAGTTTGTAATAATGAGAGTAGTAATCTATGCGCTTTCATGGGATAAAAGTACAAATTGTTGAGAATCAAAGCCTTGGATTTATCTTTTTGAGGGGGTGTGTGTGTGTGTGTGTGTGTGTCTACCTGTGTGTGTCTGTGTGTGCTCACATGTACACACATGCTTTCCATCATTAGAGGAATTTCTATCAGAATAGAGACATTTAAAAAAAAACAGAATTGCTTTATTCCCATCTTTTTTATAAGGCAAGCATTTTTGAGGGGAATTGGGTATTTTATGATACTTCCCACAAAACCCAGAAAACTATTTCATACTAAAATAATTATTAAGAGTAAACCACAGGGCTCAGTAAATATCCAAGGAAGATTCTCCCTTCCCCAAGCAGCAACCTCAATTCAAAAGATGTCTGAAACACAGGCCAATAGAGCTCCTGTTTCTAAAAAGATTTTCACTGGTAAAGAGAAGGATAAAACTGCAAATGCTTCCTGAGGGCTGTATGAGGATTTATGGAAAGCCAAACAGAAGACAGATTTCCTTGAATATCCAGTGCCAGGACCTAACAAGTTCCTAGCAAGAAGATGCCCTGCATACATGTAGCAGTCAGTGAATAAATGAACAAAGATGAATGTGAGGGTTCAAATGAGACGACTTCATAAGCTGGATTTTCATATAGTGAATTTTTCACTTCTTCTGCTACATGGCAGAAATGCTGTCTTCCATTCCTGAAAAATGTCTGGTCGGAGGAGTAGAAGGTGCATGAGAATATGGACCATCAATGAGCACAGAGCTGGCGCTCACTAAATGTTGGGAAGATGAATGAACAACACATGAATCAAACCATGAGTATCAAGTCAACATGAATGAATCAATGAATGAATGGTGAAAGAATAAATGGATGGTGGGTCCCTCCCACATCACCTTGGTTTCTCTGGACTTGGTGTGTCACCCTCTCCATGAAACCATCCTAAGACCCAAGCCATGAGACTACCTTAAAGGGACTTGTCAAGACTTACTATATTTCACTACTTGGATTGTCATGAAGCAATGAAATGGTTTCAAGGGGGAAAACATAAACATATGACTCAGAAAAGTTGGTTCAAACCCTACTTCTCTACCTAGAAGGTCCATGACTCTTGGCCAAGGTTTCTTAACGCTGGTCCTACTGACATTTGGGGCTGGACATTTCTTTGTGTGGAGGCTGTCCTGTGCATTGTAGAATGTTCTGCAGCATCCTTGGCCTTTACTCACTGCATTTCAGTATCACCCTGCCCCTTCAAGTGGTGAACCAAAAATGTCTCTACAGATGTTGTCAAATGTCTAATGAGGGTCAAAATCACCCCCAAGTGAGAACCACTGCCATAGACAAATTTCTTAATTATTAAGGCCTCGTTTTCTCATTGAAAAATGTGTTTAGGACATTCCCCAGTGGTGCAGTGGGTTAAGGGTCCAGTATTGCTGCAGCCATGGTGCAGTTTGGCACAGGTTCAATCCCTGACGTGGGAACTTCCACATGCCACAGGTGGGGACAAAAAAAGTGTGTGTGATACCACTTTTCTCAAGTAATGGTGGTAAAGATTAAATTTAAATAACTGTAATTACAAACAATTCTGACAACAACAGACTATAAATATCATGAGTGCCCATTATGTGCCAGACACCAAAGAGAGGAATTACTTAAATTGATTCCCTCCAATCCTCACAACACCCATATGGGTTGCACGTACATTCATTGTCACCATAATCACACAAATAGGAGCTGTCACAGCCAAGATTCAAATGGAAGCCATCTGACTCCAAGAGCTCTAGTTAGCGCTCATCTACCACACTCTACAAACTCCAGACACAGCTTGCCATCCAGTAGGCCATCAACAAGTATTTCCCTTCTTTCAACATTTTTCCTAATTTCCTTTTACCAGAATAATGAGAGTTTGGTGTGTATCTTACTACATGAAATCTGGAAATGATGTCTTAAAACCTCCATGTCAAACATAACATAATTGCCTCTTCCATCCTTAAAATTACTGAGTTCCTCCTGCCTGATAGAGGCTGCTAACACTTTACATCCATGATATCTACTGGCATCGATGCTCTCTGTATTCAACTATAAGGTCTTAAAGATCAGAGACCAGTTTCCACACATAACAGAAGCACTCACTACGTGTTTCTGAGTGGCAGTCATGATCTTATACTAGAGAGTAACAAAAATATACTGCTGTTGATTTGACATTGTCAAGGTTTACAGTGAAAAGCCACATACAGAATTTTAGAAAGGGTTAAGACAGCTGAACTTCAATGAAATTGAGCAGTTAAAAAAAAAAAAAACTAAATTACATCAAATGAATGGGAGGAAACAGAATCTATAATTGTTTAAACTTGTTAATACTGGGCACTTATCCACGATGTTTCCACTTGAAACAACAGAATAAAAATGGGGTTGGCTAATGTTAACAGAGTTTTTTCTATGGGATTTAAAAGCTCTTACAAGATTAGTCTACAAATGAATAATCATCATGGTAACAGCATATGAAGAGTAAGTATTCAAAGTTAAAAAAGCAAAAGTCAGACAAGGAAAAGAAACCAAACCACAGAGGGACACAAATTTTTATTATCGAAATTCTTTTTTTGACTTTTTCTATCTAATGATAGGTTTCTATAATTTATACATGAGAATATTTACTTGAGGCTTAGTTTGGTAGAATAAATCCTAATTTGTAGGCCATAACTGTCATTTTCTGGTTCAGCTACTTTCTCTAAGCATGGTGTTTCTCAATCATAAGGGAGTATTTCAAATACAACTCAAGATTCCCTCAGTCCTAGCAAAGGCTCATCTTAAAATCTAGTTCTCATAAAAATGACAAGAACAATATCTACTTATATTTAAATGAAAGAGGCAGTGGTGAAAACAGGGAGTAGGAAGAAATTAAGTTCCATCAGAAACCACCATTTAAATAGTCAGGCAAACACAGATCACTGGTATGAGGTTCAAAGGAGCAAAGATTGTGTTGTCCATTCGAGTCAAAGATCTATTTCCTGGAGTTCCCATCATGGCGCAGCGGCAATGAATCCGACTAGGAACGATGAGGTTGCGGGTTCAATCCCTGGCCTCGCTCAGTGGGTTAAGGATCCGGCGATGCCGTGAGCTGTGGTGTAGGTCGCAGACGCAACTCGGATCCCACGTTGCTGTGGCTGTGGTGTAGGCCGGCAGCTACAGCTCCTGTTAGACCCCTAGCCTGGGAACCTCCATATGCCGCGGTGCGGCCCTAAAAGGACAAAAAGGCAAAAAAAAAAAAGATTTTTTTTTCCGCCCAAGAATTGATATCCAAATTCTTTTTAAAATTTATGATTGAGAAACAGTTGGACAACTTGACTTGTTCAGAAGATCTAAGGTACCAGCAATGGTAATAATACAATTAATAATACTGTTTGTACACTTAAAATTGGCTGAGAGGAAAGTACTTAAATTAAATCTTAGCACACACACAGACACAGACACACAAATCATAATTATGTGAGTTGATAAATGACACTAGCTTGATTGCAGTGATCATTTCACAATGTGTATGTATATCAAAACAAATACATTAAATTAAAAAATAAAAATATAAAATACGGCAAAAATGAACCTATCTACAGAACAGAAACAGACTCACAGACATAGAGAACAGACTTGTGGCTGCCAAGGTGGAGAGGGGAGGGAGTGGAATGGACTGGGAGTTTGGGGTTAGTAGATGCAAACTATTACATTTAGAATGGATAAGCAACGAGGTCCTACTATATAGCCCAGGGAAGTGTATTCAATCTCCTAGGACAGACCATGATGAAAAATAATATTTTTAAAAGAATGCACAAATAAACAAACAAATAAATACATAAATAAAAGTCAGACATAAAGACCACTTCACACATCCTAGTGACCAGAGTCAAGAAAAACTGAAAACAACAAGTACTGGCAAGAATATGGAGAAACTGGGAACTGGAACCTTAACCTACTGCTAGTGGTAATGGAAAATGGTGCAGCTGCTGTGGAAAACAGTCTAAAAGTCCCTCAAAATATTGAACACAGAGTTATAATATGACCCAGAAATTCCACTCCTAGGTTCTATGTGAGAAAAAAGAAGATACATTCCAACACAAAAACTTATACACAACTGTTCAGCATTATTCACACTCGCCAAAAAGTGGATCCAACTCAAATGTCCATCAGCTGAGGGATGAATAAACAAAATATGGTCTATATCCCAACAATGGAACATGACTTGGCCATAGAAAGGAATAAAGCATGAACACCTGCTACCACAGGACGAAACCTGACAACCTCAACCTTACACTCAATGAAAGATGCCAGACACAAAAGCCACGTGTTGCATAAGGCCATTTACATGAAATACCCAGTGTGCAAATCCATAAAGACAGAAAGCGGATTAATGGTTGCCAGGCGACAAGGAAAAAGGGAAGCTTGAACTAACTGCTGATTGGTACAGGGCTTCCTTCTGAGGTAATAGAAATGTCTTGGAATTAGATAATGGTTAGGACTGCCCAAGATAGTCGATAAACTAAGACCCACTGAAGTGAATACTTAAAAAGGGTGAAGCAGATGTTATGTGCATTATATCTTCATTTACATAATACTAGAAGAAAAGGTTAGGGACTAAAAAAAAAAACACTCAGAGACGTGCAGTCGGTTCCTCGCCCCCCGTACCCACGGAACACCTGACAGCGGTCTCAGCACAGCAAGCTGTCCTGAAAAATCTCACCATCCATTACGGTGACCCCAACAGCTGAAATGAGAAAATACGATGAAGCTTTAAACAATGAGAAATGGTATGGGGAATGTGGGAAGGGTGATTTAAATCTGCTGCAGAGGAGAGAACCACAAGAAAATCAAAGGGTACTGTTGACAGAAGAAGTAATAAGACAGAGAAGGAAACTCACAAAGAGGAGCAAGAACTTTCCTAGGAAGGGAGGACAATGAAGGCTAGTCACTTTGCTCATTTGGGCAGCATCAGTTTGTCTGTATAAGTAAACAGACACTGGCGCTTCCACTGTGGCTCAGCGATAATGAACCCGACTAGTAACCATGAGGATGAAGGTTCGATCCCTGGCCTTGCTCACTGGGTCAAGGATCCGGTGTGGCCAGGAGTTGTGGTGTGGGTTGCAGACGCAGCTCGGATCCCACATTGCTATGCCTTGGCATAGACTGGCAGCTATAGCTCCGATTCGACCCCTAGCCTGGGAACATCCATATGCCCCATGTGTAGCCCTAAAAAGAAAGAAAAAAAAAATGACATGGCATCCTACAAGCAAAAAAAAAAAAGAGAGAGAGAGAGAGAATACTACATATTATATATATATATATATATATATATATATATCTCAAAGGTGTCCAGTGCGTAAATCAGAAAAATAAAATGAGAACTACAACAGGGGAAATAAATGCACAGTTTTCTATCAAGTCACTTCTCAGTTATTTCCTCTTTCCAACCCTCCACAACTATTTCCTGCGAAGCTTCTTCCTTCCTCCCTGCATTTCTTCGTTTGCACAATTTTTCCTCCTGCATAAACACACCACTCTTCCTCTGCGGTCTGCCAGAACATGAGTTCATCTGCCTTCCGTCTCTGCATTTCCCAGGGGCAAACCTCACGCCCCACCATCTCCTCTATTTCCTCAAACGCTGCCCAGTTGTCCTCTCTTCCCACCTCGGTCATGCATCCAAGTGTTCACTCCCGCCCGCAGCAAACGAGCGTGGAGGCGAACTCAACGAAGACAGCGTGCTGACCCAAACCCGGCAGTATCTCCGCTCTTTCAGAGCCGACAGTCGAGGGGCAGGAGGCATGGGATTCATTGAGGATGCCAAAAAAAATGTAAAATGACAAGTGACCTAAAGAATTAAGAGCAAGGACTTCTGAGGGTATTTAATAAAGGGAAGAAGAGAGAAGTGACAAAATAGAAAGAAGAGGGAAAGAGTTAAGGAGTTTTCTCCTACTCCGAGGAGAGGAAAAAAACAAGATATGCAAAGGCCCTGGGCAAAAAAAGTAGCATAGCACATTGGAAGAAAGAAATGAAGTCTGTGGTAGCCAAAGAACAGAAAGAACTATGGGAAGGCAACCGGGAGAATGGGGGCGGGTGGGGGGCAGGCAAAGGCCAGATCATGATGAAGGGTCTTTATCCAACAAAGGCAGAAGGGTTAACATGCTATTATAACAATCCAGGGAGCAATAACAGAAACTGACCTATGGAAACGGCTGCAGAAATTTGCCATGTAGATATATCTTCAGGTAATAATAAAAACGATAATAACAATAACTATAATGCATTCAGCAGCTATCCTTTGCTAAATGTTTACGATGTGCCAACACCTAGGCTATGCACTATAAATATACTATCTTTTTTTTTTTTCACAACTCTGAATGCTAAATTTTAGGATTCCTATTTTATTACAATTGAGGAAACTGAGACTTGGAGGCAGTTAAGTGACCTGGCAGAGATCCCGCACGGTTGATAGGGAACACAACAGGAACTGAGTAAGTCGGTCTGGCTTTCACTAATAAAACACTGTTTTCTTAGCACAAAAATAGCAAAAAATGTCAATTATTATGGAGCCAGTAACTGGCCCAGTGTATTGAAAATCAGCTGGGCTTTGAGTCCTCCCAACAATTGTGTCATATGAGCAACAGCATTCCCACTTTACAGATGGGGAACTAAGGCAGAACCCAGCCAGCTGCGGGCAAAAACTGGGTCCCTTAACAGTTCCAGGTCAGAAAGTCACAGAACTGGGATTCAAATGCAGTGAAGATATAATAAAGTCCTGGAGGGTCTTAGCTTTTCAATCAAGATACAGACTGATTAAAAACTAAAACTATGAGTCACCACTTTATCTGTTATCTGTTTAAAGTCCTTTGAAAAATCTATAATACATACTGCTTCTGAAATCCACATTCGTATTTTTATTATAATCTCTGACCCACAGCACTGGGAGTCCCAGATTTGTATCACTACATATGTCACCACACCACTGACAGCTCAGTAAAGATAAAGATAACCTTGGTTATAGATGAAAAAAATACTGCGTATTTCCACCAAGATGGGCACTAGAAATGAGTTTGACCATCAAGTCATCTATGGGGAATTATATTATTTTTCACTATATGTACACAGTGAAAGTATCAGCATTTCAAAATCAAGACTGAAAATAAACATTACTTACAGCAGAGGATGATGTTAGATCGTGAGAATTAAAAAAAAAAAAAAAAAACAGAAAACAATGAAAGAGGCTAGCTAATTTTCCAATTACTCAACTACCATAACCTGTACCCCTTCAAATACATAAATCTGCAACAGGATTTTTTTTCCCCTCCCACTGATGCCAACAAAACAGAAAAATCCTTCCTGTTTGGCCAAAAGAACCTTCTTTTTTTCTATAACCTATCCACTCTCCAAAATTATTTAATAAATGATCTTCGGTATAACAGCTAATGCTATCATAAATGTTCATTTATATGATTTGTAGTTACTGCCACCAGACAACAAATACCTCTGTGAATATGACGAATGTGAGAACATAGGTTAAAGGAAAAACACACACACACACACATACAAACTACTTGGGGACAAAGACTGTCATTTTTTTGTTTCCCTGTATCACTCTAAACTTTAGCCAATGCAACAGATCTAATCCAGTTTTTATTCACATGTGGCACTAAGTGGCTTTGACAAAAGCCAGATATTAAGAGGTACACTCTTTGGAACAAAATACAGTGCAAACTACTGCATATTGCTATTAAAAATAAATTTGTAAACTTAGAAGACTCTCTTTGCTAATGCATTTAACTTAGAGTCAGAATAAAAAATCTCCTATTATATGGATAGTATTGCTGCAAACTTTACCATCTAAATGTGGTCTTGGTGCTTCTGCTTTAACAGCATAACCCCCAGGCATCACTTGTTTGTGGCATTTGTGCAAGTATGTTGAAATGTTTAGTTTGTTGTCAGGGCAATGGATGAGGACTAAGTAACAAGTCAGTCTGTCCCAGGTTTGGTTTCACAACCATCCCAAAGAGATGGTCTTTGTCAGCTTCACAAACTACAGTGCATCCAAACGGCATTAAAGGTTTTACTACCTGAAAAACTACTTCAAAAGATTCTTTGCAAGGCACTGAAAGAAAAAAATCCTGTCAGATAACACCCCCTTTTTTCATCAAAAAGGATAACTGCCAAACTCCTCAAAGGAATACCAACTAAACCCAACCTTCAAAAATACCCACAGAAAACTAAACTACTGTGGCTCATATCAAAGGATTTTACGTGATTTATGATGTAAGGGACTCCTGTTCTATATAACTTGGAATGGTATGCACATGAGCAAAAATAAAGAGAAATCACAGGTAATCTAAAAATGTATATCATATAATTTTACGTGCATGTGAAATATGTAAGACATTTAATATGTTAGCTATATTCATACATTTCAATATTATGAGCAGACTGATCTTTTAAATGACAATAAAATTCAACACATTTTTTAAACCGAAGGTGATCTTTCTGTAATATGAAGAGTGAGTACATGGTTTGTTTGTTTTTTAATTGAAAGTGTTCTATATCAGACTTTTTTTTCTTTTTATGGCTGCACTTGGGGCATATGGAAGCTTCCAGGCTAGGGATCAAATCGAAGCTGAACTGAGGCCTACACCACAGCCACAGCAACACTGAATCTGAGCCACAACTTACAACGCAGCTTGCAGCAATGCAGAATCCTTAACCCACTGAGAGAGACCAGTGATTGAACCCACATCCTCACAGAGACAACGTCAGGTCCTTAACCCACTGAGCTACAAATGGAATACATTTCTTAAAAACAGAGGCAAATGGAGTGTCCGTCCTGGAGCAGCGGAAACGAATCCGACTAGAAACCATGAGGCTGAGGGTTCGATCCCTGACCCCGCTCAGTGGGCCAAGGATCCAGCGTTGCTGTTGATCTATGGTGTAGGTCGGATCCCGTGTTGCTGTGGCTGTGGTGTAGGCCAGCAGCTGTACCTCCAATTAGACCCCTAGCCTGGGAAACCCTCCACATGAGGCCGTAGAAAGACAAAAGACAAAAAAAAAAAAGGCAAAGAAACAAATACAAATGATTCCATTTATTTGAAGATCAAAAATAGGTTAAACTAAATCAGAGTGACAGAGGTCAGACTAATGGTTCTTCTTTGGGTGGGTGGCTACTGGTCAAAAGGACACAGGATCATGCTAATACTTGATCTGTGTAGCAGACACACTGGTGGCAGGTGAGAGTGGTAATGGCTATGTGTATAAATAAAAAAATAAATCACAAATGCAAAGCGGTGTAGATGACATTACAACTTTTTAAAGCGCATGTCAATTTTTAATGTTTTCCTATCACCATGCCCCCCAAAATGCTGGTACAAAACCAAAACTGTCAACCAAGGATGTGACAATCAATCAAGTCTTAATCATCGTAGCGCCTTCCTAAGGCAAAGGAAGGGAGACACACATGGCTAATTCCCCAGCCCATAGAAACATCAGTAGTCTTTACAACCACCTATCTGAAAACGGCAGTAAGTCAAACCAACATCGGGCCATTTGATACTTTTGTAAAAAAAAAAAAAAAAAAATCAGTGCTTTGATAAGGGGCTACATTTCTGATTGAGGGCTTGATGCCCAGTTTTGTTCAGATACAAGAGACACCCTAGTAATTAAATAAAATCATCCATAAATAGTCGTTTATAAAATGAGAAACACCATACAATGCACCTCTTTGCAGAGAAAAATTATACAATGTGTGGAAAGTGGGGAGCCCCTCATGACCCTCCCAAGTGGGGCTTTTTTGCCCACGGTCAGAAGTTAGAGAGACTCCGTAAAAGAGAGGCAGCAAGTGGCTGGCTCCCTAGGGGCCACCACCTCCTACACACTTGAAATCTCTGGAGGGCCATGGGCAGGACTTTGCCCACCACAAGAAATACCTAAATCCTACTGCAGTAAAATGATGTCAGGCTAGGTGGCATTCCCATCTCATCCTCATATGTCCCTAAACTGAATAAGTATCACACCACCACAGCCAAGAAACACGCCAACTATCTGATTAAGATAGTGTGGCTTATAAGCAAGGACTTGGTGTCCATCCACCACCTCATGACACAAAAATGGCATAACCTAAAGAAAGTCCAAGGCTGTTTTGCACACATGAGCCAAATGAAGCTCATTATTTGGACTCCAACACTGAAAATAATTGCTAACAATACTCTGTGACATTAAGTTCACAATGTCAAGTACAGATGAACATATAAGAAAAATAATGTTCTGCCACATACTTTATATACATTATATATTACAGCAGTGGTTCTCAACCTGGGTGATTTTGCCTCCGGGGAACATTTGACAGTGTTGGAGAACTTTCTGGTTTTTTGTTTGTTTCTTTTGGCCGGCCATGCCGAAGTTGCCAGGCCAGGGACTGAACCTGGACCACAGCAGCTACCCAAGCCACAGCAGTGACAATGCCAGATCCTTAACCTGCTGAGCCACAGAGAATTCCTGAAGATTTTTTTTGTCATGACAGTCTCAGAGGGGATTGGCACACTACTGGAATCTAGTGGGTAGAGACCAGAGATGCTGTTAAATAGTCTGTGTTGTACAGGACAGCCACCTCTCCAACAAAGAAATATCTGGCCCCAGATGACAACAGTGCTGAGCTTGAGAAACTCAGCATTAGCAGAGAGAGCCAAAATGCAAAGATTCGAGAGGTAAATTAGCAAATTAGAAAAGCTAAAGACCTAAGATGATGAAATTAGATAAAACTGTATAGTAAATAAATAAATGCACAACGAAAAATTTAAATCAAGAGGGGTTATATGAATAAATTATGATAAAATCACACTATGAAATATTCTACAGCCATTAAAAGTAATGATTTTTAGCTAAATGTACTGATTTGCAGAGATGCTCATGACTGTCACAAGAATAAAGAAAGTGACAGGGCATCAGTCCACTTTTATAAAAACTTAAACTAATTTCTTTGCCTGGCAATCATGTTTGCAGGAGCAAGGGAACGATTGCTGAAACAAAACAAGTTATTAATATTGATTTCTTCAGTAGGGCAGGATTTGGGTTGGAGAGGAGAAATTTAGCCAGTTTTACTTCATGTTCTTATTCCTGTAGAATTAAAAAAAAATATATATATAAGGAAAGTTGGACTTAGGAAGGAAGGGAGGGAGGGAGAGGAGGATCAAAGAAAGGAAGGAGCAGAAGAGAGAAGGAAAAAAAGAAAGAATATTCACCCTGATAGTTGACGCAAAACTTGAGTCTGTTGTTCCTGTTTTTACCAGTGAGTGCTGCTGTTGACCAACTGAATGGATAAAAGCAGTGAAATACAATTTAGGAAAGCAACTCCAAGTGCCTGTCACTTTCTTCCCTCTCGGGGCTTTTCAGCTAGCAACACACAGTTTGCTTCAACTGGATTCTTTGGTTTGGTTTCTCTGATCCACTGCTCATTGTGAAAAATTCTGTACCCAGTCGCGATGGGATCAGCTACCATCCTATCTCATTTCAGTAACAGAGACACTAACTTCCCTAGATGACAGCCTCACTTCTGGCCAGCGGAGATAAGGATTCATCACATCAGGCTCCCCTTTGAGGAGAAATTCGCAGGGCATGTCAACTTAATTACCCAAGTCTCATTACCAGAAAGTTCTCCGAATACCTCCACCCCACCAGAACTGGAAACTAAGCCCTCTCCCTCCACCCCTCACCACTCCTGGCCACTATTTTCAGTGCACGTATTTTCCAAGTCCAACTGCACAAATGCAGTAGATCCAGCATGAAACATACAGGCATTTCTAATAATGCCTTGTGCATATACACTTCTGTGCACATTTGCATGTCATGCAGCAGGTAACTTTGAAAAATTTTCAAAACTGCTCTTTCCCAGTATTTTGTCCCTACCCACTGTGGACACCACTAGCCCGCTCCTGAAAGCCTCAACAATAAGATTTAAAAATACAAGATAACACTGTCAACAAACCAGCTATGATGGAAAAAATAAAAACCATTAAATAATAAAAAAAATACAAGATAAAAAAATCAAGCTGGTTTGAACTTTTAAAGAACCAAGATTTTTATGTTTTGCACAAGGAACTATTTTAAACTTCACGTGAAGAGTCAGACCCTTGGTTCTCTAGATTTCTTTCTATAGACAGGCACTGACTTACTGATAGCACATAAAAAAATAAGAAAACATGACTGTGTTTCTGCTCGCAAAAATGATTTATCACTGTGCTGTTACTCCAGCACCAGGAAAATGAACTAAGGAACGAGTATTTTTCTTTTCTAAGTTATGACACTCAACGAACCAACACACTGTTAAGAAGAAAAACAACTTGGAGAACTCTTAGGGGTCAAGGAGCTTCTCTCAACCCCAGAGCTGAATCACAGAGGCGAGGGCGGATTTCAGGATTTCGCAATCCCCCCAGGGTCTGTAAACTCTGGCGCCAATCGTAGCATTTGCCCTGATTAGCAAACTGGCTTCAGACCCATCAAAAACTTTCACATTTGAAATTTAACACATCTATATTTAGAACATGACTCGCAGAACAACATCTGCTGCCAGCGAAACGGCAAAAGGAAAAAAAAAGGCACTAAGTCTATATAGTTCCTATAGAAAGACAAAGATCAGAAGTCTCGGACCTAAAACAGACACAGGCTCCATAAGGAGTTAGTGTAGGACCAGCAGAGCATCCACGGGGCAATGTCAGTCATAATAAGGCATTAGGAAATTAAGGAGTTTGATAAGTACAATCTACAAATAGGCCAGGAAGTTAGAATCTGTATAGCTGACCCTTGTACGGCCTGGGTTTGAAATAACTGGGTCCGCCTGTACGAGACTTTTTTTCCAACAGAAAATACGACTGTACTACTCGCTCTGCAGTTGGATAAATCCATGGATGCAGAGGGCCAGCTGTAAATTCTATGTGGCTTTTCCATGTCTTGAGGAGTGTGGGTTCCTCTGCCCTGCTGAAGGACCAACCGTACATGAGGCCTTGGATTTCACATGAGGAATTGGGGAATGAGAGAACTGGGGTCTGGGTTTGGCTTACTCCTCAGTTCCAATCACTTGGTGATTGGACAAAAGCCGGCCCAGTGTCCAGATTTTCCAGTTTTCTAAGAGAAGCTAGAAGTAGAGATTTTCAGGCAAAATTTCCTAAGTTTTTAAAATGTTGACCACTCATCCATATTTTGTCAAAAAAGGATTATGAGTCCATCTGAATGTGTCTGTGGGACCCATGTTGAGCATATCAGCAGATTGCTTACAAGTTCAAGTAAGATGTTCAAGTAACTCAATCAAGCTGTTAAAACCAGGGGACAAATACAATTACAAAAAAATTCTGGTTAAAAAAAACACAGCTCATAAAATTCACCATCTTTTAAGTGTTCAGTTCAGTGGTGCTAATTATATTCTCATTGTTACGTAACCACTCTCCAGAACTTTTTCATTATGTCAAACTGAAACTCAATAGCCACTCCAAACTCCCCTTTCGTCCTCCCCCAGCCCCTGGCAACCACCCTTCTACTTTGTGTTTCCATAAATTTGACTACTCTAGATACCTCCTATAAGTGGAATCACACGGTATGTCTTCTGTGACTGGCTCACTTCACATATCATAATGTCCTCAAGGTTCATCCATGTTGTAGCATGTAACCGACTGCCTTCCTTTTGAAGGCTAAATAATACTTCATTCTAGATAGATACCAAATTTTGTTTATCCACTCATCCATTAATAGACATGAATTGCTTCCGCCTCTTGGCTGTGATAATGCTGCTATGAATATGGGTGTGAAAACATCTCTTAGAGACCTTGCTTTCAATTATTTTAGATATACACCCAGAAGTGGGATTGTTCAATCATATGGCAGTCTCATTTTTTTTTTTTTTTGGTTGGTTGGTTGGTTGGTTGGCTGATTATTTAATAATCACTATACTATCCCACTGTGGTTTCCATTTGTATTTCTCTTATAACTAGCTGTATCTGTGTAGGCGTTCCTTATATATTCTGGATATTAACCCCTTATGAGATATTTGATTTGCTAACATTTTCTATCATTCCACGCTTACCTTTTCACTCTACTGCTTTATGTCCTTTGAATGCACACAAGTTTTTAGGTTTGATATAGCCCCATTTGTCTATCATTCCTTTTGTTGCCTGCGCTTTTGGTGTCATAGCCAAGAAATGGCTGCCAAATCCTACGTCATGAAGCTTTTCGTCCATGTTTTTCTTTAGGAGTGTTATAATTTGGATCTTATATTCAGATCTCAGTCTATTTTAAGTTAATTTTTATATATGGTATAATATAAGGGTCCAAGAGTTCCTGTCATTGCACAGCAGAAACAAATCCGACTAGGAACCATGAGGTTCTGGGTTTGATCCCTGGCTTCACTTAGTGAATTAGGGATCCAGTGTTACTGTGAGCTGTGGTGTAGGTCACAGACATGGTTCAGATCTGCAGTTGCTGTGGCTGGGGCATAGGCCCAACAGCTGTGGCTCCTATTGGACCCCTAGTCTGGGAACCTCCATATGCCATAGGTGTGGCCATAAAAAGCAAAAAAAAAAAGGGTCCAAATTCATTATTTTGTATGTGGATATCCAGTTTTCCCAACACCCCTGGTTAAAAAGACTGTCCCTTCCCTGTTTTGTAGTCTCGGTAACCCTGTCAAAGATCATCTGACTATATACATGAGGGCTTATTTCTGAGTTCTCTAGTCTATTTCCACTGGTCTGTGTGTCCCTAACGTCAGTACCACACTGTTTAAATTACTGTAGCTTTGTAATATGCTTTAAAATCTAAAAAAAAACAGAGTCTTCCATTTTTTTTTGCTCTTTTTAAAGATTGTTTTGGCTATCATGGCAAATGCGTATTTTTTATGAAAGACTCTTAGGTCAGATTTTTCCAAGACCCATGCTAGTAAATGCTCTTTTTCAATCTTCTACCACTACTAGTACATAGGAAATAATAAAGCAACTTCCCGGGAATTCCAAACAGTACATGGAGCAGACTTGAAGAATACTGGCTTTGAAAGCACAGGAACAGTGATTAAGAGGACAGGGCCCAGAGTCAAAGAGATCTGTATTTTGGCCCCACAATTTCCTGTCTACAGGACCTTGTGCATATATTTAATCTTGGTTTCCCAGTCTATAAAATGAAGGTGATGACAGCCCTTCCCAGACCGGTTTTGATGAGCAAACAGAACAATGCAGATAAAGCACTTAGCATAATGCTTTCCTGTCACAATCAGCACTCAATCCACTTCTGGCTACTACCACCAGTCTTGGACTTTATGCCTCTTCATATTAATGATTTTGTTCCTATCAGTGGCATAATTTTGATGGAATAAAATGTAATCTAGGAGACCAATGTGGAAAGAGACATCCTTTATTCAATAAAACATGAAGTTCAATGTCAGAAGCAAGGAGCAGTCATGGTGAGATCAATATACAGGAGAGAGTAATAAACTAAAGATAATTTATACTGCCTTAATGAAACCTCAGATGCACTCATCCAAAAGGCATTTGGTAAAGAAAACCACTGGCCAGACAGAGACTCAATTTAATGCTTTACAAATTCAAAACCAAAAACACCAGACTTTTCAACAAGCTAAAAGGAAGAGAATTCCTCAGTCTGGTCTGGTGTATCCTGTACTACTGAGAAAAAGCAGAGCTGGAAACAAAATCCTTTAGAAGTTAAATCTTGACCTAGGTCTTTTACTCATTAACTAGCCAGTTTCACATGTAACTGCTAATAGGAGTGTCTAAGAGAAAACTGTCAGGTAAATTGCATCATGAGTCTCCACAGTTTAAATCTGCATCCGTTCTCACTTACTTTGGGAACCATCTGATTTTCTGTACTTCCTTTGCAAAGCTGATACATTAGAATCTAGGAGTAGAACAAATCTATACCAACTGTCTATACCAGAGGTACTGGCTCATGAATGGGAACATGATTTAAGTCTGGCCAACAAGAAAGGTTTAGACTTCTTCCCTGCTATTCTGAAAGAGCCTCCAGCAATATGTCTAATCTCTCTTTCAATCCCTCTCTCTGGATGTGGAGGAGGGAATAAGTGGCCTCAGGAATATTTGGGAGACATCTGGACATGAAGTTAACCAAAAACAGACGAAGGGTGACATGTCACCATGAAGACAGACTGGAATGGATCACAAACCAGACCCATGATAGTAACACCAGGCTTCTCAGTCAAAACAATCCTGAAGTTCAAACTGACCCTGAAGGAACCTGCACCCTTCACCTCAATAAACCAACAAGTCTCCTTTTTGTCATTTTACAACTCAATAGATATTCACCTGATGTACTCCTGATCAAACTGGAATGCTACAACAAACAGATTTTTGTTTTGTTTTGTTTTGTTTTGTTTTTGGTCTTTGTAGGGCTGCACCCACAGCATATTGAAGTTCCCAGGCTAGGAGTCAAATCAGAGCTACAGGTGCCAGCCTGCACCACAGCCATAGCAATGCCAGATCTGCGACCTACACCACAGTTCACAGCAATGCTGGATCCTCAACCCAGTGAGCAAACCTGCATCCTCATGGATACCAGTCAGGTTCATTTCTGCTGAGCCACAACAGGCACTCCTGGGTTTTTGTTTTTTGTTTTTTTATCTTTTTATGGCTGCTCCTGTGACATATGGAAGTTCCTGGGCTAGAAGTCAAATCAGAGCTGCAGCTGTTGGCCTATGCCAGAGCCATAGCAACACCAGATCCGAGCTGCATCTGCAAACTACACTTCAGTTTGCGGCAATACTGGATCCTTAACTCACTGAGTGAGGCCAGGGATCAAATGTACATCCTCACGGATCCTCAGGTTCTTAACCCACAGAGCCACGATGGGAACTCCTAAAATAAAATAGCATATACTTCCAAGGACTATGCCCAGATATGTGCATTTGGTTCTCTGGCTTCAGATATCTGGATCTCAAAAGAATAAGACCACACAAACATGCGGCTCCCACGGTCTTACAGGGAACTTAACACTGATGTTACTCAAAGGCTGTGAGCAGTCAGCTCAGTGCCTCCAGTAAGAACCTGAAGATTTGACTCCGGGGAGCAGTAGACATTTTCCAGATATATTTCCTTCCCTCTCCTGAGTAAACTAACCCTAATTAATCTGTCCCACTAGGATATACATTCACTTTTCAACGTTAACCAAAATGAAGGAATTCTGGATATCTGATGCAACATTACGAAGACCTTGAACTTCACCAGCTTCTTTCTTCTAAGGAGCTCAAAGAGCTGTAGAGTCCTTTACTGTCCATATCCGCAATAAAGCAGACAGACACAGGTACACATGACCCGGGGGGAGTAAGATGGAGCCCTGACAAAGGTTGCCAGACACTGGACAGAGAACGAAACCAGACTCTAGCAAGTTCTTGCTCTGCTTGGAAAATAAATCATATCTCAAACCCGAATGTGAAAAGAAGCAAAGTCGGAATAAAACGATTCTCTCACTCAGACACTCTCCCTGCACCCCTCCTCCCCTCCAAAGGCAGGAGAACGCTGTAGTCAGTCAGAGAAACACTGGCCAAAACAAACAAGTGTACTGACTGCCAGACTTTCAGAACCTTTCATATGTTGATGCACATTATGATACTTGAGAAGCTTAAAGAAGCAACCATAAATACACAGGAGAACTAAGACTGGGCCTGTCACCTCTATATGTGCTCAGAAAATGTCACCAGATGAGGCACTAGCAGGTAGGAGTTCCGTGTCTGGGGCCAGACTGGCCAAGTCAGGGTCCTAGCTCCACCACAGAAGAGCAGGATGACTTTTTTCATCTGTGAAATTGGTACCAAAATAATAGCTGCCTTATAGCCTTGGCACGTATAAAGTGCTTAAGTGCACACAGGGGAGTTCCATCGTGGCGCAGCGGAAACAAATCTGACTCGGAACCATGAGGTTGTGGGTTTGATCCCTGGCTGTGCTCAGTGAGTTAAGGATCTGGCATTGCCATGAACTGTGCTGTAGGTCGCAGACACAGCTTGGATCCTGGGTTGCTATGGCTGTGGCACAGGCCAGCAGCTGTAGCTCCAATTTGACCCCTAACCTGGGAACCTCTCTATGCCATGGGTGTGGACCTAAAAAGCAAAAAGAATTTTAAAAATTCAAAAAAATAAAGTGCACACAGGAAGCACTCAGTAAGTGTTAGGTGCTATGGGTGCTTTGGTTGTTGCTGCCCCCCAACTGGATGTCAGAAGGTACTTTGCCAGAATATTTGATCATGGAACTTTTTTTTGGTGTTGTTTTTACATAAAGCATCCTATGGCATTATTACCTGGCTGATTTTTGAACTCTAGTTCTTAAATTAATATCCCTACTGCTCCTATAAAAAGACAGAAATCACCCTGGATGTGTCCACCAGTCTGTCTCTTTCTCTCTCTTTCTCTCTTACCCAACCCTTCCCCAACAAGATTCCTTTTATCCCTGGACCATTCAGTAAATTACATGGTCTCAGGCTGAAGGTCACGCTCAGTTTTCCAAGGCTGAACTTTCTCAAGTCGTATTTCCTTCTCACTCAAAACATAAACTCATGAAAAATAAGAGAGAGAGAGTCTTCAGGTCCCTGAATTACTAAACAAAAAAATCACTAAGTAAAAACTGACTATGTTGTGATTTAAGGGAAGGGGGAGCCAAAAATAAGGTATACATCAGTCAGAGTGCAGTGTGCTTGTTAGATGCACACACTGGGGCACCCAAAAGATGCGAGTTCAAGTTCCACTTCTTACTGGTCTGCTGTCTTTGAGATGAGTATCTGTAAAATGGAGATGAAAGATGGTGCATAGCTCTTGGGACTGTTGCCAAGTTAAATGAGATAATGCGTGGAAGGCACTTACTTAGCAGAGTGCCTGGCCCAGTGGAAGCCTCAATAAATGCTCGGCTAGCTACTGCTATTAAATTGTTGTTGTTGCTGCTGCCACTGCTGTTGTTTCTGGACACAAGTGCCCTGGCACGCCGTGACTCACTGCCACTCAGCTGGCCTGCCTCAGCCCTCATGAGGAAGGCTCAAACCCTTCGCAGGAAAACCCGAATTATACTCAGGGCCACGTCCATGAGCCCGGCTCTGCAGTCGAGGGTTCCCTACCAGTACAAAGCTTTAATGGAAGAGACACAGCAGGGAGATAAATTTTGCCGTTTAAAAAAAAAAAAAAAAAAAGCAACAACAAGTATAGCACTTAGGCAAAAATAACAGGCTCCCACTTGTATTAACCAGCCCAAACAAACAAAAAACAGTTAGAGGCTGGAGCCCGCAACCCAGGTCAAGCTTTCCAGATTGGGATATAGGACACTTGAGATTGACCTGAGGGTCTCCAAGAGGAAAACAAGTGGATCTGACACTTCAGAAAAAAATCACAACAGTTTCTGAGCTTTTTGCCACTTTAAGTTATGATTTTCCTAGGAATGTGCCTCTAAAATCACTATCTGGATTAATACACCTTTTTTTAATTAAAGTATTGTTGATTTACAGTGGTTGTGCCAGTTTCTGCTGTAGAGCAAAGTGACCCACCATACATATACATGCATTCTTTTTCTCATATTATCTTCTGTCATGTTCCATCCCAAGACACTGGATATAGTTCCCTGTGCTGTACAGCACGACCTCATGGCTTATCCATTCTAAACAGAATAGTTTGTATCTACAAACTCCAAACTCCCCATCCATCCCACTTTCTCTGCCCTCCCCTTTAGCAACCACAAGTCTGTTGTCTGTGTCTGGGTATCTGTTTCTATTTTGCAGATAGATTCATTTGTGCCATATTTTAGATTCCACATATAAGTGATATCATATGGTATTTATCTTTCTCTTTTTAACTTTCTTAGTATGAGAATCTCTGGTTGCATCCATGTTGCCACAAATGGCATTATTTTGTTCTTTTTGTAGCTGAGTAGTATTCCAAAGTGTATAGATACCACATCTTCTTAATCCATTCCTCTGTCGATGGACATTTAGGTTGCTCCCATGTCTTAGCTATTGTGAATAGCACTGCTAGAAGTATTTATCCAAGTCACCTGGAAAATTCCTATTCTCTTGGAGTCCAACTAGTTATTTACTGTGGATTAAGGTGGAGATGAGCTTGCCAGTTCAGCTTCTTAAAAGAATTTCTCTAATATGGGGGAGGAAGGGAAGGAATTCACCTGTCAGGAATACTTTTGGTTAAACACTTCCTGTTTTAAAAAAAAATCCATTAAAACCTTCAGTTCTGTCACTGTTTCCTATACTTAGAGACCTCAAACTCCTTGACACCACAGGCTGAGCAAGTCCTTACTACCGACTCTCAGAACTCAGAAAATTCTCAAAATGATTTCTCAAACAATCCTGAGTCCCTTCTCTCATCCCAAAAAGAAGTCTCTAGAAACTTTAGCAATGTCTGCTATGGGATCTATGAAAAGGAAGAGTCATAAGTTGCTGAAAAGCATTGATTATAACACCCACTATCAAAGAAAGCCATGGTTCATCCTGAGAAAAGAACAAATACCATGTTGTTCCTTTCTGGAGATTTGCTATAGAGAATAGTATTTAAAAAAAAAAAAAAAACACTCTGACCCAATGGCTCCTTTTATACAGACCACAAAGGAAAAGATGGAATTGTGATACTGCAAAAATTAACAAAAGGCTTTTATGAATAAAAAAATATATGCCTTTAGAATAGCCCTTAAAACAGTTTTAATATACTTGATGGAAGGGGAGGAGGAGGACAGACAAGAGGAATATGAACAAAAAAAAAGAAAATTAAATTAAATCTTTATCCTTCTATTGATATATTTTACCATGCCTCTCATACTTAATATGGCTGTCAATCATCAAAACAACTTCTAAGAATTTTTTCTTTCTTTTTAAGGCTGCACCCACGGCATACGGAAGTTCCCAGGCTAGGGGTCAAATTGGAGCTGCAGCTTACACCACAGCCACAGCAATGTCAGATCCAAGCCACATCTGCCACCTACACCACAACTCCCGGCAATGCCAGATCGTTAACCTGCTGAGTGAGGTCAGGGCTCAAACCCGCATTCTCTTGGACACTATGTCAGGTTCTTAACCCACTGAGCCCCAATGGGAACTCTGAAATTCATATTTTTAAAGTGCTCTCAGATGATTTTGACACAGGTGGCCCTAGAACTACACTTTATGAAAAACTGCCTTTAGACATGGGGGGTGCATGTTCTGAATTATTTCAAACATCCTTCATCAGAACCATGCAAATATATAATAATGTATCCCATAGTCCCTGGCAAATACTTCAATTAGAGCAGGGAAATCCCCAATTTTGCATTTTTGCTTTCAGCACAATAACCTGACATGCTATTTTAAGAAAGGATCTACGTGGGGGGGGGATACATATTTGACTAAGTATATGGTAGTCAAAGTACCTTACCATTCTTTCCTACCTGCCCAACATAAACTATTAGTCAAGAATAACCAGGATTTTTAGAAAGATGACTCTAGCACACTGTCTGTAATTGAATACTGTACAGAAGGGCATGAGAGACAAGAAGCATCCAAGCAAAACAGAATTTCTGGCACTTGAAATTGCCCATAATCCGGAGTTGCCCATGGTGGCTCAGTGGTTAATGAATCCGACTAGGAACCATGAGGTTGCGGGTTTGATCCCTGACCTTGCTCAGTGGGTTAACGATCCGGCGTTGCTGTGAGCTGTGGTATAGGTCGCAGATGCAGCTCGGATCCTGCGTTGCTGTGGCTGTGGTGTAGGCCGGCAACTGTAGCTCTGATTAGACCCCTGGCCTGGGAACCTCCATATGCTGCAGCTGTACCCCTAAAAAGCAAAAAAAAAAAGAAACTGGCCATAATCCATCAGAGGACACCCAGTCTCTGCTTCCCAAGCCAGCATTGTTTTCACACCTGGGAAAGAACCTATCTATTCACCTGCATGAATTTAACTGGACCATCACTCTGATGGAGAAAGGGAATTCTAGTTGCTACCTGGGAAAGAAGGAACAAAGCAAAGAGCTGTTTTCTGAGAGAAGGGGTCTCCCCTTTCTCACCATAGAGCACATAACAACGAAAGCAGTATAATTAGATGAAAGTAAATTTCCTTATCACTAGCAGGAAATTCTCTGCTGATGCTCAAAGTTCTATCCGCATTTGTGTCAAGGAAATGAGTTAATTTTTATGTTCTCTTTAAGGATCTGTAAAACACAGATCCTTAAAGAGAACATAAAAATTAACATAGTTAAAACATAGTTCAAATACAACCCCATTTACCATTTACCGGTTGTAATTTCAATTATTTCAGACTGAACATTCCTAGATTTACTGAAGCAATAGAACCTATGGAAGGCCTGGGGGTTCCTTTGAAAAGGGTTAAGAATCCTCAGAGAAATAAACATAAGAGGAGAATATTTGATCAGGGAAGGATCTATTAAAAAAGAAAATGCCCACCATCGAATGGACTTTGAATGGTGAACTGTCATATGTGAGCATTCCTTGAAAAATACAGTGCACAACTTCTGCAATGTTGCTTGGGTTTGGAAATCAAAGAGAACTAGACTCGAATCTCAGCTTGTCACTTAGCTATGTGATTGTGGGCACGGCACGTCACAGAAACACACTTGATCCCAGTATCTTCACCTGCTAAATGGAAGAATAACAGTAACTAGCTGAGGTGTTGTAAAGATAAAATTGGATAATGCACGCAGAGTTCTTAGCACATAATAAGCATTCAATAAATGTTAGCTTATTATTATTCTATTATATGGGTCAGGTGTGTGGGCCTGAGGGTAATTTGACCATGGCATCCACTGACAGGGATGATAAAAAAAAAAAAAATTTAAGAGCTTATGATGCTATAGGTCAAGGGCCCAAACAAGTAATTCAAAATGACTCATGTGTTATTAAAAAAAAAAAAATTCTCTACAAACAACTCTAAGTTATTATGGCAGACTGAAATTCTTACAGGGCAAGAAGCAAACTATTGCATTTGGAGTGGATAAACAATGCGATCCTGCTGTATAGCACAGGGAATGATATTTAGTCACTTGTGATGGAACATGATGGAGGATACTGTGAGAAAAAAATATACATATATGTATATGTGTGTGTCCCATATGTACGACTGGGTCACTTCGCTGTACAGCAAAATTGACAGAACATTGTAAATCAACTATAATAAACAAATGTATTTAATTTTTTTTTTTTTTTGGTCTTTTTAGGGCCGTACCTGCAGCACATAGAGGTTCCCAGACTAGGGGTCGAATCGGAGCTACAGCCACCGGCCTACACCACAGCCAAAGCAACGCCAGATCCAAGCCACATCTGCAAACTACACCACAGCTCAAGGCAATACCAGATCCTTAACCCACTGAGCAAGGCCAGGGATCAAACCCACATCTTCATGGATCTTAGTCGGGTTCGTTAACCACTGAGCCACGACAGGAACTCTAAAAAATTTAAAAAAAAACGAAAATTCTTATAGTGCAAGTCCTCCCTCTAGGGCCACTTGGGCTGAGCGGTACACAATGCCAGGTGCTGCCATTCCTAGTCTACAATCAAAAATACTTCTTATATGGGGTGAACTGTGTGCCCCCCCCCAATTTTTAGGCTAAAGTCCCAATTCCCAATACCTCAGAATGTGACGTTATTTGGAAACAATTATCAGTGTAGATACAAATTAAAGATGAAGTCATAATGGAGTAAAATGGGCCCCAATTCAGTGTGACTCTAAACCCAATGTGTCCTCATAAAAAGGGGAAATATGAATACAGACACAGAGAGAGAAAGAAGCCACGTGAAGACTAGAGTTATGGCGCCACAAACTAAGGAACTAGCAGAGCACAGGAGAGAAGCCTGGAACAGATTCTCTCTAGAGCTTTTTCAGAGCGAGCACAGCCCTGCTGACACCCTTATTCCAGACTCACAGCCTCCAAAACTACGATAAGACACATTTCTCCTGCTCAAGCCACTCAGTTTGTGGTACTTTGCCTTGGCAGCCCTCGCAAACTCACAAACCCCATGAATCCGGGCAATGGATGAGCCCTACCTGGGGTCCACCAAGTGCCTTCCAGACAGGCTGAGCCCCAAATCCCCAGCATAATCCAATTAGAGCCACATTGGATTGGGGGCCCATTCTATCCCATTATGACTTCATCTTAACTTGTTTGTTGTCTACACTGACACTGATCATTTTCCAAGTAACGAATGGTGCCAGTGTCTGTTCCACATGAACTGAATGCCCATCAGCTGGACAGGCAATCTACTCTGTGTGCTTCGGAAACAGAGTCCAGTAAAAAGGGAGCGAGTGCATTCAGGAGAAGACCTGTCAAGCACTCAACAACATACACTATCCCCACTGTGCTGGTGCTGCTGGAATTTGGGAAGCACACTGGTAGAGTGCTCAGCCCAAAGCCTACCAAGACCGGTGGCTGTGGCCAGAAGGTGGACTGCCTGCTTGGGAGCAGAGGGCTGTCAAACCCCAAATTTTTACTTTTTCTGATTTGCCTCAGCCGTGCTTCTAAAACTTTTCCAGATGTCAAAATCAAATGAGAATTTGATGAGAGCCAATGGCTCTCCAATGGAAAAGCTTACTTTTCCCCAATATTTGCACACATTACCAAGGGTCCAAATGAGGCCAGCCCAGTGGACGTGCAACATGCAGTGCACAGACCTGGGCTTGGCTCCATGTTCTGCTGTCACCATCTTTAATACTTATTTTTTATTTATTTTCTGGATATTAGAATTTTACTTTTTTATTAAAGTATAATTGATTGACAGTGTTGTGCCAATTTCTGCTGTATAGCATAGTAACTCAGTCATACATAAACATTCTTTTTCTCATACTATCTTCCAACATGCTCATTGTAGAACTATTCACAATAGCCAAGACATGGAAACAACCTAAATGGCCATCAGATGAATGGATACAGAAGATGTGGTACATGTACACAATGGAATACTACTCAGCCATAAAAAAGAATTAAATAATGGCATTTGCAGCAACATGGATGTAACCAGAGATTTTCATGCTAAGTAAAATAAGTCAGAAAGAGAAATTCTTCTTTTTGGAGTTCCCGTTTTGGCTCAGTGGTTAATGAATCTGACTAGGAACCATGAGCTTGCGGGTTCAATCCCTGGCCTCGCTCAGTGGGTTAAGGATCCGGCGTTGCCATGAGCTATGGTGTAGGTTGCAGATGAGGCTTGGATCCTGTGTTGCTGTGGCTGTGGCGAAGGTCGGCGGCTGTAGCTCCGATTAGACCCCTAGCCTGGGAACCTCCATATGCCACGGGTGCGGCCCTAGAAAAGGCAAAAAGTCAAAAAAAAAAGAGAAGTTCTTCTTTTTTTAAACAAGGAGTCCCATATTTTCATTTTGTACTGGGTCTCGCAATTATGTGGCTGCTTCTAGGTCTTAGGAAGACACAAGTACCATGATAATGGACAGCTGCACTTCCTTGGGGCCAGAAAAGATTTGGGATTCTTATTCAACAGACTTTATTTAAGGGCCTCTTTCCTGAATGGATACATGATTAGGGACCCAGCATTAATGAACAACCTGCTCACATACCTGCAAAACATACACTCACCAAAAACCAGAATCAATCTATCTTATTATTTAATAGTATTATTTTTTAAAGGAATAGAAAGCAAATAAAGACAAATGATTCCCAAAGGAATCATTGCTTTGGAAACTAAATCTTCAGATTCCCTTTGTGGATCAGTGGAAACGAATCTGACTAGTAACCTTGAAGACACAGCTTTGATCCCTGGCCTCGCTCAGCAGGTTAAGGATCCAGCATTGCCGGGAGCTGCAGTGTCGGTTCCAGACACGGCTCGGATCTGGCATTGCTGTGACTGTGGCACAGGCCAACGGCTACAGCTCTGATTTGACCCCTAGCCTGGGAACCTCTATATGCCACAGGTGAGGCCCTAGAAAGCCAAAAAAAAAAAAAAGGAAAAAGAGAAAAATTTTCTCCAGAATCACAGTTACCATTAAAAAAAAAAAAAAATTAGTAGCAGGCACTTCTCAAAAACTTCACTGTAACACGGGTTGGTAAGCAGGAGAATTTGCCCTTCCTTCCCAACTTATCTTGATCAACAACAGTGTCAACTAGTATCTGGACATCTGGCCTTGAGTTGGAGGTGGTCTCCCAAGATGGCCATCAATGAACGAAACAGGTCTCCCAATATTCACACCCTTCTATAGTTTCCTCCCACAGTAAATCTGGGCTGGCCTGTGACATGCCTTAACTAAGAAAAAGCAGCAAGAGTGGTGCTTTGGCAATTCTGGACCCATTTCAAAGAGACTCTTGGCTTCCTTCTACCTACTCCCTTCTGGCACATTCACTTTGGAGAGCTCTGAGCCACCATATAAGAAATCCAGTTAGCCTGCTACAGAGACCACAGGGAGAGGCCACCAATAAATCAAGAATAAACCTCTGAAATCTTCAAATGGACCCTTGCACGCTGTGTGCACGTGCAAAGCCTGGAGCATCCTCCATCATCCCATGAACATTCTGTCTTCCCCAACATGGGATCCAAACCCTCTCTTCCAAAAAGCCTTTTTAAAGTCTCCCAGCAGAAACTAATCTCTCCTTATCCTATACAGCACTGTATTTTATGTGCAACTTTAGCATGCCCAGCCACCCTTGTTTCAGAGGTATTTTGTATATGTATGTGGTAAGGACCATAAAACTATCATCTGCCCTCATCCCAATTACATAGAATAAAGCAGCTCAGAGAGGTTGACAGCTCCAAGATCACACAGCATAGCAGTAGGCTTGAAATGCCTCTCTGCTCCTTTCTTTCTACCTCGGGGACTGAAAACTTATCTTCAGAACCACTCTTGGCTAAACAGGCACTAAGAAAATTCTGCATTTATTAGATGGTGAGACTCTCTTGAACTAAAGTGGAAGAGAGGACAAATATTTGCATCTTATGATACTCTGAATAGCATTACCTTCCAAAAGAGTGAACAAATATTTCCCCTCTCTAGTTTTAAACACATAATAATGATATCCTTCAGGTACAAAAGTCACAGCAAAGGATATGACATTCTCTACCACACACGCCCTGCCTTTACCTGCACATCCTAAGTGAACACCAAACAGAATTTTCTTCATTTGCTCTAAACCCAAAGGAGTCCACTGAGAGAGATCTCAGGGGTAAGGAAGATTTAGTATAAATTTCAGAAAAATGTCTTTGGCAAGTTGAGAATTTTAATCAGAGGGGGAAAGGTGCATCTAATATAGTGTAAAGACGATTCAGTTACAAGTGTTTGAAGGTAACAGAAATATAGTTGAAGTTTAAATGCACTTCATCATTTAAGTGATGCCTCCAGAGTTGAGAGAAAATGTATCCACTGAAATTTCTCATCCACCTGATTAAACTCCTCTGTGTCCTCAAACATTTCTTACCCCCTCATCCTGTACCAGAAACCTGGCTGAGGCAAACCAGGCAACTATTGGTATATAGAAATTCCACTTTCTGGAGTTCCCTTCATGGCTTAGTGGTTAACAAATCCGACGAGGAACCATGAGGATAAAAGTTCGATCCCTGGCCTCACTCAGTGGGTTAAGGATCCGGCGTTGTGAGCTGTGGTGCAGGTCACAGACACAGCTCAGATCCTGCATTGCTGTCCGGCAGCTGTAGCTATGATTTGACCCCTAGGCTGGGACTTCCACATGCCTAGAGTGCAGCCCTAAAAAAAAAAAAGGAAAAGAAAAAAAAAGAAATTCCACTTCCTTTACTTACTACTAACATAACCATAATTTGCTCAGGACAGCAATCTGCCCAGATAGGAGCTGCCATTTGACACAATTCTGGCCAATAAGATGCAAGGAGACATCTACACGGGGCTTCTAGAAAGCCTTGTGTTTTCCTGCTACAGGTCTTACCCCTTTTTTCTTTCCCCTCTTCTTAAAGCAGATGTGATGCCTCGAGGAGCAGCAGTCATCTTGCAGCCACAAGGTGAAAAGCATCAGAAAAAAAGCCAAGACAAAACACTGCATGGATGGCTCTGACATCATGGAACCACTCAAAGAATGGCAGTGGTCACGGCACCTTGGGCTACTTGTGTGGGAAACAAATGAATCCCTACTTGTTTTAGGCAACTGTTAATTGGCTATTGAGTTTAGCCAACTGTTACTTGGCATGAAAATGTAAACCTGATTGAAACACAGACTCTGTCCCGAGAACCATGCCTTCTCTAAAGTTCTCTCAGGTAGCAGCTATTCCACCTCACACCCTCCCCAACCTGCTTCTCTCCGCAGGAGCTCCATCTCTGGAAATAGCATTATTGTTGTACACACCTACCGGGGTAAGAAGCTAAAAGCCACCCTCCCCTCCTCACTCTCCACTGTCCAACCAATCACTGGCTGGATTGAAGAAGCACATGAACACTTCTTCATCCCAAGTATTTCTCAGTTGCATTGATCTCTACAACCACGAGGCAGGTCCAGGAAGCTATCATGCACCGCCTGCACTGTTCCTGCTTGGTCTTCTTTGTCACCACCCTCTTTCTCTATGGCGCTGCCACCGTGATCTCTCAGAAACACAAAGAGGATCCTAAAGCTCCTACTTAAAACCGTTCCATGCCTCCCTACTGTCCTTGAAATAAAGCTGACCCTCCCAAACACGGCTTAATCCTCCACTCTATGGCCCCAATGACACTGAACTCAAATTAACTACCTCCCGAGATGCTAGCCTTCTAACCAACCCATCCTTCCAGCAGACATCTGCAGAGGCCTAGAGGAAGTTCTCCCACATATTTTTGACTGAACAGCTTACTCATCCCTGAAGAACATATAACCTAGGAATTCCATCAGCACGTCCATATTTTGACTTGAAAGTATCTATAAATTAGGTATGACCATTGCACTTCTCTGCACACCCGACTGCTCAGTGCAAGCACCCACCTTTCATTAAAATACAGGGGACCTGTGGGTCAAATGCATGACAAAGCCCTGCTTTACTCAAACGCCATCTATAGCTTTGTATTACAATCGCTGTTATTTCTTCTCTTTTTTCTTAAAAAAAAGGAAAAAAAGGAAGTTGAACTAAAAGGCATATTGCAAAACAAAATGAAGGTTTAAGTATGGATACTGTAGACACAGTGACCCAAATGACTAAAGTGGAAAATGTTACCAACTCTGGAATCAGTGCTTATCCTTTTCCGGTGACGTGTGGTTATTATGATGCATGGTTATCAGTCATAAACGAGATTTAACAGCAGAAATTCAAACAATGTCAAAACTTTATGAACACAACACTGGTTAAGATATGAAACAGACACAGACTTGACTTCAACATAGTTTATGTTATGGCTTGGTTGTTTTTTTGTGGTTTTTTGAGAAATTTTAATTCCTGATATTTCCCATTATTCATTTTCCATGAATATAAAACTGTCCACCCAACAGTGACCCTGACTAACCTTGACCTTTTGTGACCTAGAAAACTGCCAGTGTAAGAATATAAGGCATCCACTGAATATTTTCAATTTGCTGAAATAGCTCCATTTATATAAATACATCAATTCTAACAATAGACTTCAACATTATTTTCCACATAATCATGCTGATTTCCACAGAAGGTCTGTGGAATCCATCTTGGAATATACGTTCCATACAGGACAGAGACACATTTGCAATAAAATTTTTTAAATGGAGACACTAGTGACAGTAACAACAATAACAACAAAGTCTTTATCGTAGCTATGACTTACTATTTTCCATGGTCCAGGCCCTATGCTAAGTACAGTGGTACACCTGCATTATCCCATTCATTTCTCATAAAACCTGGCACTCCACCTAGAATCATCCCCCCGTTTTACAAATAGAGGAAACAGGAGTTCCCGCTGTGACACAGTGGGATTGATGGCATCTGGGTAGCGCTGGGATGCAAGTATGATCCCCAGCCCAGAACAGTGGGTTATGGATCTGGTATTGCCACAGCTATGGCATAGGCTGCAACTGCAGCTCAGATCTGATCCCTGGCCTGGGAACGCCATATGCCACAAGTCGAACAAAAAAGGAAAAAAAAATTAGAGGAAACAGAGGCTCACAGAAGTTGGCTATTTCTCCAAGATCTGGTACTTGTTGGAACCTGTCTTAGGAACCCACACCATCCATCTGCAGGACCCAAGCTTTATAATCACAACTGCAAACACTGATCATGCATCAGGAGTTGACAAACACTCAACTGATCTTCATAACAATCCTACAGAGCAGATATTACTAATATTCCCATTTTATATGAGGAAACTCTAACATGGAAAGGTCAAGTTACTAGGTCAAGATGGCCCAGAGAGTAAGTGGCAGATCCAGGGTTCACACCCAGCTGGCACCTCCAGAGTTTGTACCTTTAACTACCACCTTGTCTACTGTACTACCAAGTAACAACTTCTCTAGGGCATTTATCATGTGCTGGGCATTGCGAAACTTTCCATACATTATCTCATGATATCCTCAAATAAGAGTGAGGTAGGTGGTATTTTTCTCTCCACTTGACACGCGGAGATTCTGTGGCTCAGAGAAGTTATGTCAGTTGCCCAGGGTCACACAGCCAAGTGCCACATTGGAGACCGTAAAGAGCAACAGCTGGGTTTCACTCTCCACCTCCCCGCTTTTCTTCCTGAGGCATGAGTGGCTGGGAAACAGACTACATCAGACTTTCCACCTCTTTAAAGCGATTCAGTTCGTGTAATTTAGGGTGTGACTATTCATAGATACCTTTGAGCTAATCTACTGGGAGCCAGTGCAACCGCAATGCACCCTTCAGAACAATGCATGCTTTCTCTATAAATTAAACACGCCAACCTAGCTTGGGAAAAGTCTGTCTTTGTGATATGAACACTTAGAGGACAGTTTAGAAATGAAGTAAGTCCATGGTGGTTGCTTTTCTTTTTTATACACAGTAAGAAACTTTGCTATTTATTCCAGAGAAAGTACCTCCCAGTTTTCTATTCCTATCCACTTAGAAGTTCTATTACTTAAGCTAAAACAAATCTCTCCAAAAAAGCATTATGAATGCTATTAATACAAAGCAATTGTTTCTTTACCCATTTTTAGTAAACAGAAAGGAGTAGCAACTAAATGGAATTTAAGCTCATTTCTGGAAATAGAATTAAGGAATAAAAATGCAATTACAGCGAAATAAACTGATAAATCATAACCCAGCATGTCAGGCCCATGACAATTAAAGAATGCTGATTTGTGTATATCACTGGGTTTTGGTTTTTGCAGACACAACTTTTTTTTTCTTTTTACGGCTGCACCTGCAAGATATGGAAATCCCCAGGCCAGGGGTCAAATCAGAACTGCAACTGCAGGCTTATGCCACAGCCACAGCAACACCATATCTGAGCAGCCTCTGTGACCTAGGCCACAGCTTACAGCAACGCCAGATCCTTAACCCACCAAGCAAGGCCAGGGATTGAACCCACATCCTTACAGAACAATGTCAGGTCCTTAACCCACTATGGCACAACAGGAACTCCTGCAGACACAACTTTAATAAAAGTCCACAAAGCTACAGAGTCTTCTGGAGACAAAAATCACATCTTCAGCATCCTCAATCATACACTAAGTCAGTAACAGTGGTTACCCGTACCCAGGATAAATAGGCATATGTATTTAATATGAATAGCTAAGAGAAAATGCAGAGTTTCCCTTTATATCATTTATTCTTTCATTTATGGACTCATTTAATCAACAAATATTTAGACAGTGTCTATTGGTGGGCTAACTTCTGGGAAAATAATGGTGCACAAAAGAGCCACACTCCCTGAGTTCATGGAGTTGGGAGACAGATATTGAAGATAAAAATGAATATAAGATAATTAGGTAAGTAATTGAGTATGTAAGTAAGTGGTATGAAGGGAAAGGTCAGGCAACCATAAGGAATAGCACAGCAAGGTATTTCAGATGAGAGGGGGCAAGGAGATAGCTCAGGAAGCATCCTTTAAATTGAGAATGAAAGACGGGAGTAAAAAGCAGACCAAAGAGTGCTCGGGAAGTGTACAAGATGGCAGGAAGAATGTGTGCAAAGGCCTGGGGTAGAAAAGAATTAAAAGAAGGCAGTGTCGTGGGAGTCGGGGGCTCCTGCCTCTACGTCCAGCCAACCACTAACCTGGGAAGGTCTCTTCACCTTTCAGGGCCTGAGCTTCCCCTCCAGCTCCAACAGCGTTCACTGGCACAGTCAGTGGCCTCCTAAGCATTAGCACCAGGACAGCTCAGGTGCTAAAGGGCTGGCCTCATTCTTCCGACAGTCCTGATGCTGGTCACCATGGTAACTCCCGTCGGCAGCAGCATCTCCAGCACCCCACTTCCCGAAACATGCCAGGAGACTCGGTGGAAGAGCCAGTCTAGCCAAATGGCAGCCCTGCTACCCCCTGAAAAGCTGTCTCCAGAATCCTCATCATGGAAACTTATGACATCTCTAGACTACCCAAGACAAGTCCTGTTAACAGAACACAAGGAATATATTATGTCACTGGTAAAATGACTATGGCTCCACCTGACTCCTCTAGGGTTCACACTGGAGGCCTGAGATAAGGCAAGGCTAAGGCAATACTTCTCTACAAGGGAGATAAAGAAACTGACCAGGCATGGACCTCCTCAGGGTCATCAGTCTACATGGGGCACTAAAACATCAAAGAAAGTGGAAGAAATTTTCTGATGGAAGGGAGATGCCCAAAGGACATTCTCTCGATAAAAGATAGTCCCTACACTGCCTTCTAAAGAGGATTAATTGCAGGACCTTGGTGCACTGAACAGTGTGATGCAAGTTTGGGGCAGAGCCAAACTGCTCAGGGCTGTAGAGAGGCTAACTGGCTTCTGGCACCTCCCCCCTTGCATAACACTAGGTCTAAATGGATATTGGAAACATATATAAAGAATATCGGTGTGAAAGTTCACCTGAATATCAGTGTGCCCCGGACTCCCACAGATCTCAGGTTGCCCATGACTTCCTGCCCTCTTTCCTGCCACAGACATTGCCTTGTGCAGTACTTTCTTAACCAGGCTTATCTCCTCCTACTCAGCTCCCTGAGGGCAGAAGCCATGTCTTATTTATCACTCTGTCCCAACTGATAGGTCACTGTAATAGCTGGTAAATTAGCTCTATGTTAGGCAACCAAAAACTAGTATTAAGGCTATATGATAAAGCTTGTAATTTGCGGTAATCCAGACACATAAATCTGCAAGCAACCTTTAACACCAATACACGAAATTACTTCACAGTCCGCAAGGTTTTCAATGTGAGATGTTTATGGAAAATTACAAAAAATTAAGGTGCAGTATGAGAATTCATACATCTGAGGTCTTTCTCTGCGTACACATAGAAATGTAATCAGCCACAAGTATGAAATATTCAACCACACGGAGATGGGGCTCGAGGTGGTGCAGAGAGAATCGATGAATGCAGAGAGGCTATATGTCAAACCCTGGAAAGTCATTTATAATAATCTAGTCTACCACCTTTGTCTTATAAGGAGGAAAAAAAACCTGAAGCTCAGAATGCTGAACTAACAGGCCCCTACCTGGTGACAAAACCATGACTTAAATGGCCTCTGAATTCTTAGATCACTGTCTTCCTCACCACACTGGGCTGCCACCTGAATCGATCAGACCATGTTATGACTCCTCTAGCTGGCAGTCTGCAAAGGCCCTCCAGTTTTCGTGAGTAAAAGGCAAAGTCTGTACAAACCCCTAGAGGGTCTGCCTCCACGCAGATCCTATTTCTTGCCTATGTCATTCCTACTTGTCCCTCTGCTCGGCCTGTCCCAGCCACTTTAGCTGTCATGCTGTTCTTGCAGCAGGCCTGTGTCTGCTGAGGTTCCCCCCGCTCCGCTCCCTGGAACACCAGCATTATCCACTCTCTCATCTCCTTCAGATCTTTCCTCCAATGTCCTTTTCTCGGCGAGGCTTTCCTTGGCCACTCAAGTTTAAGTTACAAGTTACCCTGAACCTATCCAGGCTTTATCTTCTCTATGGCAAGTGTTACTGCTTAGCATATTATATATTTTACTTACTTAAGTATTTATTTCTACAACTTCCCCACCACCACCACGCTCCCCATGCAAGCTCCATGAGTATTAACAAGGATTTTCAACAATTTGGTTCACTGCTCTGTTCTTCAAACCCAAAGGAGTGCCTAGCACATGGTAAGACCTCAGTAAATATACGCTGAACACCTGGTTATATGGATTCATGGATGGAAATCAAAGGTGGCTCAAATCCAGAGAATTCAAGAGGCGTGAAATGTCTGATGGCATCTGGCGGCCCCTGAGAAGTGGCCTGTGGCCTGGGCATCATCTAATATCACCATGTGTCCACTCTAGAACTGGCATTCACTGATAGGCTCGGTGAAAAAGTAAACTAAGCAATGAAGTGACATGACTTGTGAAAACAACTACCTTTGGGGTGCATGACTCTGGGTTGGAGAGACTACTAGCAACCCAATACTGTTTATTAGCAACAAGATGCTTTTACATATACAGAGAAATCACTTCTTCAACTGCTTCCCTGCACCCTTCAGCTTCAGAGGAGAAGGAGCTGGTTTGCTCAGATGGGACGTCGCCAAAAAAAAAATATCTCGGAAACTTTCTGGCATGAACCAACATTTGCCATTAAGCCTGAAGGGCTGGCACAGCTGAACCTCTATGCTTCATCCTAAATATACAAAACCAAGGTTCAATTATAACTTAATGACAGATATATAAAGGAAGATACTAAAAGTAGCCAAAAACAAGGCAGCAGGAAGCAAGGGGAGATTAAAACTACCTAATATTTGGCCCAGTCATCAAGGAAAAAAAAAAAATGACAGCCTTCAGACAGACCCAAACTCACAGAAGCAGTTTACAGTCTTTCACGTTTAAGAACCCAGGCTTTATATCGCACTAGTACCTGGGATATCAAAAAAAAAAAAGCCACAAAGAAGTACCTGCCTGAATTTGAAAGACACCGGTTAATCCTAATTTACAAACATGAAATGCCAGTGATCCCTAAATGCCTTGTTAATTTTCCATCTAATTTAGAGCTTGACAGCCCAACAAATGACAAATTGAAAACTAGAGTTTTCAGAGGTCCCACTGTGGCTCAGCGGATTAAGGACCCAGTGCAGTCTCCATAAGGATGCAGGTTTGATTCCTGGTCTTGCAGAGTGGGTTAAGGATCTGGTGTTGCCACAAGCTGCAGTGTAGGTCACAGATGCAGCTTGGATCCAGTGCTGTCATGGCTGAGGAGTAGGCGGGCAGCTGCAGCTCCAATTTGACCGCTAGCCTGGGAACTTGCATATGTAGCAGGTGTGGCCATAAAAAGAAGAAGAAAAAAAAAAAAAGACTAGAGTTTACCATCCCCAGTCTCAGCAGTCCCTCTGAAGCACAAGACATGCTATTCAATACAATGCTCTTCATGACACACCTTAAAAACTACTTACCAATATGAACCTCTCTTTACATTTTAATTCATTTCCTTGAGAATTAAGGTGATTGTAACAAGTTTCAAATGCTGGGGGTACATTTCTAAATAGCATTAACTTCACGCAGAATCATTTTGGAAAAAAAAAAGCAAAAGTACTGGAAAAGAACTGTTGAAAAATATTCTATCATTTACCTCAGTGGCAACTCCTACTTTCCAGTATTCCATACTTGCACAGATAAATCTAAGACAGTGCTAGCTCTTCTCTTAAACCTGGCTAAGTCCAGGTGTGTGTGTGTGTGTGTTATATGCCATCTGTAGAATCCTCTCCACTTGCTAATGGCACAATGCTGACAGTCATTCTGGGACCATTCAAAACCACTGAGGCTATTAACTCGGACTTGGGCCAAGTCTAATAAACAAGTGTCATCCCAACAGGAAATGAGTTAAGCTACTCTTCAAAGTCATTTAGGCAAATACTTACAGTCAGACTGCCTCAGAAGAAGCTTCTAATTAAATTCTTCTGTGATGATTCTGCCCAATTTAAGTCAGAGATCACTGGAAATGTTCATTTCGGAAAAAACCCACATCTAAATGGAATGGCTGTCGGTGGGTCTGAAGTGACTAATGAAGAGTCTCTAAACATTGCCCAGGTCTCTCCGGCCGCCTCACATGCAGCAACAGCAGGTGCATGAAAAAATATTTAGGAAAACAACATGGAACAAATCCAGTTCCACCTACATGCAGTCAAGTTTCTGACCTGGAAATTCTAGACCATAAACAGACACACAGGAGAGAAGAGGTCACAGTCAGATACGGCGCTATACATATGGTTTGTCACGTCTAAATAACATCTTGCTTTCAGAATGGGGCCACCTCCAGGTTTCTGTTCATGCTAAGACTACACGTGGAACACTTCATTTCCCAAATGAAATCAGTGTCATCTTTGAAAAGTTCTTTCAGATCCGACCCTCTGAGAAGCCAGCCATTCTTAATACGGTACCATCCAGTCCTACTCCACCTGCTCCTCAGAGGAAACCACTTCCTGCGTTCAACCAGCTACCACCTGGTACCTACCTTAGACTCTGACTTCATTTATTGTATCTCATATCATAATTGTTTCTTGTCTTACTGCACCACTTAACACTAAGGATTTGGGAAACCAGAACTATGCTTTCAATTCCTCTCCACCTTACGCCTGGTAGATACTCTAAATAAATACTGGTTAAATTAAAAGAATCTCTGTTGGATTTAATTCTCCCAAAGTCTCCAACTAGTCTAATAGCTCAGGGACCAAACCTATTTAAAAAGTACTTAAATTTTAAGTACAGCGAAATCGCTCTAAGTTATTAACCTAACACTCGATGTGTTTATTTTCCTAGTTTAGAAAACCATGTCAGCCATCAAGCATGACCATCCCTAGACAGGCGACTCTAAGAGTAATGAGTTAATTTCCTTCAAAGATGATGATGTTTTCAGGATTCTCTGGAATGCAGACCTACCCATTAATGTGTCATTAATAAGAGTTCCCTCTGGGTAGAAATGACACAGGAACATTTCAGAATTTTCAAGCAACTCAGCACTACACAGCATTCCACTGTAAACAGCATCTCAGTATGATGGCTCCATTGCTCATGAGTTAGGAGACAAATTAACTAGAGATAGTAGGAAATGCCCCATCAAATTTGTCTGTTTCTATGCTCATGTTCCAAAGGTACCATGCGCAGTTGCATAAGCATCCATACACATCTGTGTGAGTCAAGAAAAAAAAAAAAGAGTGAGAGAGTAAAGGGGTAAGGTTTACCCCCAAAATTTGGGTTGCCAGATCTAGCAAATAAAAATATAGACTGTCCAGTTAAATTTAAATTCAGATGATCAAAGAATATTTTTTTAGTATGAGCACCCCATGAAATATTTGGGGCATGTTTATACTTAAAAAAAAAATTATCTTTGTGTGAAATTCAAATTTACCTGGACATCCAGTATTTTACTTGGCAACTCTACTCCAAACCCAAAAATTGTATTGTCTTTACAAAAAAGGAAAAAAAAAGGATAGAACAATAATTGTATTTTGTGAAGCCTTAATTGTCATGGCATTACAGAACATTTTAGGAAGTTCAATATAATGATGATAGGAAAAAATAGCAAATGAGGTACACCGAGTACTAACTATCTCATTTAACTCTTATCCAAACCCTTAAGTCTTACAACATTCTTATCAGGTAGAATAATAATAATTATTATTGTTGTTGTTATATTACTATTATTATAAAAGATGAAGAAAGACAAGTGGCCCAGTGTCACCGAGCAGTAGGGCAGACGGTCAAACCCAGGGAGACTTCCATGCCTAACTGCTACCCTATTCTAGAGGTGAAGAAAACAATAATCTTAGCATTTTGTCCCAACTCACAAAGCTGTTCATCAGTGTGGCTGGGAACCGAACCCAGGACAGTCAGACTGCAGAGTCTTAGTCCCAACTGTTCACCACCTCTCCAAATCATGCAAAATGAGGAAAGTACCCTTCCCACCTACACCAGCTGCAATTAGCAGTGTAATACGTTAGAACGCTTCAAAGGAGCACTTCAAAGAACAGTGCTTGAGGAGTTCCCATCGTGGCTCAGTTGAAACGAATCTGACCAGCATCCATGAGGATGTGGGTTCAATCCCTGGCCTTGCTCAGTGGGTTAAGGATCCAGTGTTGCCATGAGCTATGGTGTAGGTCACAGACGTGGCTTGGATCCCATGCTGCTGTGCCTGTGATGTAGGCCGACAGCTGCAGCTGTCCCTAGCCTGAGAACCCATGCTTGAACCTAGACTAGGCTCCTCGGAATTTTTACCAGCTCCATCCAGCTGAATTTTGACTCTTTCTAATCCAAAAGTTATCCCGAGTTAGATGGAGAGTGTAGAGAAGAGTTCTATTTGGGGGAAGAATTTGTTGTTACTGTCATTTCTGTAGCTAAACATCTCTTTCAAATAAGCCACTTATCTGATGTCTACCAGTCTTGTTGCCTGCAGGCATCCTTCCCTCTGCACCTGAATCCCAAACACTGGCAACAACCAGGAACACAGACATGAAGGCCAATCTGAAGCAGCTTCAAGATCCAGTTACTCGTGAAAAGATCACGAGTGCAAAGATTTTTCCTGCTTGGATCTGGTACTAAACAACCAGGGTTATTCCATGCAAAACTTATTTGCAAAACAGAAACAGACTCACAGACTTTGAAAACAAACTTATGGTTACCAAAGGAGACAGGCAGCGGGGGGACATGGACTGAGGGTTTGGGACAGGCATATGCACACTGAGGTATATGGAATGACTGCCCAATGGGGACCTGCTGTGTAGCACAGGGAACTCTATCCAATAGTCTGTGATCATCTATGTGGGAATAAAATCTGAAAAAGAATGGACCTAGGTACATGCGTAACTAAATCACTTTGTTGTACAGCAGAAATTATCACAATATTGTAAATCAACTATAAGTTAATGAAACTTTTAAAAAATGAAAAAAGTAAAATAGAATAAAGCATCAGAGTTCAGAAAATATCAGAAGCTATCCAGAACTTTACCTAGAGCAGACTTACCTATGGGGACCCTCATATGACTTATTTTAGGTGTCTACCTCTGGAAAGAAGAAATGAAAAAAGATGTCTTTAATCAATGCGTGTGTGTGTGCGTGCGCACGTGTGTGTGTAAGCATGTACAATAAAAGGCCTATATGTTCATTTAACTTCACCCCCAAAACTTCCTACAAGGAACAAAGAGCGTGGTGGCCATGGTGTCTATGGATAGAACGGACACAAAGAATTTTGCTCATGTAACATAAATACATAGTAATAGACAACTGTCTGTATACTTGACTGTGTCTCCCATGAGAATACAGGCTTCCTGAGGGCAGGGACCTTATCTATTTTACTCACCATTGTGTTTCTCAGGTGTATGTTACAGAACAGGCACCCAGCAATATGATGAATGAATGCATGAGCAATCACTATTGCCACCAGTAAGCAGTGTGCACACAATCTTACTTTTGCCCTCACTGCCCTTAAAAATCTGTGACGAAGGTATGGACCCTCTTGCAATCACCGCCCCTCTTCATTGCTGAACAGTGCGCGTGTATCATCATTTCCCACAAAGACTAGTAAGCTGGAACCATCCTAACTGGCCTCCGTGACACTAGACCTTGGCCAGCCTCCAACCTGTTCATTTGGCAGCCAGAGTGCTATTCCCCTGCTTAAATCCGGCCATGCTCCCTGGTGTTCCAGCCACGCTCAAAAGCTTACACTGTCCCAAAGGGACCACACGGCGCTGTACTTCCAAGGCTCCCACCTACCCAGAAGACTCTTCTCTCATTCGCTTGGCAGTCATCTTTCAATAAAGAACTTGAGCTTCATTTCTCCTATGAGGCTTTATGCTTCCCTTGCCCCCTCAGAGAAACTGACGCCTGTATCTTTCGTCCCCAAGGTACAATGGCAGACCTAGTATCATATTCCTATCTTTGCGACTTACACGAGCAGAGCTCGCATCATTTTATCACTAGCACAGTGTGTGGCACGTTATAGGCACTGAACAACCACTTGGAAGGATTCACGGGTTTTGGAAAATCAAGGTGGAAAACTTTGTTAATCATTGCTGATCTCTTCCTTCCCTGGAAGAATATTTTCTAGACCCATTCATGAAGTTCTACCTTTATCTGCTAAATCTACCAGAAAAATGACTGAAAGGAGAGACAATGGCGTGCACTGTTGCTGCTGTTGTTGTTTAAGCAAACACCTAGTGACCAAGAATCTTTACAGAATACTGCCTACCTGTGACTGGGCTTGAGACATCCGAAAAAAAAAAAAGACCCGAAATTAAGGAACCATGGTAAGCACCTCAGACAGAAGAGACTTTTGAGACAGCAAGCAAGTTTTGCCTCAAGTGTTCATGGTGACTCATGGAAGCCTGGAGCACTGAATTGAGAAGGGCCCAGGGCTCCTTCTGAGTTCACAGGACACAGGGAGAGGCTTGTAGGCAACATCTCCATCACAGTAGCTGGGGGGGGGGGGGGGCGCAGCACAGCACCACAGTCACCGTGACCTAGCCCTTCCCCCTCACTGAACAGAAGAGGAGACAGAGAACTCATAGACAGTGAGCTGAGGGTCACACAATTAGTGACTGGTACAGAAGGGCCTGGAGCATACCTTCATCATTTATTGAGTGACTATAAGGTACTGCATGGTGCCACCTGCTGGGATAAAATGATGAACAAAATGGAGTTCCCTTCGTGGCTCAGCTGGTTAACGAACCTGACTAGGATACATCAGGATGCGGGTTCAATCCCTGGCCTTGCTCAGTGGGTTAAGGCTCGGGCACTGCTGTGAGCTGTGGTGTAGATCACAGACATGGCTCGGATCCTGCTCTGCTATGGCTGTGGTGGAGGCTAGCAGGTGTAGCTCCGATTCAACCCCCTAGCCTGGGAACCACCATGGGCCACAGGTGCGGGCCTGAAAAAAAAAAAAAGCCTCATCCCAAAAATTCAAACGATTTATAACTATGCTTTCTTTCCCTCCTTTATTCTATTTATTCCAACTTTTAAAAACACATTTAACTAAAAAATCCACAGTGATATTTGAAATATTTTTCAGATAGCTGTATCATTCTCAAATCTTATCATCAAAGAAGTATATCAACACAATGTTAGAAGGTGTTAGCTAAGCGTATTGAGACCCTATAGCTCACATTTTCCAGAGCTGAATAATCATCACTTATACTCAGGAATTTAAACCAGTGCTTAATATTTCTTACAGTAAGGAATTTCTATTTTCATTCTTAATCTAATTCTCACCACTAAAAGTTAAGCTAAATCCACTCTATCATCAAAGACAACAGAAAAGAACAGTCATCATTTTCCCTCAAATAGTAGAATATATATGATTTTGATATGCAACTCTTCTGTTTAATCTTTTTCTCTTTAAAAATGAGAGGAGTTCCCATAGTGGCTCAGTGGTTAACGAATTCGACTAGGAACCATGAGGTTCAGGTTCGATCCCTGGCCTCGCTCAGTGGGTTAAGGATCCGAAGTTGTGGTTAAGGATCCGGAGTTGCCGTGAGCTGTGGTTTAGGTTACAGATGTGGCTCGAATCCTGTGTTGCTGTGGCTGTGGCGTAGGCCGGTGGCTACAGCTCCCATTGGACCCCTAGCCTGGGAACCTCCACATGCCATGAATGTGGCCCTAGAAAAGGCAAAAAGACAAAAAATAAAATAATAAAATAAAATAAATAAAATAAAAATGACAAAAAAACATTGGTGGAAAAAACAAACAGGAAAAGGGACTGCTCTGACATCCTCAATAATTTAGGCAAAAAAAGTTTTTTTTCGAAGAAAATAATTGTCCCAAATAGAAATATTGATATTCCCATAATTTTCACTAAGAAGTTTCCATTTTGACTCTGGAGTAAACACACGACTTTTCAAATTCATGGTTTGGAAAATCCCGAGGCATCAAGAAGCATATATTTCCATAGAGTAAAAAGACATATTCTGGTCTTACTCTAAACAGGACACCAGAAAACAAAACTAATACTGTGAACAAACAAATCTTAGCTAAAACTCATTGAAATAATCCAAATGGTTTCCATTCCAGGGAAAATAATAAGTCAGCAGTTTGCATACGGCTGCCTTTTCCAAACACACAAAATAAGCAAAAACACCACCAGAGGAAAGTGCAAATGCTCAACCCTTTCTATTTCTGTTTCCAGGGACTGCAATTCGATCAATACTGCCGCCTGCCGAGCTCAGCCACCATTTATGCACACTTCTAGGTGGCCTCCCGTGTTCCACCCAGAGAGCCCAGAGGACTCCGGGGACAAGATTCAGGAAGCCATCAATCAAACCCCAAAGACAGAAACAAGAAAGCCAGGGCCCCAGACTCCAAGGGCTAGAACAAGGACTGGAAAGCCAGAAAAGTTAATGTTTGAAGGAGTCGAGCACCCAGAACTATCACCAAGAACACTCAGCTTCTGTAAAAAAACCACGGGGTCAGAGGCAGACTTTCCCTGAAGAACAAAAAGCACTGGAGGAAAAAAAAGCAAACGAATCGCAACCCTTCACCAACTACCATTAACAGCCTAGAGCTGGAGAAGAGCTGTTGAGTAAAAATATTCTATATAAGGAAACTTACTAAAGGGAAGCATTCAAAACCTTTCACCCAGGATAGAAGACAAGGCCCTATGCAAAACCCTAAGTGGAGAAAGTCTAGCCAGGGTTATTTGAGAGCACATTCGGGTAGCATTCTAAAAAAAAAAATCAAATTATTTTTGAAGAATAACATTAACAGTAAAAAAAAAAAAAAGGGGGGGGGGAGTGCTGTTTTAACTTCAAGACAGAGAACTTCCGTCCAAATCCCCAGCCTCCTACAGAACTTGAAAGGACAATAATTAGTCAAGAAAATAGCAAAATGAGGAAGTGGTATTCTCTTACAATTTCTGTTAATCCCCACCAGCTGTATTTTAAGAAATTCAGTGACATCAGCATTTATATTGGATCCAGGAAGAATGACAGAACTACGACTGCAGAATCATATGGGGGGGGAGGCAAAGAAATCTGGAGGCAACTGGCAAACACATTCGAAGACATGGAAAATTAATCCACTTTGCAGCGAATCACTTCAACAGTCTTAAACAACAACCCTGCCAAAAATAATAGAAAAAGTGGAAAAGGAAGCACAGGCACTCCAAAACTAAACAAATGATCCTGTGGAACTTCTGGAAAAAAAAAAATTGACTGTAACAAGTGAACTGAACATTTCTGAAAACAGCAATCTAGCCATTTATGAACAATAAGAACCAAAGAATCATTATTAGACAAAAGACTGCCTAAAAAAAAATAATATATATATATATATGCTACAGAAGAAACTGTAAAAACTGAGTTATTCTGATCATGATGGGCATTACCTTCCTGAAGACAGGCCAAGAGTCAATTCCATGGTCCCCTTTGCCCCAGTGAGAGAAAAGAGCTTGTGAGAAAACCATTGCAGTATTTTCAAGGTGTCCCATCTGAGCTCAGAGATGGACCCGGAACAGGTCTGAACTCCCAACACAAACGCCAGCCCTTAGCTTTTACTCAGGTCAGAGTCAGAGGGACAAGAAAACCACACCAAACCTGACTGACCAAACCACCTGAAGAAGAGTTGAAAAGACTCACCGGGGCTGCCTCGGCCCTTTGGCTGAACATCGGGTCCACTGAACCGTGCCAGAGAGGAGATTATTATGGAGATAGGACTGCTGCTGCTCTGCCACACACTTAAGTGCGCCTTCTCTCAACTCAAGGGAGACTAAGTAAGAGATAGAGTGATAATTAAGAAGATCCTTGGCAGCAGGAACCAGCTTCTTGAACAAACCAGTAATTGCTGCCTACTTAAAATGACAGGGAATCCAGCCAGGAAGGAGGGAGGCGCTAACAATGGGAATCATAAAAGGTAAAATAGACTTTACATCAACAGGTTACTTGGCTCCCATTCAAAACTGCCTCCTTATCTACAGATTCAGTTAATAAAGATAGCAAATAAGTGGAAAACCATATACGGGAGGGCTCAAGATCAATAATCCTTCCAGAAATATTACCAGAGATGCAAGATCTCCCCTTCACACAAGCTCTGACCCCCCGAAATGTCAGACGTTGATCATGAAGATAATGATCCATTTGGATATGATGTTATATTGGGAAAAAAAAAAAACACTTTTCCCACACATAATTGATATAGTTGCGCCTGATATCCTTTGAAAATACCCAGCCTGTTGAGAAATTTTTAACAGCAGCCACAGACACAGTTTAGGTTTTCTACTCTAAAATTAAGACAGTTTCCTTGTGGTACCTCCCTAGGAAAGAAAAGGTATTTAACTTAGAAGTTTTTTCCTACCAGAATGACTAAAGAGTTCTAGCGAGGTAAAGGACGCCATACATTGTCTCTGGTTTAAACCTCCCAACCTTAGGAAATAAGAGAGCACCTGATGACCAAATACTCAATAGACAATATTCCCTCAAAGAAGACCAGTGCCTACGAAACACTCTCCAGCAAGAAATAGAGCAATGGCACTTCCCGCTAGGGCACAGTGGTTTAAGGAGCCAGCACTACCACAGCTATGGCATAGGTCACAGCTGTGGCTCGAATTCAATCCCTGGCCCGGGAACTTTCGTATGCCACAGGTGCGACCCTAAAAAAAAAAAAAAGGAAAGAAAGAAAAAGACCAATGTACCTCTAACATCTTTAGATACCCAGAGACATAGACAGATGAGTATTCCATCTTACACCATGGGGAGATGTCTACAGAGATAAATCAAGGCAGCAGGCATACAGTTTCATAATGACTAATGCTGACCAAAATGCTTCATAAAATCAGCACCACAAGTAGAGACCCACCTTGCCCATTCGCTCAGGAAGTCCCTGGCCCTCTGATGGTGTTACAAAAGATGCTCTGAAGCTCTCCAAAAAAAAAAACAAAAGATCATTGCAAGACTACAGGATTCCTGACAAGACACAGTCCAGGGGTCTCTATTGATACTATCCCATAGAATTCAACATTTCGCATGGTGGTTAAAGATAAACGTGAGGCAGGAAACCAGGAGCAGAAGATTTGAAAACTTCAAATGGATGACACTTCTCTTAGTATATGTGAGAATTAAGAATTTTTTTTTTAATTGTTGGTCTTTCTTCTCTCCCCCTAAACAAGAGTATGAACGCTTTTCCATTCATTCTGTGAATCTCTAACCCATCACTGCTGAACCCACGAAGTGTATGGCTCAACATTAAAGCCATCAACTAGTATGTTTATAACTTCTTTCTCTCCATTAGATCATTATATTCTTTTATCGAAAATATTTAACTCAATACTTTGCAATGACTAATGCTCTCAACACCCACATGTCAAGGCAGAAGTTATGTTCATTACACAACATTATGATGTTTCAAGACCTTGGGCATTCAAAGATAAACAGTCCGGAATGTAACAGACTGGCTACAACTTCATAAAGACATACAGGAAAAGCAATTAACAAGTCAGGTTAGAGGGGAAAAAGAGAGAGATGAATGGGAAACATAAAGATGTTAGGAGTTACACGTCCAGTGGTAGACCACAGGATGGGTATGTAGACAAGACTCTTGATGTTATCCACTACGGCCATTCAAAGAAGATCTTTAATGAGTCATGAAGAAAATCTACGACTTCACACCACACCCTAGTGAATGATGAAGTATCCACCATCCCATCTTTTGCTATCTTTCTTGAAGCCTTCACAGCCTACCTTCCTTTCAACCATCAGAAACAGCTTTGGAAACAAAGAACTATGCAGTCAAGTATTCTGTGAGCACCTTTAATAGATCTATTTATCTTGGATTCAGATGGTCAACCGCACCCAGAGTTTCTCTTTACTTCATCAGAAACTTAGTCCTCTTTCTATTCCAAAATCAACATGAGTTGTTGTGCGTGATCACTTCCTATCCTGCCTCCCCCCAGATGCCCCAATATGGACAGAAATCACTGCAGCAGGGTAGATAGGAGGATAAGCTTTGAAATCAGTCATCTGATTAAGTATTTGTTCCACCCTTATTTGAATGACTTCAGGCAACTGTATTACAATGGCAGAGCCTCAGTTTCTTTATCTATAAAATGGGATCCTACCTATCCCCTATAATTAAATTATATCGAACATTTGAAATGTAGCTAGTATTTGTCTCAATGTATCAGTACATAAACTAGATCCAAATTATTTATTCCTGGGAGTTCCCATTGTGGCACAGAGGAAACAAATCCAACTAGGAACCGTGAGGTTGCAGGCACGATCCCTGGCCTTGCTCAGTGGGTTAAGGATCTGGCATTGCTATGAGCTGTGGTGCAGGTCGCAGGCCCGCCTTGGATCTGGCATTGCTGTGGCTGTGGTGTAGGCCGGCACCAACAGCTCCAATTAGCCCCCTAGCCTGGGAACGTCCATATGCCGAGGGTGTGGCCCTAAAAATACAAAAAAGACAAAGTATTCATTCCTGCTGCTTCAGCTTCTTGACTTTTCTAACACAGGAAAAATCTGGGGGGGTGGGGGAATCACATAAGTACCTTCCTTATCCCAGGACTGATACAGATGGATACACATACACACATGCACGCACACACATAAACTAAAGTCATTCCTTTTATGATACACAAGAATACATTATGAAAATGCAAAAGGCAGGCTACAGATACAAGGTAGGAGAAGATGCAACCTTCATTACTTAAACCCCACTGTCCTACAATTTTTATTACTTTATTTATTTATTTAGTCAAACTAAATAAGTAAATAAATTACTTTAACCCCAGTAGGTTTGTTTCCAAAACACAGAAGAGATTAAAACACCAACACAAGACACGGCCTGTGGTAAGGACTTTGAAAATCCTAGGCGCCGCTGTTATTATTGTTGTTGTTTGTGTTTCTTTGTTATTACACTGTGTGACCTCTCTGCTATGCCCCTCGAAACTGCTGTACCTACTGGAAACAATTATTTTCTTGCAGCCTTCCTAAAAGAATTCCAAGCACTCCAAACAAGTAAGCAACTGATGTTTACAATGACTATGCTTATAATTATAATATGCTAATTTTCAATACACCAAGAAGCCAAAAGCATCACCTTTATCTTCCAGGCCATGAGTAAGCTGGGCTGGTGACTTTAAAAACTTCCTACACCAGAATTTCTAAGCCATTTCATTGCTTCCTGCTGGATTCATCAGCAATGATCCCAACAATTTCCTTTTTTGTGTGTGTCTTTTTGTTTTTTTAGGGGCACACCCAATGCATATGGAGGTTCCCAGACTAGGGGTCGAATCAGAGCTGCAGCTGCCAGCCTACACCACAGTCACAGCAACACCAGACCCAAGCCACATCTGCAACCTACACAACAGCTCACGGCAATGCCGGATCCTTAACTCACTGAGCAAGGCTAGGGATCGAACCTGCGTCCTCATGGATGCTGGTTGGGTTCGTTTCTGCTGAGCCATGATGGGAACTCCCCCCCCCAAATTCTCTGTGCTCTTTTTCCAGGTTCCCATTCTCACTCCCCACCATCTAAAAGAACGGCGGTAATTAAATCAAAGTGAAGAGTGATATATCTGAAGAGTCCCACTCAACATTAAAGATCCACAAGTGAGGGGCCATTTTTATTGGCAAATAAACTGGTAAAACTGGAAGTTCAGATGCCTGGGAAAACTTGACTACTGAAGCATCCTGTTCCTCCACCACAGTGCTGGAGCAGACTGTGCTGAAAATGTCTTCCCCGCTAAGCATGTTTTTTAGCTCAGAGAAAGAACTGCCAGAGAAAGGCAGGTGCTAGAAAATAATTTTTAATACAGTCCACCACCGTTATTCATGGATTTCCTATTTCTGTGTTTACCTATTGCTAAAATCTATCTGTAACCCCAAAATTGGTAATTGCAGCATTTTTACAGGCATAGAGAAGTGAGAGATCTGAGTCACCAACAACATGCATTCCCAACTGAAGTTAAAAAAGGCAACTCTCTGCCTCCTTGGGTCAGCTCTCACATGGTGAACAAGTGTCCGTGGAGGGGGTCTATTTCGTGCTATGCCTTCTGCATTTGTGTGTTTTTTGTTCATGACTTTACTGATGGTCCCCAAGCCTACCTAGTGCTAACATGTATTGTCTGGTGTTGCTAACCGTGAGGTGGCTGGGAGGTGCCTTAGATAAGCTTCCTTCACACATGAATTAATAGTGCTGTGGCCCTAAATTCAATGTTAATGAGTCAATAATTTTGAAATAAAGTGTCTTTATCAGAAACATAAAGCAAGGTTATATTTCAAGCAGTTGACAAACATGCTGTGACCACAGGCTTGCAGGAACCTAACCCTGTATTCCTAGGAGTGACGGTTCAGTATTCCCAAACTAAGTGTTCATCCTGAGTCCAGAGAACGGAAGCACCACAAGAAATGACTGCCTGTTTATTTTATCTCTTAGCACCAACAGTAGTAACAACAATTAGTGCCCCCACTAACTTCATGTATTGAGCATTTTACATTCACCAAGCATGTGACACATGATCTCCTATTATTCCCCCATATTTCAGATGAGAAAACTGGGTGCAAAAAAACCTTAACAATGGTCCCCAGCTAGTAAGAAAAAAAGTCAAGATATTTTCTAAAATAGTTTCTTCTGGTAAGAGTTTAAAGGAGTCCCCCAAAGTTAAGGGTCCCTTCTTGCACACCAGAAACACTTTATTCATTTCAGTCCTTCTTTATTCAATAAATATCTACAGACATTTAGTGTACTGGATCCCAGAGATTTCCAGGGATCTAAAAGAACTTTCTGGTTCCCATAGGGCCTCTTTCAACTGAGAGACAATAAAATTAATATTGACTATCAACCTATTAATAGCTAGAAGATGCTTGAGTTCTTAAAATACACATCATTTTTAAAATAAGGTCTTCAAACAAGGTGACAGCTAAAGGCTATCTTCAGTGAATGAATATCTGTTTAAAATATATTTTTTGTGGAGTTCCCGTCGTGGCTCGGTGGAAAGGAATCTGACAAGTATCCATGAGGATGCAGTTCAATCCCTGGCCTCGCTCAGTGGGTTAAGGATCCGGCATTGCCATGAGTTGTGATGAAGGTTGCAGATGCAGCTCGGATCTGGCACAGCTGTGGCTGTGGCGTACGCCAGTGGCTACAGCTCTGATTTGACCCCTAGCCCGGGAACCTCCATATGCCCTGTGTGTGGCCCTAAAAAGACAAAACAAAATTAAGTTAAAATAAAATAAATTTCTCATTTATACATGATTTCTTTTATATATGATCTCACATGCCAAATCGTTAAAAAAGGAGGGGCGAGCGCATACATACAGAAAAGAGAATGGTGACTGACAAAAACTAGAGTGGGCGGCAGATGGGCAGAAAGGGTTAAAGTGGTCAAAGAGTAAAAATTCCAGTTAAGAGATAAATAAGTGAGGAGAATGTAATGTATAGCATGGTGACTACTGTTAACAACACTGTATTGCAATAAGCAACAAGGATATACTGTGTAGCACACAGAATTGTACCCATTATCTTTTAATAACTTTTAATGGATATCTTCTGTAAATAAACTGAATCAGGATGTTGTACACTTGAAATTAATAGAATACTGTAAGTTAACTATACAATTGAAAAAATAAAAATTTTAATAAACATCAAAACAAAACAATATTGTATTGCATAGAGAAGAATAAATTACTGAGAATAAATCTTAAAAGTTCTCATCACTAGAAAAAATGTGTAACTATGTACAGTGACAGATATTAACTACACTTTTTGTTTGTTTGTTGCATTTTTTTTAGGGTGGCACCTGCAGCATATGCAGGTTCCCAGGCTATGGGTCAAATCTGAGCTACAGATGCCGGCCTTCGCCACAGCCACAGCAACGCAGGATCCGAACTGCGTCTGCAACCTACATCACGGCTCACAGCAACGCCAGATCCTTAACCCACTGAGCAAGGCCAGGGATCAAATCTGCATTCCTCATGGATACTAGTCATGTTCGTTATTGCTGAGCCACAACGGGAACTCCTTAACTAGACTTATGGTGATCATTTCCCAATATATATGAATATCGAATCATTACAGTGAAAACCTGAAGCCAGTATGTTCTAAGTCAATTACATCTCAATTATTCAATTTTTATATTGGTTAATTTTGACTTGGCAATATTTTGGATAGATTGGATTAAATAACATACTATTCTCGTGTAATGAATATATAAATCTAATATATATATATATTGTATGTATGTATGCATATACACACACACACACACACATTTTTTTTGCTTTTAAGGGCTGTACATGCAGCATAGGGAAGTTTCCAGGCTGGGGGTCAAGTTGGAGCTGTAACTGCCAGCCTACGCAAGATACATAGCAACTCAGGATCCGAGCCATGTCTGCAACCTACACCACAGCTCAAGGCAACACTGGATCCTTAACCCACTGGTCAGGCCAAGGGATCGAACCCATGTTTTCATGGATACTAGTCAAGTTCATTACCGCTGAGTCACGGCAGGAACTCCTCAAGTATATTTCTTTCACTGGGTGACCAATGTGACCACAAAGCGGGCTCTTTCCTTCCCCCAGAAAGAGACCCTCAGGCCCCTGATGATCTGATCTGGGTTCCATGTCAGCCACCGGCAGCCACTCATCTACCAAAAGCAACAGCCCTTAAGGCTTATCCTTTTTGTTCACCATTATCTCTGGACTCCACAGTAGACTCAATATTTACTGAATAGCACCTAGTGGGCAAGGAAAAGATGCCCGAAGGTCTTACAAATAATTCCCAAACCATGACTCTGAGAAGAAGAAAGTCAGATAAGAAGAGTCATATCTCTTCGCGTCCATCTGTTGAGACACTCAAGAAATAAATCTACTCTGAAAACTCCACAGGCTGCCTTGTCCACTTCCTCTCCCTCTAATGATGGTTGTCTGCATTCTCAACTCCAGCTGACACAGCTGATCCATCCTGCTCTAAGATGCAGAGCTCAGAAGCCCACCAGTCTGGGCGGTTTCTGACCATCATTCCCAGGCTTTATCCTGTCCTATGCTCACGAATTCCCTGAGCACACCGGCTCTCACTTCTGTATATGTGGGGGTGGGGGGTGGGCGTGTGTGCGTGTATGTGTTTTAATAACATGGAAAGAAGAAAACTGTTCTTACCCCTGTCTCTTTATAAAACTCAGGAAAGGAAATGTTTAGCCAAGAATGAAATTTCAATTAGGACAATACCATGAAAAGGCTACGAATACTCTGAAAATCCTATATGTGTTTGTATTAATATACGTACAGTTTCTGATAGAAGACATCTCCCATGGAGTTCCCGTCGTGGCTCAGTGGAAACGAATCTGACTGGCCTCACTTAGTGGGTTAAGGATCTGGTGTTGCCGTGAGCTGTGGTGTAGGTTGCAGACGCGGCTCGGATCTGGCATCACTGTGGCCGTGGCGAAGGGTGGCAGCTACAGCTCCTGTTAGACCCCTAGCCTGGGAACCTCCATATGCTGCGGGTGTGGCCCTAAAAAAGAAAAAGAGCAAAAAAAAAACAACGAAGATATTTCGCATTAACTGGTAATCAACGAGTTCCCACCCTCTGCCCACAACAGCTAAGAGGTGGAGGAAGCGATCCAGAAGACTGCTGGACAACAACCAAGTGTAAGTCCAGGTTTGAAAACTCACTGCACATATGCACACGTGAGAATTGACTAGGTGGTTGGGGGGTTTTAAGCTATGAAGAGTCAATTTTTTTTTCTTGTCTTTTGTCCTTTTAGGGCCGCACCCGCGACATATGGAGGTTCCCAGGCTAGGGGTCTAACAGGAGCTGTAGCCGCCAGCCTACCCCAGAGCCACAACAACACCAGATCCGAGCCGTGTCTGCAACCTACACCACAGCTCACGGCAAGGCCAGATCCTCAACCCACTGAGGAAGGCCAGGGATTGAACCCACAACCTCATGGTTCCTACTCAGATTCGTTTCTGCTGTGCCACGATGGGAACTCCAAGAGTCAAATTTTTGTTGACATACTTAAAAATGAGAAGGCAATGGCAGAGTCGGCAGCACCTGCACAGACAACCACTTCATTTATTCTTATGTAAACTCCTAAATCCTAACGGCAGTGACACCAGTAGTAGCACTTGAGCACAGCAGCAAGCAGACAGCAATGGGGATGCAGGTGCAGCAGCAGGTGTAGCGGGAATCGGAGCACCAGCCGCAGTGACAGCATCGACTGGGCCCTCCCTCTGGGCAGAAGCCTCATTACCTCACTGAATCTTCACAGCCAGCCAATGAAGCAGGCACCCTCTTTACCCAGGTAACATGTCTAAGTTGTAACTGATGACGCACCCACTGATGTGTGCAATTTAATAGGAGCTTTTCTCCTGAGAAAGATGGTTCTTCAAGCTGATCCCCCTTTCTACTTTCCAGTGGCCAGGTTAACCCCAGGTTTGGGGGAGAAACTACATGAGGCTCAAGCAAAGCATGTCATCGGATTGTAGGGATCATTTCACAAGGTAAAGCATCAAGTTATACATCTGAAATATATACAGTTCTTTTTTTATTAAAGAATAGGTTGTTTACAATGTTCTGCCAATTTCTGCTGTACGGCAAAGTGAGTCATACATATACATACACTCCCTTTCTTATATCATCTTCCACCATGGTCTATGCCAAGAGACTAGGATATAGTTCCCTGTACTTATACATTCTAAATTACAATGCTTATACATTCTAAATTACAATTCTCACTTGTCAATCATACCTCAACTGGAGTTCCCAATGTGGCTCAGCGGTTAACGAATCTGACTAGGAACCGTGAGATTGTGGGTTCGATCCCTGGCCTCGCTCAGTGTGTTAACGATCTGGCATTGCCATGAGCTGTGGTGTAGGTCACAGCCACGGCTTGGATCCTGAGTTGCATAGGCTGGCAGCAATAGCTCCGATTCAACCCCTAGCCTGGGAACTTCCATATGCCGCAGGTGCGGCCCTAAAACAAAGACCAAAAAAAATACAGCAAAATATAAATCATACCTCAATTAAGCTGGGGGAAAAAAAGAAAAGCAAATCATCATGCTGGTGTGGATATCTAGTCACTAAAATAGTCAGCCAGTGCTACCAGGAGGGAAAATTCCTAGAAGAATGAATGATATAAAGATTCTGAGACTCAAGAATACAAGGTACAATGGCTTGATAGATACATAACTGTATAAGGAGGCTGTCTTATGCCTGTGAAAAAATAAAGCAGAAACTCACTACAGGCCAACTGGAAACGTGAGCGTTAGGAATGACTGGTGCCTGTGTGGGCAAAGCCGTGGAGCTGGGCTGCTACCCTGCACAGTATTGTGAAACCCAGTTAGTGCGTCTTATTATTTATTCCTCCACCTAGCTACAGTCTATCATTATGAAGAAAAGAAACACGTTGATAAAGACAGAGATTGTTCTGGCAACCGCCTTACCTGTCAATGGCACGTGCTGTCTTTCAACACCTCCCTGTTAGGCATCCCATGGTTCACCACTAATTCCGCGTGCATCAACCTGCCAAGAGCCTGATGCTGAGCATCCTACTGAGGGATTATCTGGCCCGACCCCCCTTTTTCCTACGGACTCTCTTCCTGCTGATCACTTCTGAGTCATTTTCTTTTAATCAATGCGTCTGCAACTAAAAATCCATTTCGAGTCAAAAAACCTTCTTGTTGCTGTGGATCAAGATGGAACCAGAACGAAGGCCAGTCCTAAGCACCAGAGCCAGGCTTTGAGCTGAGAACTGTACCTAAGTATTTATTTGACTCCGCACAATTACCCTACAACTTGGATCACGATGTCATCTACTCACCCCTCTTAGTCCTCTGTTGAAACACTGGTGACAAGAATAACTTGCCCAGGGACTTCCCGTTGTGGCTCAGCAGGTTATAAACCCAACTAGTATCCAAGAGGATGTGGGTTCAATCTCTGGCCTTGCTCAGTGGGCTAAGCTGTGGTGTAGGTCACAGACCAGGCTTGGATCTGGTTTTGCTGTGACTGTGGCGTAGGCCAGCAGGTGCAGCTCCCATTCAACCCCTAGCCTGGGAACCTCCATATGCCGCAGGTGTGGCCCTAAAAAGCAAAATAAATAATATAAAAATAACTTGCCCAAAGATTTTTTTAAAAAGCTAGTAGGTGATCAAACTGGAATTTAAGTTAAAAATCCTTCTTACCCTGAGGTCCAGAACTCTAGACTTCTTAAACTGGTTGGACCTCTTAACCAGTTCACAATAAGAACAGATTCTTTGCCAAAAAGCATCAGGGCTTTTTTGTCTGGAGAAGGTCAGCATGCAGTAAAAGGGGGAAAAAAATGTTTGGGCTAAGTGGATTAAACAAAAGAGTAGGCTGAATTTTCTGGTAGGAAAAGAGTCTGGAATTGCCCTGTAGGCTCTCCTTGTCTGACACAACCCTGGCCCTGCCCTCCCCGCTCCACCAGAGACAAGGATGGCCTGGTGAGATTCACAATGAAGGGAAGGGTCTGTTATGTCAGGACACCCTTACAAGCGACAAAAACAGAGGCCGGCTGGTTGCAGTCACCCCGCCCTTCTGTTTTGGAAGCTCCTACACTCTACAAACTGTCTGGAATTCATTAAGATAGGAAAACAGGCTGACAGTCGTTTTTCAAATTTTATTCAGCAGAAGATCTGTGAAAAACAATCTGGTCACGTGGGCACACTCAAAACCACCATCACCCTGTTTCTCAACCGAATCATTCAGTCAAGTGACTGCAGCGTGCTTCAAGTTTCACACTTTGTGAGTCGCCATTCGTCTACAACCCTCCAAGATCTGGCCCAGGGCTGCTAATGGCAGTAGAGCCTGGTTAACTCCAAGGCACTCAGAGATCACATCTGGACAACCAAGCATCCTATCCGGTTTCACTAACGTATATCTGATAGCCAACTTTGTAGAGGGAAATTTATCAATGACCACCTCTGGCCTGACTAGAGCAAGCAACATCCCATTTTTTTTATAAAAGGTGTCCCAATCCAGGGCATCTGTCATTCCAAAATAGCAACACAAGAATGATTTAATGCAGAGACAATAGATTTACAGTCAAAGCATATGGGAAGTGGTTGGCAAACTTAAGTGTGCATCTGTATCTCCCGGAGTTGGTGAAGTCGGGGCCAGGGGATGCTCCTAAAACATACAGATTGTTGGGACCCCCCCCCACCAAGAGTTTCTGATTCAAGAGGTTTCAGGTAGCATCTGAGAAGGTACATTTCAAACAAGTTTCTAAGTGACACTGAAGCTGCTGTTCTGAGGACCGTATCTTAAAAACCATTGCACTAAGATGGTGCTGGGGGCGGGGGAGACGTCATTGTTGGCACGTGTGGTGAGATTTCAACCCATGAACCTGGAGGAGGAAGCACTGCACAGAAATGGGATTCACACAATTGATCTGCTCAGGCAGTTCCCCGTTCAGATGGCAAAAAATCCAAACTAACCATGTTTACTCAGGAAAAGAATTTATTGATAAAATAACAGAAAAGCCCAAGTATAAACCTAACCAAAGAAAGGCACAACTTGATCCAGAAGGCAAAACCCTATTACTAGGACCATGGCAATGATGGCTAGCTGTCCACCAAAAAAAAAAGTGTTCTCTTTTCTAGGACAGAGGTGCTGCTGCCCAGCTGGGGTCCCTATTTCCCAGTTCCCACCCTTGCATCCAGACCTAGATATGAAACTGGTCCTTGCCAATAGAATTTGAGTAAAAGTGATACCTGTCACTTTTGGACCTTAGTTATGCCTTCTCCTGTTCCTTTGTACCACCAGACACAAACGATGCATAGCTTCTAGATAAGGGCAGAACCAGGAGATAGAAGGAGCCCAGGTTCTTGATTTGTCACATGGAGAAAAGCTGCCTGTCAAGCAGGAACTAAGTCACTGATTCTCACCTGCCTTTGTATTATAGCAACTAACAGTAACCCAATACAAGGACTTAATTTTTCTCTGCCTACCAGACAAGGCTTTACTTTTAAGCACATCTTCCCCATTTCAAGTTCAATGCAGACAAAAGGAGACTCTCTGTTAGCATCCATCTCTCTGTTAGCATTTTCATTGCTCAACATGCACCCCTCTGAAACTAATCCCCGTGATAAAGTGGCCAGGCCTGGGTCAAATTTTCCACTCCAAAGCCATGAAACCAAAGTGCGTGGGCTAAGCTCGTGGCCAGGGGTGGTTAAAGGAATTTGTAAAAGTGACTATGGACAGGTAAAATAAAAGTGGTCAGTCAGGGAAATACGTAAGGAAAGGGAAGTTGGCTGCTAATGAGATCAGAAAAGAAAGATGTCAGGTATATGAACCGAAGAGCGAGGAAAAGGTGTACGCGAGGCCAGCAGAATGACATGCAGCATTGTTTTTGCCAGTTAGCCCCCTGCCTTTAAAGCGTGCATTTTAGTGGCTGCGCAACTATGACCAAGCAAGCACCATCAAACCCTCACTCTCATCATTTCTGAATCAACAAGGATTTAAAGTATCCACATGGAATCAGTATCCTTAGAATTGCCTTGCAAGATCCCATCACTTAGCATTTACATGTCAAGTCTTCATCTAGATAAGACACAATTAGTGTTTATCAACCTAAAGACCAGTGGATAAATAACCATGTAAAGGTGATGCAAGATAGGGTTCCAAAAAGTCTACCCACTGACAAGACACTACAAGCCAGTGGCCAGTCACTCACAAGTTACTCTCCAAGCATACTTCTTGCAGCAAAGGAGCAGACTTGGTAATGTCACCAGGAATCGTGCCAGTTGCTTATATTTTTACAGTCTGTTTTACATAAGCTACTGTAAACGCTTCCTTTAAAAATAAGTAGAATTTTCAAGAATGCATAGTTGATATCACTTTTTTCCTTTCAAAGTGAATGACCGTAACTGGCCAATAGGACTTTAAGGTTTATTCCTAGTCATTCTCTGCCCCAAGTATTATAAATTCACTACAAGGAGTTCTGTAGGTTGAGGTGCCAATATTCATTCTAAATTTAGATGCTGCAGTTAGGGCAGGCTTAGTACTATCACGGAGCCGAGCTGACCCTGAAATAATCCTTTCCATCTTTTGCTGAAAAACTTCAAATCCGGAAAAAAATACGGAGAAGACATTGTCCCAGTGCCTGTGCTTCTGTCCACAAGGCGGCCACATCTCACTGAGGTGCCCAGGGAGATTTTAGGGGGCTGCGCTAGGTTCCAAGTTTAACAGGAAAATCATCTTTAGGCTTTCTGTGTGCTTCTCCTGTCACCAAGTTTCAAATCTCCAGTTATAAAAATAAAACATAGGTATTGAAAAACAGACTTTAGAACCAGTGAGTACTTAGGAAGTTATCACAATAAAGGCGCCAAAGGAAAGATGGCATTCCTATCTAGTATTTTCCTGATTTCACATATAAGCTCAACCATAGTGCTAAATAAATCTTCTCTGCCTCAGATCTTCTCCCCACGGAAGCACATTAAGCTTCCCAAAAAGAGAGAGCTCCCACTGTGGCACAGCGGAAACAAATACGACTAGTATCCATGAGGATGTGGGTTCGATCCCTGGCCTCTCTCAGTGGCTTAAGGACCTGGCGTTGCCGTGAGCTGTAGTGTAGGTCACAGATGAGGCTCGGATCCCTCATTGCTATGGCTGCAGTGTAGGCCAGTAGCTGTAGCTCCGATTCGACCCCTAGCCTGGGAACTTCCATATGGAAGTTAGGGCCGCAGGTGTGGCCCTAAAAAGCAAAAAAAAAAAAGCTTCCTGGAAAGAAAACCTATCCTACAAACAAAACCTACACATTCTCACTCCCACCAGTGTGGGCGATCCCTCTGCCCATCTGCGCTTGACCACATGGGAAAATAGGGGAATGTGTGTCAGTGAGTCAGCAAGTTATCCCCGTGTGGGGAGGGCTGGGGGTGGGGAGGACCCAGGCCACAGATGCCTTCCTGAAATTGCTCAATAACCCACAATTTTCTTATCGAAAGACATGATTCTACCAGTGCCTGCCCTGAACCTGCAACTCACTACATTTGGACTTAAAATATTTGCTTCCATGGGACCCGAGTTTTCCTTTCGAAAGTCGCCACTCTGAGGGCTCTGGAATCAAAGAAAACAGGTACCGAAATGTTAGCGCTTTGAAGTATCTTTCCTAAAGGGTCGAATTAAAAGCACGCCTGTTGCCTGTGGATGTCTATGCTGACGAAAGCGCACAGGGGTGTGTGGGAGGCCAGGCTTCTTCTTTTTCCCTTCTGTACCAACACTGACATTTTCACAGCAGTGTAGACAGGAAGCGTGTGATCTAGGGGCTGAAACATAGGACCAGGAGTCAGGAGTTCTACATGGGTCGTTTGTTTGTGGTGTGTGGGTGTGTGTATATTTGGTGAAGTCAATCTTGGGCTTGACTTTCCAGTTCTTGGTGACTTGGGCCTCTTCTTCCTCCCCAAAAAGTAATTCAAAATGCAGCAAAAAACCCTTCCTGAAGGAAACATGAGCGAAGGATGACCAGACCTGACTGACTGCAACACAACCACAGTGAACTGAACAATTCACTGAACAATTCACAATTCAAGTAGACCACCCTGGAGGCAAAAAAGGATAGTAACATAACAAGAGCCATCTCCACATTTTGTCCAGGCGTAGACTTGCGAAGAGAAGCATGAGTCTGACTCACTCAACATCAGGAAAACACTTAAGATCAAGTTATAAACACTTACTGGGAGGGATAAATGTCTGTGTTTCTTTCTCCACTAATCATATATTACCTTACAATTACCTTAAACCAGTCCTACGTGTGTTCCTGAGTACCTGTAAGGTCAAGCCCACTGTGAGCTGCTTTGCATCCAACCTTTCATCCTCATAGCAGCCTTGCAAGGTGGCTATTGCTTATTTTATAGAGGAGAGAACTCAGGTTCAGAGAGGTTGTCTAACTGGTCCAGAGTCACACAGCTGGTGAGTGGTAGCCCCAAAATCTGCACATTTCACTCAGACATTCAGTGCCTCTACATCCATTCCTTCAGGACCCGTCCAGTAAAGCCCCCTCTTTCCCAATTACACTCTATCAATAACATTCTAGTTCATTCATTTTCATAGCCCCACAACTTATCCTGCTCATCGATTTGGTTCCTTATTAGCTGTGCCCCCACCTCCAGGATGGGAGGACCAGGCCAGCCAAGAACCTAGTCTGTCTGCTTCTACTTTTAATTCCCTACGGCCAGCTGAGAGCTAACACACAATAGGCACTTCATAAGTAAGTGTTGCAAGGAAGAAGAGAAAGGAGGAAGGGAAGGAAAAGAAGAAAAACATTTAAACCCAGGTCCTTCTGACCCCAAAGTTATACTGCCTCTATTGAAAGCAACTGTTTTTTGAATTAAAATATAGCTGCTTGCTGTGTCAATTTCCGCTGTATAGCAAAAGTGACCCAGTCATACATTGACAGACTTTCCTTTTCTTATATTATCTTCCAACATGGTCTGGCCCAAGAGACTGGATACGGTTCCCTGTGCTGCACAGCAGCACCTCACTGCTTCTCCATTCTAAGTGGAATAGTTTGCATTTACCAACCCCAAACTCCCCGCCCATCCCTCCCCCGGCCCCCTTGGCAATGAGGTTTTAGGAACAACTTGGGGAGGACAATAAGGGCCGGTGACCTTCAGGTACCATTTATTTCCTTGTGGGTCTTTCTCCCATCATCATCTCCCCCCTTCCCAAAGCCCTCTTGGCCTGCCCTGGATTGACACCCCTATAAACACTCCAAAGGTGTGGGTCTTCACTCTTCAGGGCCTGCGTGACAGGCTGCAGGCGGGAAAGAGTCAGCGAAGAAAGAAGGAAGCCATGTTTAAGACGCAACCCAGAGAGAGGAGGAGCCCCGTTGCCCCCTCCCCAAGTCCTGAGGAAACACAAAGTGGGGGGGGGGGGCGTGCGTTTCAAGAGACATCCCAGACCTGCCTGGGGTCCTCTCACCCTCAGCCTGAGGCCTCAGGAGAGATGCAGACTTCACGGCTTGCTGTAATTCCTTGCCCTCAAGTACTCAATGTTCACCAGGCTCCCCAAAAAAACCCGCTTATAAAGTCCCAACTTGTCTTTACAATATCAAAACCCTGTGGTGACTGCATGGACTATCTCTGACCCGCCTTCCCATCATTTTCTCCAAATAATGCATATTTGGAGATGGGTCAAACATGTTTTTATAATTTACTTCGATGAGACAGACCTAACAGCAAAGTACATTTTATACTGAAAACACACATACACAAACACACACATCAAACAAATGAAACCCCTGCTTATAGTCCTTGAAAAATGACAACAAAAAAAAATTAACCAAAGGGTTTTTATTTTTCCCTATTATTTATCCTAATTTTGCCAGTTCTGAAACAAAGCAGTTGGAAGGAGAAATTTAGCAACTTTGATTTGTCCCAAGATACATTTTTTTACACTGAGGTCCTATTCCTGACAGTAAGCACATGTGACCTGTTCTAAAAAAAGGATATTTTCCACTTCTTGCACAACTGGAGCAGATATAAACATCAGTCTGTGCAAACTGCACTGCAGAACTCAAAGGGAATTAAAAACACACATACATACACTTAAATAATTCTATAAATAGCAGTACAAGGGAAAAGGAAATCTCCAATAACACACAAAACCGACACTTAGAATCCCACTTTAATCAAGTTTTCCATTTAAGCATACCGCACAACTAATTTGCAAAATAAGACCTGAACATCTGCCAGGTTACACCTCAATCTTGCCTATTTTGCTTCAGATACGTAATTCTGTACATGCTTTAGCGTTGTTAGGAAGAGGGGAAAAACTGCAATCATTGGAAAGCAGAGGAGAAGGAATAGATATTACTAACATGTGCTAGGCGCTCTGCAATGCACTTTTTACACATTTTATCTCAGTCTTCAAATTTCCACCAACCTAAGAAGACAGGTCTAGGGATCCCACTAGACAGGTCAAGAAATCCAGACCCCGAGAGGCTAAGCGTCCTGTATTGAATGCAGACAGGACAGACAGGTGACAAAGCCACGGGCACAGCACTGAAGCATGGCTGCTTCTCCCCTGTCCCCAGGCACCCACCTCCGCCACCCTGGGGACCTGCAGACCAGGAGGAAGAGCTGGGAGTCTGGTTAGAAGGTTAAAAGGCAACTGGAAACCCTAAGAGTCTATTTTAAGGTTATGCCCTTGGGGCATCTAATGTTTAATTTAATGTTATAGAGAAGTATGTTTGAGTATTGCTGGACCTTCAAAGTCAAACTCAAATACCCTTACGTATTCTCAGAACAGCCCCTTCTCTCAAGTGCCCTTCCTCTATTAACTTCCCACTGCTGATGCCCACTCCCCACAGTGATCACACTCCATCGTGTATGTTTGGCCGGATCCAAACGTTTCCTTGCTCACACCCCATGAAGCGTGTTTTGGAGAAAGTGCAGCACGACTTCCCAGTGGCACGCCTGGTGCCTTTCACAGGGCGGTACGAGAGCTCTTGCCCATTGCCTTGCTATGCCTCAGTTTCCCTCTCTGTAAAATGAGAATAATAAAAACATACACACTTGAGGCTGACATGAGTATTAACTGCATTAATACAAGTAAAATATTCAGAACTGTTCCAGGCAGATAGTAAGCACCGCCTACAACATCACTGTTCTTATTATTTTCACCTCATGCAGGTTTTGCAAGATTAAGTGAACACACATTAAAAAAAACTTAGAACAGGGGCTGGCACAACATGTAGCCTCAGTAAATGTTAATTTTGTTTATTGCTATGAATTTATGTATTCAATAGATCTGTGTTGAATATGAATTTGTATGTATGTGCACACATAACCGTTTTTTAACCAGAAACTGTTAAGGACTAGATCAAAATTATAAAATGCAAAAAAATTACCTGTAGCACCTTATTAGGAGGAAAGCAAAAAAGGATTTACTAAAATTGGAATAATTTCATTGCCCAACAATACCGGCCTTAGAGAAGAAAGCCAGAGTCAACCAAATGCAAAGGTCAAGAGTCACTGCTAATAAAGAAATAACAACAAGAACAACATCGGCTAACATTTACGGAGCACTTACTGTGTGCCCGGTGCCAGGCTAAGACTTTTCCATAGTCAATGTCACAGTTAACTGCCTCACTAGGAGCCAAGCTTCTCCATTTGCCAGATGAGGAAACTACGGTTAAAGGTCACCCAGCCTCAAGTCACCCAGTTTGTTAGAGACAAACCAGAATAATCCTTTTAATCTTGATGCAGAGTAGTTCTCTGCAGATTGGAGCATCAGAAAAGTCAAGAAAACTTTCAGACATCAATAAAGATGGACAGTATTTTTTTTTTTTTTTTGGTCTATTTAGGGCCACACCCATGGCTTATGGAAGTTCCCAGGGTAGGGGTGAAATCGGAGCTGTAGCCTCTGGCTTATAGCACAGTCTCGGCAATGCCAGATCCGAGCTGCAGCTGTGACCTACACCACAGCTCACAGAAATAATGGATCCTTAACCAACTGAGCGATGGCTAGGGATTGAACCTGCATCCTCATGGATACCAGTCAGATTTGTTTCTGTTGAGCCACGAAAGGAATTCCAGACAGTACTCTTTTGCCGAGAAATGATTATCATTTCATTAACAAAAGGGTATTTTCATAGAAGACAGGAGCGAAAAATCTCAGAATAAATCCAAGAAATGGCAGTGGCCTTACACGGAAATATGTGCTTGTGACACAAGAGTCTTTTTCTTTCTCATTTCAACACAAACCTGTGACAACTTCACACATCTGTCTCTGAATCCATATTTGGGAACCACTGCCGTACTTTGTCCTGCATTAAAACCTAATACTCACTTTCATTCCCCTTTCTAATTTATGGGAAGTTAAATAACCATTATCTAAACCATTTCTAAATCTTTGACAGGAGGAGAAACTGGAATTAGATTAAGCCAGTTCTGAAGTCTGTCCAGGAAAAGGGCATTAGCAGCTACAAAGCCAACAAATTTAGCACCCAGTAAATGAAACAAAAGCACCAAGAACCTGAAAGATGCTGCCATATCTTTTATTTTATTTTATTTTTCAGGACCCAAAGCCCTACAGAGAGCCTATTCCCTGCTAAGGAGTCCATTCAAAGGTTCCACATCTGCCCGTGACCTGACTGCATCCACATGTGAATTCTGGATTCACTCCTGATATTTGGCACTTTTCCTCTGCCACCCAACACTCAAGGCAAATACCCAGAACACACCAAAGTTGCAAAAACCTTTGAGGAGGAACCAAACTGCAAACAGTCCTTCATTAGAACCTTCTCTCATCACGTGTGTCTTCTTATGACACAGATTCACCAGTCCATGTGACCAAAATAGGGTTCCCATCACGGAACTCCACCAGCTTCACATTCCTAAAAGCCAGGAGGTCTGGGTTAAGAATGAAACTGTCTTTCCTCATCAATCACTTGCATATCCGAGCGTAACCCAAATGAAGAATACACCCACTCCTCTTTGGAGAGACCCTGATGGATATCTATTTTAAAAGGAAGGCAATGTTGAATGCAAAAACCAGAACCAAACGCCTCATCCTGAATAGGACACAAAGGGAGAAAGCAACACATATTCAAATGACAAAACGTTATTGTGCCAGGCATTGTTCTAGGCCAGTCATTCTGAAACACTGGTAGGGTCTGCCCCCCAAGGACATCTGGTGGTATCTGGGGACATTTTGGGTTGTCACAACTGGGGGAGAGGTGCTACTGGCTTCTAGCAGGTAGAGGCCAGGGATAGTATTACACATCCTGCAATATCCAGGTCTTTCTCTACAGCAAAGAATTATGTATCCAGTCCAAAACCCAACAGCGCTGAGGTTGAGAAACTCTGTTCTAGGCTCTGGGGACAACACAGTAAACAAGGGAGAGACAGAAATCCCTGCCGCCTTGGACCTTGCAGTCAAGTGTGGAGAAACATCGTACATATAACACCTTAGAAAGTGACAGACCGTCAGTACTATGGGAAACACAGAGCAGGGCAAGGAGGACTGAGAGTTTGGAGGGACAGCCATTGACTAGTGTGGTCATGGTAGGCTTGGTGGCAATGACCTTTTGTAAAGGAAGAAGTGAAGTTGGTCGGGGAGGGAATGCCATTGCTCTCGGGACAAAGAGAGGCAGAGGGCCAGCAAGTGCAGCACACAAAGGCCCTGAGGTGGAAGGGTCTGGAGTGTTCCTGGGCTGGCGAGGAGACTGGCTGGAGCAGTGGGAGCTGGGGGAGTGGCAGCAAGAGATACAGTGAGAACTGACAGGGAGCCTGCCCAGACCTGTGGCCCTGTACCATTTTCAGGGGCCCAAGCTTTACTGAAACTAGGAGCTCGTGGAGGGTTGCGAGGGTTCTGAGAGAGAATGACATGACATGGCACATTTTCACACAGGGTTTCTCAACCTCCGCAGCGACAATCTGAGGTCAGGTCGTTCTTCACTGGGGGTGGGGAGGGGGGTACACAGGAGAATATTTAACAGCATCTCTCACCTCTACCAGTAGCAACCCCTATCCGCTGTAGCCTAGGAGTGGAAGGTGAAGCACAAAATCACCCCCAGGTTGAGGAGCAGTTTTAACAGGGATTTTGTGGCTTCTGTGTTGAAAATGCACTAAAAGGCAGTAAGGAGAGAGGCAGGACACCAGGGAAGAGACAATAACCCAGGTGAGGGCGGTGGCGGTTTGGACCAAAGTGGTAGCAGAGGAGTGGGTAACAAGTGGGCAGATGCCAGACATATTTCCAACTCCAAGAGACAAATCCAGAGAATACAACTGCTAGACGAAACAACTTCAGCCCTCCTCACCTTCCAATTTCAACTTTTTCCAACCAAGAGTACAAGAAGGGAGGTGCCCCAGCAAAGACTTAAACAAATGCCACCAGGAAACCCTGAATGTGTATGTAGCCCTTGTAAAGACACACAACAGATGCTGATGATAATACATTAGACAACTGTGGAAAACACTCCTATGGGGAAATGTTGCCAACGCCATATATTTATTCACAGATTTTATTTCACTGGTTTATTTCAAAGAGCATGTGTCTGCTCCACAGACAAGTTTTACAACTTTTTTAATTTAGCCTTCCTCTGCATACCGGTTCTGTCCCGCACCTGTTTCTAGCTTCAATGTGTGAAGCCATCACGTCCCACGTCCCCACATTTTTCCTTACATGTGCATACTAACTCCTGAGGATGTTCAACCCTTACAAGCCTTTTTTTTTTTTTGCCAACTCTGAAAAAGAACAGGCCCCAAGTCCTCCAATATGAGCTTCGTGGCATTCATCTGGGTTTTTCCAGATGGCATTTTCTTCACTCTATCAAACTCATTTAATGTTATGTATCAGCTACCATCAAAAATGTTCCAAACAGTCCAGTTAATTCATTTCTTTCAGGACTATACACACACACACACTGCCTCCCTCATTCCGGCCATGTAAGCATTTGCTTATAGAGGCAAAAGCAGAGACTGCTCAGTAAAACACTGGTCCCTTCAGCCGAATGCAGATAAAGTCCCAATGAGCATAACCAACAATACCCTTTACACACGATGACTCCAAACCCCCAACCCCCAACACACACAATCTAGGCTCACACACAAAACAGCCATTATGAATAGAAACCACCAACCAAAGGCTGGTTTTAGGCAACTAACTGCATAGGAGGTTTCCTTCTAATCTCCGTTAAACATCTGCCAAGAGGCTGTTTCAGCCACCCAGTCCCCAGTTGGTAGGCAGTGCTGTTCTCAGATTTTCTTCCCCAAAGTGGATTCAGAGTCTGACAAAGCCCTGAAGGAAACAAACCTGGCTGCACTTTCCACTGGAGCAAGTACCAGACCCGTGCACCCTAGAAGCTAAGATCACACTGCCTCACTTCTGATTCAGCCATCCTTCCTCGTTCATCCTCGGTTCTAGATCCTCTCCCCACCTTCTGCCGGGCCCTCTCCACAGTGAGGGGCGGGCAGGAAGGTTTGAGTTGGGTGTAGAAGCACTGCTGAGCCTTCCAGCTAGAGCCTCATCTTACCTGACAACGGAAGGGGCTGGAACAAAACCCTCTCTACTCTCACAGCCTCAAATGACCATCTCCCTACAGTGAACACTGGAAACGTCAGGGGTGGCCACAGGAAAGCGAGAAAGAAAGACACCCAAGCCATCCCGGCGGACAACTGGGAACGGAGGGGGCAGAGGAAGTGGGCACCAGGGGTGGTGGGGCGCCAGACCAGCAGGTGTCTTCACTCCTGGCCCCAAAAGTTTCGGAAGTGCCCAGCGAATTAAACACGCATCGCTGCCAAAAAAGATGAAACTTCCCAAGCTCTCCATCTCAAAGCTTTTTCCCCTCCCGGGAAGGCCTGCACTAGGACGGGACCCTGTGGCCTGGGGATTTCAACACAGCCAAGAAGACACGCCCCCTCCCCCGTGCTCCCCGTCCCCTCCCCCGGCCTCTCCCGCGCAGGAGAGCCGCTGTCGGGAAGGTGGGAGGCGGGGCTCGGGAAACCTCACCTGGAGGCCGCCTGGGGCGCGTTTTCCCAAAGGGGCCGGACTCCTAAGACGCAACAACACCGGTGCTAATTGTTTCCCTCGAACATCGCGCTCAATCAACCCCAAAGCTCCCCCCTCTCCAAGTCCTCAGCCAGCTGGGATCTTCAGAAAAGGGGTTCCCTAGAAACCTCTTTTTTCTCCTTTCCACCCGGACCGCGTCCCGGCCCGGTGCGTCTCCTCCCCCATATCCGCGCCGGGGCGCTCCCCAGGCCCCACCCGCTCTCAGCAGCTGGTATCCCCAACCGAGGGTCCCCCAGCCTGCGCGACCGGTCCTGGGCTGCCCACTGAGCCCCCAAAGTGCGCTCGAGAGGAGACCCCAGTTAGCGCACCGGGTGGGCAGGCGCGGCCCCCAACTGCGGGGGTCAGTTCTCCTTCTGCCCCGGGGCAAGGGCACGGGGTCCTTGTCCCAGAGCCCGAGAGACCGGCTTTCGTCGCCCCAGGGTGGGAGGCGCGGGATACCCCAGCCGCCCGCCGCGCCTCCCTCCAGCTGTCACCACTCACCTGCTCTTCAGGGGTTGACTTTTGAGTTCGTAATAGGTTTTGGGCTCTTCATGAAACTCCTCCCCGACTTCGAAATCCGGCACGATCCCCGATTCCGACTGCATGGCTCTCGCTGCTCGTCCTCCCACAGCTCCAAAGTAAGAACCGAGCCCGGGGGGGCGGAGAGGAGGTGGCGGGGCCCGGGTCCCCGGAACGCTGCGCCCCCACGCAGTGCACAGCTCAACCCGCTGGCCCGCGCTCCGCCGCCCGCCCCGGCGCCGGGAGTTTACACTCGCACCCGAGCGGGAGGGGCGGCTGCTCGGCGCCGCCTGGGATATGCAGTCCCGCCGAGCAGAGCACTCCCCGCTCGCTAGGGGAGCCGCGCCCCAAAAAAACTACAACTCCCAGAAGGCCAAGCGAGGGCAGAGGCAACGTGGTAGACACCGCTAGTGCAACTCCTGTTTGGATTCATTGTCAATGTCAGCAGCTCCTCTCCCTCCTCTCTCTCTCTCCACTTGCTTCAAGGGTACAGACTTGGCTATTTAATATTAATAAGAATGGATACAGCCCTGTTCACACATTCGCGAGGGTATGCCAAGTCCTTATTAAAAAAAAAAGTAGTGAAGGGTATTGGCACTGTAAAGTTTTAGCCATGAGCCTCCCTTAAGATAAAAAGATTTTGTATCATGATTCTCTGCTCTGCTGCGACAAATCAACTTGTCCTCGGATTGAAACAGAGTCGGGAACATTTTCATTCTCTTTTCAAGTAAAACATTACTGTAGAAAGTGTTCTCCTGCGTTCCCTTTCCACTAACTCAGTCTGGGCTTTTCCAATACAATTCATCCAGCTGAATGGCTCGCCCCTTTTTCCAATTAGCCTCCTCTATTCTTAAGTGGCAATTGAAAAGTTCGGTTAATTTTAAAAGGCACAAAGTTACAAAACGGCGCCGTCGCTGTTTGCCTTTAATTTCTCAGTTGGCTGGGAGTTCAAATGAGATTGTCCTAACATTTCTGGAATGAAGTTATGGGGCACATAAAATGTACGTGTCAAACCCCCACCCCCACCCTCCTGAGCTTCTCGACACTCACATAGGTAACAGATTAACAAACTCTGTTAGGCTCCTTTGAACTTCTAGTCTTTCCTTCTGATTAGTTCCACCAGGATGTGTTCCTTATTTTAAAACTGTCTGAGGCGTCAGGGAAGAAGTAGAGAGAGGGTGGTCTTTAAAATTCTAAGACCCAGAGTTGAAATCCCAAGTCCTTCTCTAAAGTGCTGTGTAACCATGGGCATGTGTTGATTCCTAGAAGCCTCAATTTCTTCATCTCTAGGAGATTGGCAAACTTGTTTTTTGAAGATGTTGCAAGGTCGAATGCAAGAGAGAGTGATTTGTAATCTATAAAAATGCTGCTCAATGGTCATTCTTTTATTTATTAGATCTTGAAGATATTCCTTTCAGAGTAACAGTTCTGTGAGTTTATCTTTTCAAAAGTAATAAACTAAATGATCACCCTACCAAAAAACTCTAAACAGGCTAGACTAATGATTGGGCATCTTCCAGGACTTGGGTAGTTGCTTATTTTGCCTCAGGTGAAACATTTTAATTTCACATTGGGTACATTTCATTAAAATATGAGAGAACCCAAGCACTCCCAAGGAAAGCAGGCTTTTTGTGTTCATGAATATGGGAGCCCAGATTCCTTGATAGACTTATTGGAAGTTAGACATTAAAAGTTTAAAAAAAAAAACAAAACACTGTTACTCTCTGCCAGAAGGAAGAGGAAAGATAAAAATTACAGGACATACTGAGTTTAGACTCCTAGTCTCATCTTGTTTCTCAACTGTAGGTGGTTGAAATGTTGTAGGAGGGGTTGATTATCATAATAACTTGGGATATTACAGGCATTTAAGGGGTATGGGCCAGAGATGCTATACATCTTGCACAATGACAAAGTGTCTTGACCAAATATCATTAGTACCTCCATTGAGAAACACTGGAGTCTTCGTCATCTTTTGGCTCACCAGAAGATTTCTTGGAAATGTGAGGAAAGGAGTTCCCGCTGTGGCACAATGTAAACGAATCCTACTAGTAACCATGAGGTTGCAGGTTCGATCCCTGGCCTTGCTCAGTTGGTTAAAGATCCGGAGTTGCCATAAGCTGTGGTGTAGGTCACTGATGCAGCTGGGATCTGGCACTGCTGTGGCTGTGGCATAGGCTGGCAACTGTAGTTTCGAATAGACCCCTAGCTTGGAAACCTCCATATGCCCTGGGTGCAGCCCTAAAAAGCGAAAAAAAAAAAAAAAGTGAGGAAAGCTATGGACCTCTCCCCAGAAAATGCAGATGAAAACAAGATTCCTGTGCATTATTTTCATCTGTTAACCTTCGAAGGCTACCACGGACTGACTTCAGGTTAGAACTGCAGTTTATAACCTCTTTAGAGCTATAATGAAATAATCCATTTTGTCATTCTTTTTGTCATTATATCCAACAGTGATCTGCTAGACCTAAGGGACCAAACCCAAAGGGGGAAAAAATATCTAGAAAGCTAAAACACAACTAAGTGTGTTTTCCACAGAGATTACTGAATGCAGAGCTCTGAGCTGAGCTTGCCCTGAGGTACAGACAGCTGCTATTTTTTTCCCTTACACGTTTTCTTCTGATTTCATCCTATTCTTGGCTCAGGAAAATTTCTCTTCCATTCCTATGGCAGGGTTACTAGTTATAGTGCCATCTGCTACCCAGTTTGTGTGGGAGTAGGCATGGGAACTAATCCTGACCAATCAGTGGGTCCGTTTTCCTAGCCACTCTTGGGGTGGGACTCGAACTCACAGTCTCTGGCTTTGGAGGGGATTCAAACCTACCATCTCCCAGCTAAAACCACACACCTGGTCTCAGGATTTAATAGAGAGAGGCGGGAGTTCCCATTGTGGCTCGGGGTAAGGAACCCAACTAGTATCCATGAGGGTGCAGGTTTGATCCCTGGCCTCACTCAGTGGGTTAAGGATCCCACAATGCCAGTGAGCTGTGGTGTAGGTCTCAGACATGGCTCAGATCCTGCACTGCTGTAGCTGTGGTGTAGGCTGGCAACTGCAGCTCAGATTTCACCCCTAGCCTAGGAACTTCCACATGCTTTTTACAGCTGTAAAAAATCAAAAAATAAAAATAAACAGTAAAGCGACCAGCAAAGTAATCAGTAAAAAGTAGACTTATTGGAGTTCCCACTGTGGCACAACAGGATCAGCAGCATCTCTGGAGCGCTGGACGCAGGTTTGATCCTTAGCCCAGCATACTGGGTTAAAGGATCCAGCATTGCTGCACAGCAGTGTAGGTGGCAAATGCATCTCAGATCTGATTCCTGACCCAAAAACTCCATATGCTGTGGGGTGGCCAAAAAAGAAAAAAAGAAGCAGATTTATTAATATCCTTTGGTAAAGAGGTTGCAGCTTCAAGAAGATGGTCATGTCCCAAGTCTCAGCAAGTTCCTGGGATGGGCCACCAAGAGAAGGTCCTTGGCTTCATATAGGAAAGAATTCAAGAGTGAGCCATACTTAAGTGACAGCAGAGTATACCATCCATAGGAATGCAATTTGTCTGTAAAGATGAGAGTGGCCCTGAGAGAAATGCACTCCACAGACAAGATGTAGGCCCCCTCAGAGGGGGAGAGGCCCTAAAATGGTTAGTTTTTATAGGTTGGGTCATTTCATAGGCTAATGAGTGGGAGGATTATTCCAACTGTTTTGGAGAAGGGGTAGGGGTTTCCGGAATTGGGCCACAACCCAATTTTTGCCCTTTTATGGTCAGTCTCAGAACTGTCATGGCACCTGTGAGCATGTCATTTCATGCCAGTGTATTACAATGATGAGAAATGAGGCTCAAGTTCTACTGGAAGTTGAACCTTCGCCATCTGGGACCTAGTAAGTTCTAACTAGTTTTTGTTGTATCCTTAATGGCTGTCATTCTTGTAAAGATTGCATGCTGCCCTCTATCCTCCCATCTCAACAGTGATTCCTATAAGGATGGACCCAGGACCCTAAAATGACTAGAAGTGCTCTCTGGGACTTTTCTTCTAGGGCACCTGGAAGACTCTGATTCTTGGAAGCACAATGCTGGAAGGAAGGAAACCTAGAGCTAATTACTTATGGCCACATAGGGAAGGTGATCGAAAATGAGAGAGAATGTGCTAAGATCAATAATCAAAGAGAAGCAGAAACCAGCAAAACTGAGAAATTGAAAACGACAAGAACACTATTTCAGCTTCCTGTTCAAATGGTACCCGAAGCCAGATATCCTTGAACTTTGCAGATATGTGAACCAAAAAAATATTTTTTCTTTTTACTGGAACTATTTTGGTTTACACTTCAGTCATTTACAACCAAAAGAGCTTTGAGTAATCACCTTAAAAACTTTTCACTCCTTTTAACGGGCAATTTTCTAAGGACTGCCAGTCCACGAATTCATGTAACAAAAGCTGGCCACCTGGTAAATGGCCCCTGTAATCCCTTTTCATTATTGAATTGAACTCTAGTAGTAGATACCTCTTCTTTAAAAAAAAAAAACAAAAAAAAAAAGTGAATAGTGGGAGTTTCTCTCATGGTTCAGCGGTTAACAAACCCAACTAGTAACCATGAGGATGCAGGTTTGATCCCTGGCCTTGCTCACTGGGTTAAGGTCCAGTGTTGCCTTGAGCTGTGGTGTAGATCACAGACATGGCTCAGATCCCAAGTTGCTGTGGCTCTGGCATAGGCTGATGGCTACAGCTCTGATTGGGCCCTAGCCTGGGAACCTCCATATGCCACGAATGTGGCCCTAAAAAAAAGAGACAAAAAAAGTGAATAGCAATAAAAGTCAGTAGCTCCATACATTTCAACCAAGAATTATGCTTACTAAAAACACAAAAGCAGGAGTTACTGTCCTGGTGCGGCGGAAACGAATCTGACTAGGAACCATGAGGTTGCGGGTTCGATCCCTAGCCTTGCTCAGAGGGTTGAAGATCCAGCGTTGCCTTGAGTTGTGGTGTAGGTCGCAGATGCGGCTCAGACCCCACATGGCTGTGGTGTAGGTTGGCAGTTGTAGCTCCAATTAGACCCCTAGCCTGGGAACCTCCATATGCCGTGGGTGCGGTCCTAAAAAGCAAACAAAACACAAAAGCAATGGTGAGAGATTATAATTATTGTCATTAATAACATGAATTATATTTATGTAATTCTTTACTTCTTTACACATGCTTGTCACATGGGCTTCTTATTGGAACACATGAAAATCCAGCAAGTATTGGTAGGCAAGAGTCCCCACTATAATGTACAGTGAACACACACTGGTTGTGAACATGGCGTTCTCTTAGGTACCCAGACAACAAGAATGTATCTGAGTTCCTCCCTGCCCTCAAGAGGCTCAAAGTCCAGGAGTTATAACACAATGAGAAACCACGCCCAAGACAGTAGACGCTAAGCAGCAAAATAACTGGTGTGTGATTTATATGTTTATATTCCATTTAGCTCAACAACTATTTATGGAGCACCTGTTCTGGGCGAGCCACATTATACCCTAGAGATGGGGAAATAGCAGTGATGAGCCATCTGTATTCCCTGCACTCAGGATATGGTCCTTTTCTTATTAGGAATAGGAATGAAAATAATTTTGTGGATTAGTAAAGTGATAGGTAGATCCTACAAGGTCTGAAAAAAGAGCAACCACTGAGGGCAGACAAGAGATGATTTCCTAGAGAAGTGACCAAGATACTTCAAGAAAGAAAGAAACGGAGAGAGAGGGAGAGAGCCAGAGAGAAAGGAAGAGAATCAGAGGAAGGAGGGAGGGAAGGAAGGAGGGAGGAAGGAATCTAGGATTTAAAATATGAAAACTACCACCAATTTACAGAAAAAAATGAGAGAAATATGTTAATATCACAAGAATGCAGTCAAACACAGAAACTGATAAATTCTATAAGACATGAGAAATCTTCAAAAAATAAATAGCATGAAATAAAGGGCAAGGAGGAACTGCTATAGATTTTTAAAGATTTAAAAGACACATTAGGGATGTGAATTACATCTCAATATAAAAAATTATTTGGGGACAAAAGAGACAGATCACTAAAATACACTTTGTAGACTTAATCTGAGTTCCGATTTGAACAAACCAAAGAGGATGGTTAATAAATAATCCAATGAAGAATTTGTGAAGCGTGGCTCTGAATATAAATGGATTAAGAAAGGGTAGGCTGAGATGTGGTGATTTGAATGACTCTAGGAAGGGATATCTCATGAGTCTTGAGAATAGCGGAGAGCAATGGAGCAACTGAAGAGCCAGGGTTAAGAGCTGAGCAAGGGGTTTGGAGGCAGTTTTACCTCGTTAAGAGCTGTTAAAGAAAAACAATATTCAGACACTTACTAAAGAACAGTAATTTCAGCTTTATTCTGGAGGACTCCTGGGATAGATGCAGGAACAACCACAATGGGATTTTGCAGTAGAGGAAAGATATTGGGTCCAGCTTCAAATACAACAAGGAAAAGGTGGGGGTTTATATACAAGAAGCAGACTGTGTGTATTGGGGTGTGTAAGGTGGTCAGTGGGTAGAAAATTTCCTGGAGGAGTATAATCCTTTGCTTCAACTGACCTAACGGGATTCTTGCTGAAGGCAGACTAGAGTAATCAGATATCTCCTAGGGGATGGCAGGGATAAAGAAGGTGATCAGATATCTGGAGGGTGGGGGATGCTGGCTAAACTGACTTGACAGGATTCTTGCTAAAATTGGTCCAGGCAATGGAAGTCCAGAAGTCAAGGCCTAGTTGGGAAGAGGATTCAGAGTAGACTGACCAAAATTTGGTTAAAGAGAAATACAAAGCAAAGAATTACCTTTTATAGGGAATAGAGCCAGTACTTAAATGGAGTATAATCTATAAAAATTTGGAATCACCACATTGTACACCTGAAACTTACAAAATCAACAATACCTCAATTTTAAAAATTAGAAAAAAAAATTTATTTCATTTAAAAGAAGTGCCTTGTAGCATCTCTGCAACACCAGGATGCAGGTTCACTCCCTGACCCGGCACAGTGGGTCATGCATCCGGCATTGCCACAGCTTTGGTGTAAGTCATAACTGTGGCTTGGATCTGATCCCTGCCCAGAGAGCTCCATAATGCCCCACCCCAAAAAAGTGCCTTTTGAAGCTCCTGAGTCCCAAAGCCAGGCTAGTGGCAGCAAGTGGCTGTCACCCTTACAGCCATTAAGGCAATGAAGGAAGAGCGGTTTGACCGTCATATGGACTTTGATTCTAAACCCAAGGCAGAGCAGTCCATGAAGGTCAAGCTTTCATTCTTGCTCCAAGGTGTCTTAGGTCACAGGAACTGAAGTAAGAAGGAAAACGCCAAACATTCTGTTAGATAATATAGCAAAAAGAGGGAATACACACTCCAAAGTGGGTATTTCTGCTTCTCTGAATTCCCCAAAACAGCTACCAAAATGAGGTTACTGGCTTGTATGTAAAATATTTAAAATAGGTTTATCTTCTTATAGGAATGTAATAATTCTTTTAAATTAGAAAATGAAGATAAGTAAAAGGGAAAGAATTTTAAATACCTGTAATACCGCTATCCAGAGATATTTGTACCTAGATGAATATACACACATATAGGCATATATATATGTTCTCAAGAAATATTCAG
>PVHT021183699.1:52532701-52552584 GCA_004024745.2 Catagonus wagneri | reverse complement strand
GGTTACTGGCTTGTATGTAAAATATTTAAAATAGGTTTATCTTCTTATAGGAATGTAATAATTCTTTTAAATTAGAAAATGAAGATAAGTAAAAGGGAAAGAATTTTAAATACCTGTAATACCGCTATCCAGAGATATTTGTACCTAGATGAATATACACACATATAGGCATATATATATGTTCTCAAGAAATATTCAGATCACACTGAATATACCACTTCATCACTTACTTTTCCCTCTCACTGATTATAATGAGTTGCTTTCCTTGTCTACAACATTATTTTAATGTTTTTAAAATATATTTTCCATTAAGTAAATTTACTCGACTTATTTTTCTAATCTCGGTATGGCTGGACCTTTAGATCATTTTCAACTTTTCAATATTATAGGGAAAGATAAGTTTACTGCTATCCTAGTAACAAAAGCTTTGCTCCCATTCACAATAACTGCCTTAGAAACTGAATTGCTAGACCAAAAGCAGATATGCTTTTGAATTTTTTCCAAGAGGGATCTTTCAGGAACATAAATCTCATTTCGTCTTTTTCCCTATTTTAAACCCTTTTCAGGGAGTTCCCGTCGTGGCGCAGTGGTTAACGAAGCCGACTAGGAACCATGAGGTTGCGGGTTCGATCCCTGCCCTTGCTCAGTGGGTTAACGATCCGGCGTTGCCGTGAGCTGTGGTGTAGGTTGCAGACGCGGCTCGGATCCTGCGTTGCTGTGGCTGCGGCCAGGCCAGTGGCTACAGCTCCGATTAGACCCCTAGCCTGGGAACCTCCACATGCCGCGGGTGCGGCCATAAAATGACAAAAGGCAAAAAAAAAAAAAAAAAATTAAACCCTTTTCAGGACCCCTGTTGCTCCAGAATATAGACCAGGCTCTTTAACACTGGATACCCAGCTCTCTCAGTCCTGGATCCTCCTACCAGCCTCTATCTCCTCTGAGATCGCTCCCTGACTTCAATATTAAGTAGCTCAAGGGACCCCCAAACTGCTGAACTTCCTGGGGTATGCCAAATTATTTCTCTGTCTGGAGCACCCTTCTCTTCCCCTTTCCCCAACACATTTCTTTCATCTTTAAAACTCAACTCAGGCATTCCCATCATGGCTCAGTGGAAACGAATCCCACTAGAAACCATGAGGTTGCGGGTTCGATCCCTGGCCTCGCTCAGTGGGTTAAGGATCCGGTGTTGCTGGGAGCTGTGGTGTAGGTCGCATACAAGGCTCGGATCTGGCATTCCTGTGGCTGTGGCATAGGCTGGTGACTACAACTCCGATTCGACCCCTAGCCTGGGAACCTCCATACTACTGCAGGTTCGGCCCTAAAAAGACAAAAGACAAAAAAATCAAAATCAAAATAAAACTCAAGCTCAGATGTTACCTTCTTCAGGAAGCCTTGTTCTCTCCTGCCAGCCTTCACCAGGTTCTCAGATTGGTTTAAGGGTCCCACCCCCAAATTCTCTAGAAAAATTATCTGCAAAACCCTGGATTGTCATTACCTACTTAGCTTTCTGTACACAACTCCCACCACCCCTACAACACCTACTCCTGTCACCGCACCCCCATCACTCACACGCATCCAGTGTACCCCTATTCTTGCTCAGACTGTGAGCTCCTGGAGGTCTGGGACCAGGCCCACAATGGATGTTTAATAACTGTGTCTTGAATAAATGAATGGATTAGCCATCAAGTAAAGGAAAATGTATTTTCTAACAAACTCACACTGTTCTTTTTTGTAATGATAGCGAGGCTATTGCAAATGAAAATAGAATTTTTAGTAGGTTTTCCACAGTATCCATATGTACATAGGCAAATGCTCGCTGAAGAGAATAATTTCTTCTCCATCACTAATGCTCTGTCCTAGCCTGAAATGATTTATCAGAGCAGAATGTAGCCTGTATCCCAGTGGCACTGTTGATAAGGGGGCTGAGATCTCTTCATTAGAGCAACAAGCAGGCACGTTCAGGCTTGCTAGTGGAAGATTTGGAAAAAATATCATGCTGGAAAATAACCGAATGAATCATATTTAGCACTTATTAAAGAAACTAAAATCAGAAACCGAAAGAAGCCAAGATGCACACACATTTCCTGTCGTGAAGGTTGCGGGGGTAAAGCTCAAGGGATTTGATGTTCCCAACCATGCTAACACAGAACATTGTCAGGAAGTTTTAAAAGACAAGAACTCATTTGTCAGGTTGCAGATGAAAATGTATTCATCTTTATTTCCCCCTAAAACCCAGAAAGGAGTAGGCACTCAATGTGCTGCTGTTAAATTGATTTGCCAAAGCAGTATGCTAAACTGTGGAGCCCCAGAGGTCAAAGGTCAAGGAGCTGGAAAAACAGAAAACTTCCGGCCTAGGGGCAAGTGAAGATGGGAGTCCCCAGGGACTAACTTCTTAGAGATGAATTAGAATAGACCATAAAGGGAGTTCCCTTCGCAGCTCAGTGGTTAACGAATCTGACTAGGAACCATGAGGTTGCTGGTTCGATCCCTGGCCTTGTTCAGTGGGTTAAGGATCTGGCATTGCCATGAGCTGTGGTGCAGGTTGCAGATGCGGCTCGGATCCCGCGTTGCTGTGGCTGTGGCGAAGGCCGGCGGCTACAGCTCCTGTTAGACCCCTAGCCTGGGAACCTCCATATGCCGCAGGTGCGGCCCTAGATAAGGTAAAAAAAAAGACCAAAAAAATAATAAGAAGAATAGACCGTAAAGGAATTAACACTTGTCAATTCTCTTTTGGTTTATTTTTTCAAAACCTTTTCTTACAATTACGAAACATATGACACTTTGGAAAATTGCCTAAAAGATAAATTTGTTCTTATACAAATATAATCTTTTTTTTCCACTTAAAACTTCTTTCCTCAAAGAGGTAACCATTTTAAATGTATTATTTATTTTTTATTATTTTTTTCTTTTTTGGCTGCCTCCCTGGCTCTGATCTGCCAGGGATCAGATCAGAGTCACAGTTGTGGCCTAACCTGTAGCTGCGGCAACGCAGGATCCTTAACCCACTGCTCAGGGTCAGGGATAGAACCTACTTCCCAATGTTCCCAAGACACTTTCTCAAGACACCACTGATCCCACTGTGCCACAGTGGGAACTCTGAGCTAACCATTTTTTATGGTAATGATTTCTTCTTTTCTTCTATGTTTTTTAACACCTAAATGTGCCATCCTAAGCAATATAGCTTATTTTTGCCAAATTTGAGGCTTTAGATAAAACATATATGCACAAGAATTTTCATTGCATTGTTCTTCATTATTTTGAAAAACTGGGTCCATGGCATAGGGGCTTAGATAAATTACGATGCATCATTACAGTTGAATTCTATGCAAATATTAAAAACAATGGGAATGAGCTGTATGAGCAAACACAGAAAGTGTCCAAAACAAGATGCACATGAGAAAAAGCACATCACAAATAATACATGTCAATTCTAATTTCATTTAGGAAACAAATTTTTGAGTGTCTGTGTGTGTGATGATGTATATAGATTAAACCATAAACAGCTATTATTGGAACTCAAGGAGGAATTATAAAGAAATTTCAGTTTCAAAATCACACATTTTTGTAATGCTTTGTTACAACATATACATACAGCTTTTGAAAGCAAGGGGGAAATGGTTATTTTTTAATTTGCCATCTCGGTCAGTAATAAATAAAACTGTCAAAGGTTCCAAAGAGAAAAAGTAACAAATTATAGATTTAACCCTTAGGATTTTCTTTAGTACTTGACATAGGATGTTCTTTTATCCACTCTTCCCAATTATTTCTACCGTTAATCAAAAAGCCATGAAAATCAGGAGTTCCCGTCGTGGCTCAGCGGTTTACGAGTCCAACTAAGAACCATGAGGTTGCAGGTTCGATCCCTGGCCTTGCTCAGCAGGTTAAGGATTCAGCGTTGCCGTGAGCTGTGGTGTAGGTTGCAGACGCAGCTCGGATCCCGCGTTGCTGTGGCTGTGACGAAGGCCGGTGGCTACAGCTCCTGTTAGACCCCTAGCCTGGGAACCTCCATATGCCGCAGGTGCGGCCCTAGATAAAAGCAAAACGACAAAAAAAAAAAAAAAAAAAAAAACCATGAAAATCAGGCAGTGTAAAAAAAGCTGAGCCTTAAGTATTAAAGCATATATTTCCTTTATCATAGCCCCCTTTTAAAAATTTCACAAATAGGAGTTCCCGTCATGGCTCAGTGGTTAACGACTCTGACTAGGAATCCATGAGATTGTGGGTTCGATCCTGGCCTTGCTCAGTGGGTTAATGATCCAGCGCTGCTGTGAGCTGTGGTGTACTTTGCAGATGCAGCTCAGATCTGGCGTTGCTGTGGCTGTGGTGTAGGCCAGCGGCTACAGCTCCGATTAGACCCCTAGGCTGGGAACCTCCATATGCCGAGTATGCAGCCCTAGAAAAGGCAAAAAGACAAAAAAAAACTTTTTCACAAATAATATATATTCATTTTAGAAAACTTGGAGAAGACTACAACAAACGAAACGTTACTACACACACACACTCACACACACAGAGTTCTCTTCTTTTGTAACAAATTTTTCTTTATATCGTATATATATATGTGTATATATATATATATTTTTTTTTTTTTTGGTCTTTTTGTCCTTCTGTGGCCGTACCTGTGGCATATGGAGGTTCCCAGGCTAGGGGTCGAATCGGAGCTGTAGCTGCCAGCCTACACCACAGCCACAGCAATGGGAGATCTGAGCCATGTCTTCGACCTACACCACAGCTCACGGCAACACTGAATCCTTAACCCACTGAGCGAGGCCAGGGATCAAACCCGTAACCTCATGGTTCCTAGTCGGATTCATTTCCACTGCACCACGACAGGAGCTCCTATATGGTATATTTTGAATGCTTTTCTTGTTAAAAATGTACTTGGAGTTCTCCTGTGGCACAGTGGGTTAAGGGTTCCTAGTCGGATTCATTTCCACTGCGCCACGACAGGAGCTCCTATATGGTATATTTTGAATGCTTTTCTTGTTAAAAATGTACTTGGAGTTCTCCTGTGGCACAGTGGGTTAAGGACCTGGCATTGTCGCCACAGTGGCTGGAGTCACTGCTGTGACACAAGTTTTATCCCTGGCCCAAGAACGTCCATATGCAGTGGGCATAGCCAAAAAATTTTTTAAAAAATTAAAATTAAAATATATTCATCATAATGATTAGGCCTACACATTACTCCATTACATCAAGAGTATATAAAGTGGTTATGAATAACTCTTGGATTTAGAAGTAAATTTTTACTGGGTTTGCAAATACCCAAAATATTTATGAGAAACTGTATGTACAATGTATGCACGTTTTTCTAGAAAGGGAGCCTGTATTCCTTCTCAGTTTCTCCAAGGATTAAGTGATAATTAAAGATGGGAAAAAAATAAAGAGTTGTGTCACTGCTAGGATACAGCTGTAAAGAGATGGCATGATGTCAGTCAATGCCTTCTTAATCATTTAGTTTGTATGCAGTTTTCACTGTTACAAGCAGTGCTGTAAGTAAATTTAGGAGTTTTCAATTTTGCTGTCCAGAAAAATACGAAAGGCAACGAGTACTGCGATATTATTGTTTCCTTGTGTTGAAAATCAGGTGAATGTGCTGCAGTTCAAACATCTATGCAGAAAACGTTCTCTTAGAGTCATCAAAGTAGAGATTAGAAACCCCTGGACACTGAAACCCCATGAGCTCAGTTACACAAAGCCTGTTTTTGGCTGCCAAACTAAGACAGTGATAAGCAAAAGAAAAGCAGGAAATTCAGATGGAAAGGAGGGAGGCAAAGATAGGAATAGGAAGGGGGAAAAAATGAAATTATGCAGTGGACATCAGATTTTGATGGAGTCAACCTGCCTTCCTTCTTTCCTTCTCACCTAAGAGCATCTCCCTTTCCCTCTAGGAAATTGCCTCGCTTCCATCACAGGTAATATTGGTACAGCTGTCAATCAACAGGACCCAACTCCCTCTGGTCAGAGGGTGGACTGCTGACCCAAGCTAGATCGAAAAGCTTCTCTCACCCTGAAAGCTGAATCTCCTACAGAAACCCCCAGAGGGAAGACCATCGGAGCTGAGTCATCCAATAGCAGCACCCTGCAAAATCAACTTATGACTTCCTTCTACAGAAGATCCCCTAAGGGCTCTTGGTTTCTGCCCTTCCTCAGACACAACTGTTCAACACTTCCTTCTAGTCTCTAAGCCTCACAAGATTTTTCCAATTAATTCCTTCTATTTGCTGTAGTTAGTGAAAGTCAGTGTCTGCTGTTTGCAACAACAAAAAAGCAAGTCCTAGTACAGTTAGAATTAGACTGATAGGTATAGTAAAAACGTATGGTTGACCCTTCGATATGCGTTGTTGTTTAAACACACAGCGCACACACATACACACAGGCCCAATAATGCCAAAATATCTGCTTTAGGTCTCACAACTCTTGGTGAAAGAGGCAGGGCCAGAGACAGATCTCTTCAATAAAACATAAAATCTTAAGGACATAAATAAGTGTCTTATTTCATGGTGAGTACCCCACCCCTAAAACAGTGAGGGACACAACCTAGGTGCCCCTCATTCAATAAATGATTGCTATTAGTGTTGTATAGTTCTCATTTTCATTTCCTGATTTAAAAACGAGAGGTGTCCAAGATACACTGTGAAATAAAAAAACACTTTGCAAAATGCTATACATCATGTGATCCTATTTTTGTAATCTTAAAATGTACTGTAATATTTATAATTGCATTGCATAAGAAGTGATCTGGAATTAGGTTCTCCGTCCTACCTGTTAAGAGTGGTTATCTCGGAGTGTCCGTCGTGGCACAGCGGAAACAAACCCAACTAGGAACCTTGAGGTTGCAGGTTCAATTCCTGGCCTCGCTCAGTAAGTTAAGGATCCAGCGTTGCCGTGAGCTGTGGTTGTAGGTCGCAGACGCGGCTCGGATCCCACGTTCCTGTGGCTGTGGTGTAAGCCAACAGCTGTAGCTCTGATTAGACCCCTAGCCTGGGAACCTCCATATGTTGCAGGTGTGGCCCTAAAAAGCAAAAAAAAAAAAAAAAAAAAAAAATGGAGTGGTTATCTCTGGCAGAAGAAAAGAAATAAGCACTTTTTAAAATATTTCGGTGTCATCTGAATATTTTTTATAGTTTAAATATATCCATTTTTGTGATTAGAAAATAATTATTTCACAGAAGGAAAGGGAATGAGGAAAAAGAGAGGAAAGAGGATGAAAAAGACATTAAGAAGGAAGGGAGTAAGCGGGGGGAAGCTAGAAAGGGATGAGAAGGCTGAAGGACAGTGACACACCTTGTGGAGCCCTGCCACGGATTCCCTGGTGATCATCAGGACTGTTAACCAGTATTCCATTTTCCTGCTTCCAGGCATGTGGTAAGACAGAACTTCCCACACCCCTGATGTTAGACATGGCCATGTGTCTTGCTTCGGCCAAAAGAAATGTGAATGGAAGCAAGTCATGTCACGTCCAAGCAGAAGCCTTTAAGGGTCAGTGTGTCACATTCGCTTCCCTTATCTACAGCAGATCTGTGTCTGGTCCTGCGTTCTCAGCAGACACAAGAGACTCCTTATGGCCTGGGTCCCTGAGTGAGGATGACAGAACACAGCCTCTCCCCAACCCCAACCCATGATGGACACAGAGCCTAAGTGAGAAATAAAGCTGTACTTAAGCCACTGAGATTTAGGGATATCTATTTTTATAACCTCAGAATATCATGGGATAGATCTACCCCAGGGCTGGAGGAGATACCATTGTCTGATAAGGTCTCTGCTGGGGACTGAATGTTTGTCATTCAGTGCTGAGCAGAGAATGATTCTCTCAAATTCATATGCCAATACACCCCAACTAAAATTCAAATGCTAATATCCCCCAAGTCAAATTCATATACTGATACCTAACCCTGTATTTGAACGACGTATATTTGAGATGCGGTCTTTGGGAAGTAATTAGGTTTAGGAGAGGTTATGAAGTTGGGGTCTTATGATGGGATTAGTACCCTTCTGAGAAGAGACAGCCCTCCATCCACCTCTTTCCATTGAATGAGGACACAGCAGGAAGGTGGCCATCTGCGAGCCAGGAAGAGAGTTCTCATCAGAACCCAACCATGCTGGCACCCTGATGTTAGACTGCCCAGCCTCCTCCAGAACTATGAGAAACAACTTCCTCTTGTTTAAACCGCCCATCTATGGTATTTTGCTATGGCAGCCCAAGCTGACTATTATAATCTCCTACAGAAAATCAAGGTTGTGTCAGTGTTAACTGAAGAGCCCAAGACTTGTTTTTCTAGCATTGTTCATGCTACTCTCTTTCATCCCATGCACCACTGCCATGCCCACCCCATTTTGCTCAGCTTATACAATTCTATTAGAAAATACCTGAGTATTTCATGATGCTAAGGCTATTTTTTTCACTCCCTTTTGTATGAAACCAGCCCTTTTTTCCTCTAAGAAATTTCTTGGACTATTCCATCCACTCAAATAGAGTCTAATCTAGATCTCCTTCCTAAGGGGTCTGGTCCCATCCAGGGTTTGTCATTTAACACTTTTATCTTATTTTGATTTGGTTAGTTCTGAAGGATTTTTTTCCATTTTTAGAATTTTTTAAAATCTTGGGATAATTGTACATTTATAGAAAAGTTGTAACTATGGTACTGAGCGTTTCCGAACCCATTCACCTAGCTTCCCCTTATGTTAACATAGGCACTTGTGAAAACTAAAAAGCTAATACTATTATAATACCATTAATTAAACCATAGACTTCATTCAGATTTTCCCAATATTCCTACTAATGTCCTTATTCTGTTCCAGGATTTAATCTAGGATAACACATTGCATTTAGTCACCAAATATGCTTTATCTCCTAAAATCTTTAAGAGTTTCTTTTCTTTTTTTAAGTCTTTAAAACTTTTGAAGAGTGCCCGTCAGGTATTTTGTAGAATGTTCCTCAATTTGGATTTGTCTGCCATTTTCTCAGAACTAGTCTGGGATTACGGACCTGGGGAAGAATACCACAAAACAAGATAAACCTCTCATCACATCAAATTAAGAGTATGCGATATCAGCATGACTTACTGTTAGTGATGTTAATCTTGACTGCTTGGGTAAGATGATGTCTACCATTTTTCTCCACTGTATTAGTTACTCTTTTCCCTTTCCATATTTGTTCCTTCGGTAGAGTCACCGAGTCCAGCATACCTTGTAGAGGAGGGCAGTTAAGGCCCCCTTTCCATCTTGGAAATCAGTCTCTCTCTCTCTCTCAGCTGCTGCGGGAGTCAGCTGCCATGTCAAATAAGCAACCCAATGGAGAGGGTCATATGCCAAAGAACAGAACCCTCCCACCAACAGCCACGTGAATGAGTCTGAAAGTTCATTCTCCAGCCCCAACTGACATGTTGACTGTATGCTCCTGAGAGATCCTGAGTTACAAATACCCAACTAAGCCAGTCTCAGATTCCTGAACCCAGAAACTATGTGAGCTAATAAATGTTGGTCCTTTGGGGGTGATTCATTGTACAGTAAGAGACAGGGAATTCACCAGGCAATGCTTTCTTTCACCTCTTTTTCTCTGGCTTTTCTCTCCGTATCTTCTTTTTTCTTTCCTCTCTTTTCATGTAATTCTTCAACTTCATGCCCTTGGTCAAAATGGGTACTTACATCTTTCTAGGTAACATCTCCTTGGTTCAAGGCACCAGACAACCCTAAACAGCAGCCTTTCAGTGACCCTCAATAGGTCATGTGCCTGACCCCTCTGGTCCAATTAATGTGGATGAAGTCAAGCTGTAGAAACATGGCTGCCTGGGATCTAATCCTTTGTGTGTCTGGAGAAGGGCAATTTTCAGAAGAAGAAGGTTAAGAGGGGCCTGGCAGCCAGGCCACCAGGATCCAACTCTACATGCCTCACCCACTCAAAGGAGTGAAAGATAAGACGTAAGTTTTCAGGTAGAACCCATATCCAGGAACTGATGTTGAAATGGGAAGCATGGTGAGTTGAGGACCTTCCTCAAGATCTTTAAAAACAGGCTACACCTACATCCATATTGCTGGACTGATTCTACCCAGAAATTGCAGGTGGGATAATATTTTTTATGAACAATTGGTAAACTCACAGACAAATGCGTAAATGTAGCATGTTACGTTACAAACAATGGAGTTCATGGCTCTGTCATCCCAGTCTTTGTGGACATCCTGGGATATTTTCAGCCCACAACTCAGTAAGTCTGATCTCTGTCAGATAGCTGTTATAAGGATTGGTTTAAAAATAAATACACCGTGGGTGAACTCCTTGAGGCAAAGCATGCACGAAGAAACAAGTGTCAGGATGAGTTAATACTAGGCTTGGGAGGAGTTCCTTTAGGGTTTCCAGATATTGAAGAAATCTAGCTCACCTTACTAGTTGGTGTCCAGCAACAGATGGATGCCAGTGGCCGGTCCTGTTGAAATCTACCACTCTGCCAGGAGGTAATGGAAATGGCAAAGTAACAGTATACAAGTAGATACAATTTCTGACAGTTAAATAAAATTAGCTCTTACAATGTAAGAACTGCCTGAGGTTTTCAATTGCTTTGAGACTTTAATCTAGATGCAGTTAATACACATGCATGTATCAGAAAATGGGAAAATAAATAACATACCCAAAATTCAGAATCCATTACGAACACAGATCATGTGCAAACATTTATTTCAGTGCTATTTAAAATATCCTTGAAACAACTATACCTCAATAATTTAAAAAAATTTTTTTAATTAGAAAAAGAAACTATCCGGGAGTTCCTGCTGTGGTGCAGCAGAAACGAATCTGACTAATATCCTTGAGGATGCAGGTTCAATCCCCGGCCTCGTTCAGTGGATCAGGGATCCAGCAACAGGGGATCCGGCGTTGCCATAAGCTGTGATGTAGGTCGCAGATGTAGCTTGGATCTAGCGTTGCTATGGCTGTGGTGTAGGCTGGCAGCTGCAGCTCTGATTCAGCCCCTAGCCTGGGAACTTCCATATGCCACAGGTGTGGCCCTAAAGAAAAGAAGAAAAGAAAAGAAAATATCCTTAAAATTAAGGATACAAAATGAATCCCTTTTAAGTGCAAAGTTATCTTGTTCAATCCACAGCCAGTCCCCTGCTAATCATTCCCTGCAGATCTGGTAGAGAGAGCTGATCACATCAATAATCAAGATTTGCTAAAACAAAACCAAAAAAAAAAAAAATCTTCTGAGTCATCAGGTTGTAGCTGGAGAACATCAGACACAATCTGCAGAGTTCTATGTGTTTAAAAATATCCTTTTCACTTTTAAGCTGGTTCTCTAGAATTTGACTGTACAATTTCAGCACTCCTCCTCTTACAGCTCTGATCTTTAGAAAGAGAATCACACCTCAAGCAGAGGCAATAATACACATCTATCATATAAGAATAATGACTTTACCACACACACACAGAAAGGGGACACCCAGAAGACATGTAGATGACACTGAGACGCTCATGTTTTGGCCCTTGTTAGTCCTGTGCCTTTTTGCTTTCAGCTCCATTCCTTAGGGAACTTCATTCCTCAGGCTCTGCTGCTCTCTGGCTTTCAAGCAGTTGGGCCTGATGGGAGGCACCAGTGCAAGACTGAAGGACAAGAGGAGGGCAGACTCTGCTGCCCTCCCCTCTGCTCTGCCTCACAGGGTACCTCTGACATTTCTTCAGGAAGCCCCTCCCTTCCAGATCCCAGTTTCTACCTGGCAGCCCTTTATAGCCCAGCTTCCAGCCAATGGCCCCCAATACTGAGCTTTGGTAACTTAGACCAAGTAACTTACTTGGAAACCTTCTCTCCCATAGAGACTGGTACTAGCATCCCACTATTTCTAACCTCACATCCCCTATATCACTTTTCAGCTTTTCATCACCTGTATAACCAAGTCCCTATATTAAATTCTCCTCTTTGAGATACCTAGGTGAACTGCAGTTTTCTTGTCTGGACCCTAAATGGCACAGGGACACAAAACCAAAACACATACGCTTTCAAAAGTCAAAAGTAACAAAACTATATAGAAACAGACTCACAGACATAGAGAACAGACTTGTGGTTGTCAAGGGAGATGGGAGGAAGGAGTGGGATGGATGGGGAATTTGGGGTTAGTAGATGCAAACTATTACATTTAGAATGGATGAGCAATGAGGTCCTCTTATACAGCACAGGGAACTATATCCAGTCTCTTAAGATAGACCATGATGGAAGATAATATAAGAAAAGGAAGGTATACATATATGTATCTAGGTCACTATGCAGAAACTGACATAACATTGTAAATCAACTATACTTTACTAAAACTTAAAAAGTAACAAAACTATATAATTAAATGAGTAAACTAGACCATCCAAAAAGTGATCATAGAAGGCAGAAATCAGAGAAGCCTAGAGTTAAACTTTTTCTTTTCTTTTCTTTTTTGATTTTAGGGCTACACCTGTGGCATATGGAGGTTCCCAGGCTGGGGGGTGCAATCGGAGCTACAGCTGTCGGCCTATGCCACAGCTGTAGCAATGCCATATCTGAGCTGAGTCTGCGACCTACATCACAGTTCACAGCAACACTGGATCCTCAACCCCACTGAGTGAGGCCAGGGACTGAACCTGCATTTTCACAGATCCTAGTCCAGTTCATTAACCGCTGAGCCAGGACAGGAACTCAGAGTTTAAATTTTTCTATGGTTCCTTGAATGACCTTTCTTCGATTTCTTGACCTTACAGCTTTAGTGTGCACAAATAATAGCTTTTCCCTCTGAGGACCTATCAAGTTATGCCATCCTTGGCATAGGATGCTGGTTAGTCTATTCATTGGTTTCCTGTAGTTACAGTCCAGTCAGCCTTGGTCCTCAAAGGACCAAACACAACAATAATGTTAGCTGACATTCACTAAACATTAAGTCTGGGTAAGGAACCTCGAATCAATTACCTGACTGATTTATACAAAATGACCTTATAAGGTAGATGCTATTATTATCTCCTCTTTTAAAATGAGGAATTTGAGGCTTAGAAATTAAATATTCTGTCTCTGAACATGGTTGCCTACTGCTGCATCTTCTGTGACAACTGTGTCTTCAGTGGCCCCCTCCTCCCAGAAGGCCCAGGGAGTAAGGTTCTAGGAGATACTGAGAAGAGAGGAGGGTCCATAGGATGGAGCCTGGCTGTGGAAAGTCTTGCAAACCAGGTCTAGTAGGTACATTTACATATTCATTAGATTCCCCATGAAGGGAATGATATTAATATAAAGCATAACCTTTGTAGTTAGTGACAAGTGATTCGGTTTGAATTTTTTTTTTTTTTTAATAAGAAAGGACTTGGCCTGCTTCTGGAAGGATCTGGAGACTTTCTCTCGTTGACAAGGAACAGTATCGATATTGTGTTCACAGTCTCACGTGAGCACAATTATTTGAAGTCCATTTATGATTCCTATCATTCAAAGAAAAGGCAGTTGCCAGATTTAGGAACTGAAAAATCACACCTTCCCAAAGTAGACTTGTTACCATCTACCTCCACCTCCACACAAAATGTATAGAAAACAATTCAGGTTATTCTACCAAATGCTCTAACCACAGCTCAAAGCATTGCAATGATCTTTCCTGCCTATTATGTTAAAAAGAGTAAATACTCAATTTTCACACAGAGTGATGGACAAGATTGTCTTCCTATGCAGATATCTGCTAAGGTTTTTTTTTTTTTTTTTTTAAATTTAATTGCGCCTGTTCAAAGTTAGGACCACTGGGCTTTTGAATGAGTTAGCAAAAAAGCAAAACTGGACCCACAACCTACAATTCTCCTATACAGATGTGTGCAAACACACACATACACACTTCTTTTTTTGTCTTTTTGTCTTTTTAGGAGGACCATGGAGGTTCCCAGGCTAGGGGTCTAATCAGAGCTACAGGTGCTGGCCTATATCACAGCCACAGTAACGCAGGATCCGAGGCACGTCTGCGACCTACACCACAGCTCACGGCAAAGCCAGATCCTCAACTCACTGAGTGAGGCCAGGGATCGAACCCACAACCTCATGGTTCCTAGTCAGATTCCTTTCTGCCGCGTCACCATGGGAACTCCACACATACACACATTCAAACAGGTATATACCTCACTTTGACTGCCTTGCTGTTAAGGCAGAAAATGCAAGCCTGTACCTACACCCAGGGGTAAGGATTTGCTCTGGAGAATGCAGGATCAAATGAAGAATTTAAAAAGAGTGCTCAATGAGAACAGCAGCCTCTTATTAGCCCTGGTTATGCAGAACCACAGGTGGGTCAGTGATGATTAAGGAATTCACATGGCCACCACCAACATTACCCTTTCAGAGCCTGGCTGGCAACTTAGAGAGAGTGTTTCTGCAGAATGATGGAGTTCTAGGTTGTAAAACAGGGAAACAAACTTTCATACTTGATGTACATCCAAAAAAAAAAAAAAACCAACAAGAAAATGTCTCTACTCCCACCCCGAATAGGAAGTCTAATCAAAGTGTCAAGGGTGAATTCCAGCAACCTTGATTCAGAATTTGAATGCAAAAACATGCCATTTTATACCATGAGGAAGAATTCTGAGAAAAGGTAGAAGGTGCCTCTGAATCTGGTTTAGTTTCAAAGTTCAAATTTATTTTCTTAATTTCCAATTTTCATGGTATTGTGAATAGAACACTTGAAAAAAATCTAGGCTTATCTCTAACGCTGCAGCCTTGGACACATTATTTGACTTCACTTTATAAAATGGGCATACTTGTGAGCTGTGGTGTAGGTTGCAGACGCGGCGTGGACCCTGAATTGCTGTGGCTGTGGTGCAGGCAGGCAGCTGCAGCTCTGATTGGACCCCGAGCCTGGGAACTTCCATATGCCAAATGTGTGGCCCTACAAAACAAATAAATACACAAAACGGGTGTCTTAACTTTTGCCTCAAAGGCAGGAAAAGTTTTCAGTCACTGTGTCCTGGTATACACCAATATGGCTATATCAAATATTAAAATATTTAGATATTTTGACAGTAATTGATATAATAGAGCTGCATTCCTTGACTTCATGCATGATAACCATCCCCTACCTGCTGCCCTAGCCACCCAGAGTTTATTTCTCAGAATCCCCTGATCTAGATCTAGATCTCTCCATTAGCTAAGGAGTTGAAATCTGACCCTGCAGAGGATCCAGAGACCCTGCTCCATTGCCAACACCAGTGGGGCCCTGACTGGTCATTGGTGCTCACACTAATACTGGTTATCAAGCACTGAACGTGAGCTTCATAGGGTGGTTGTGGAGATGGAATGGCATCACACAACAGGATATGTGTAAGACATCATTCAACTCTCCACATGCTTTAATTCTGTCCTAGAGAAAAGCTGCTTGATGCATAAGCTCACACTCAAGAGTATCTGCTCCATTAGAAGAATAACTTGGATTTTTAAACTCCAGCCCAGTACATCTGTAGATAAGGCATTGCACATTTTGCAAAGTCGTATAAGGCACATCGTAACTTTCAAGAAGCCCCATCTAGCTCAGAGACCAATTTGGAAAGAGGACCTAGGAGCCAGCCTGAAAGAGCTACTAAGGGCCAAAGTCAGAAAATTCAAGCCACAAGAGAAATAGAGATAGTACTGGGTTATAAAACAAAGAATAACATAAATATTTATGTGTCCAAAATGATATAAATAAATGGGGGAGAGGAAATGTATCTTCCTTATAGTGCTTTTTAGCTAACATTTCTCCACTAGATTTTCCACTTTGGAGACTATTTTACACTAGGATGCTGGTGGTTTGGGTGCTGCTGAGCATTCAGCCCCTCACTCTTTGACTTCGTCACACGCACTTTCCAAAGAGTATTTTGACCTCTCTTTTGGAGGAATTCTCTGTGTCATCACAGGGTTGGTACAAAGCTACCATTCCCAGAAGCTACTTCTCACTGCTGTCTCCTTTTAAAACAGAAACAGAGATCAGATGTTTGTTGCTCTCTTTCCGACATATACACAACCACAAGGCCTGTCTCCCACTTTGAATCTCACATGCATGATACAAACATGGAGGAGATCATTGGAGGTTGAAAATTTGGTGGTATCTTTTTTTTTTTTTTTTTTTTTTGTCTTCTTAGGGCTGCACTTGCGGCATATGGAGGTTCCCAGACGAGGGGCTGAATAGGAGCTGTAGCCGCCTGCCTATACCACAGCCACAGCAACCCGGGATCCAAGCTGCATAGGCAACCTGCATCACAAGAGGAACTCCTTTGGTGGTGTCTTGACCATACCTGAGCTATAGTCCCTGAGACCAAGCTTCTGAGATTCCCTTGCTCTCAGTTTTTCAACCCTGTTCCTCTAGCTTGCTTTTCAGCCATTGATATCCTTCCAATTGATTCATTTCCTTTTTACTTAAGATAGCAGGTGTCCATTGACTGTTGCTTGCAACTAGGAAGCTGACAAATGAAGCGCTTTTACTCCTGTTTACCCATCCAGCTAGCGCAGTTGTTCTCAAACTTCAGTGTGTATCAGAATCACTGGGGGTGCTCATTAAAAATGCCCCCCTCCAAGAGAGCTCATCCAGTAGGTGTGAGGTGGTGCCAGGAATCTGATTTGAGTAAGCATTGAAAAGCACAGTGTTTTCACTTGCTGCTGTATTGTTTTGAGCAAAATACGTGGAATTCACTGACCTATCCTCTTGCCTAGTACAGAGCCCAGCTGGCAGAGAAAAGGACCACAGGAAAATACTTTTAGATACAACATTCATCCTCAGTCCCACCAGCACTCTCCCAGGTGAATGCAAAAGAACCCTCACTTTCCATGCCAAGATCAACCACTGCCTCATCTTAATGGTAGACAGTATAATCAAATAATTCAAAGCCTACTAAACTATCTCAAAACCTACTATATTAATTCTCAAATGGTCAAATAAGCTTGGAAAAAGCTCTGTATTAGCATGGTCCAACAGAAATATACAGCAAGCCATGTATGTAATTTTAAGGTTATGATGGCCACATTAAATAAAGGTAAAATGAAACAGGTGAAATTAATTTTAATGCTCTATTTATTTAACCCAATACATAACAATCAGTACCATTTCAAGGTGTAATCAATAGAAAATATTTATTATTGAGATACTTTATATCTTTTCTCCTGTAGGACATTGTGCATTTTCCACTTCCAGGATATCTCAACTCTGATCAGCCACAGGTCAAGGGCTCAATAGCCATGTGACAAGTGGCTGCCAACTGGACAGCACAGCTCTACATACAATACACCTCTCTAGGGATGCAGAGAACACATTAGTTCACTAAAGCTCTAAGAAATTCTATCCTAAGAAGACCTACTTCATTTTATCCCAGAATTTTTCAAACTTATTTGACCATGGTATATGTGCGCGCGTGCGCGCGCACACACACACACACACACACACTGGCTTTGGAACACATTTAAATCCTACAAAATTTGTCCTTCTGAAGACATTTTTTTGGGGGGTTTGGGTTTTTTTTTTTTTTTTTTTGCCTTTTTAGGGCCGCACCCAAATCATACGGAGGTTCCCAGGCAAGGAGTCCAATTGGAGCTGTAGCTGCCGGCCTATGCCACAGCCATAGCAACTCAGGATCTGAGCTGCATCTGCAACCGACACCACAGCTCAAGGCAATGCCAGATCCTTAACCCTTAAGCGAGGGCAGGGATTGAATCCGCATCCTCATGGATGCTGGTCAGGTTTGTTAACCACTGAGCCTCGACAGGAACTCCCTGAAGACATGTGTTTTAAAAAAAAAAAACTTTCTGGGGACCAATCCAAAAGAAAATCACTACTTTGATATCAATCTACGCAGCTGAATCTAGACAACATGGTGAGAGTGTGCACATGAGGAAATGTACATATGAGGGTATATCTGTGGTGTCTTGAGTGTTTGTGCACATTGATGGCTGAAGATATATGGGTATGAGGGTGTATATGAAGGTGTGTGAGTGTGTTTGCTTGCTGGAAACTTCAACAGAATTTTAAAATCTATTTTTTCTTATTAACAATGAATTTTATTTCAGTTTTAGGTGTACAAGATCATAAGTCAATTCGATAGATTTTGTGTCCCAAACCCACAGTGTATCCCCCCACCCCCCAGACTGTCTTATTTGAAAAACCAAGGTTTTCCAAAATCTGTGAGTCATTGCCTGTTCTTATCAAAGAAGTTCATTGTGTCTCTTTAGTTTCCACATGTAAGCGGTAGCATTGGGTGTTGCTGTCTAATTGTCTGACTGGTTTCACTTCGTATGATAATTTCTAGGTTCATCCATGTTGCTATAAATGTTGTTATTCAGTTCCTTTTAATGGCTGAGTAATATTCCACTGTGTGTATGTACCATATCTTCCCTATCCACTCCTCTGTCGATGGGCATTTAGGTTGTTTCCATGACCTGGCTTCTTCCCTCTCTAGCTGCTTTAGATGAGTTAGGTTGTTTATTTGAGCTTTTTCTTGTTTCCTGAGGTAGGCTTGTATTGCTGTATACTTTCCTCTTAGAACTGCTTTTGCTGCATCCCAGAGGTTTTGAAGTGTCGTGTCTTTGTTGTCATTTGCTTCTAGGTATTTTTTAATTTCCTCTTTGATTTCTTCAGTGATCCATTGGTTGTTTTCTTGTTTTTGTATCCATTCGGCTAGTCTATGTCTTTTGGTTTAGGCATTCAGTCCATTAACATTTAAGGTAATTACAGATATATATGTTCTTATTGCCATTGTATTAACTGTTTGGGGTTTTTGTTGCTCTTTTTTTTTTTTTTTTTACCCTGAAGTTTTGATATAGGAGTCTATATACAAATGAGATTGTTTTAAGTTGTTGGTTTCTTAATTGCTCGTGAATCTCCAGTGACCTTATTTGTGCTCTCTTCTCACGATTTCTGATTTTGGTAGCATGGATGATTTCGTATCTTTACTGTATATATGCCTTTACTGGTGAGCCTTGTCATTTGTGGTGTTTTTGTTTCTGGTTGTGGCCTTTTCCTTTCTGACTAGAGAAGTTCCTTTAAGATTTGTTGTAAAGCTGGTTTAGTGTTGCAGAAATCTCTTAGCTTTTGCTTATCTGTAAAGGTTCTGATCTCTCCTTCAAATATTAATGTGAGCCTTGCAGGGTAAAGCAATCTTGGTTGGAAGTTTTCCCCTTTCATCACATTAGGTATATCATGCCACTCCCTTCTGGCCTGTAGAGTTTCAGATGAGAAATCTGCTGATAACCTTATTGGGGTTCCCTTGTATGTCATTTGTTTCTTTTCCCTAGCTGCTTTCAGCTGATAACCTTATTGGGGTTCCCTTGTATGTCATTTGTTTCTTTTCCCTAGCTGCTTTCCAAATATTCTCTTTGTCTTTAATTTTGGTCATTTTGATTAATATGTGTCTCGGGGTGTTCCTCCTTGGGTTTATTTTTATATGGTACTCGTTGTGCTTCCTGAATTTAACTGAGTGGTTCCTTTCCCATATTAGGGAAGTTTTCGGCTATTATCTCTTCAAATATTTTTTCTGTCCCCTTCTCTCTCTCTTCTCCCTCTGGCACTCTATAATACGGATATTGGTGTGTTTAACATTATCCCAGAGTTCTCTGAGACTCAGCTCATTTCCTTTCAATCTTTTATCTCTTTTTTCTTCTGCATTAGTGATTTCCACTAATCTGTCCTCCGCCTCACTGATTTGTTCTTCTGCCTCCTGTATTCTACTGTTGGCTGCTTCTAAGGAATTTTTTATTTCAGTTATTGTATTTTGCATCTCTTCTTGTTTAATTTTTACAGCTTGTATTTCTCTGCTCAGTGTTTCCTGTAAATGATCAATCTTTGCCTCCAATCTATTTCCAATGCCTTGCATCATCTTCAGCATCAACAGTCTAAAGTCTCTTTCTGGGAGGCTGATAATCTCCTCATCACTGAGCTGTTTTTCTGGGCTTTTCTCT
>PVHT021183699.1:52485225-52514377 GCA_004024745.2 Catagonus wagneri | reverse complement strand
GGGTTTATGGCCGCACCCGCGGCATGTGGAGGTTCCCAGGCTAGGGGTCTAATCGGAGCTGTGGCCACTGGCCTGCGCCGCAGCCACAGCAACGCAGGATCCGAGCCGCGTCTGCAACCTACACCACAGCTCACGGCAACGCCGGACCGTTAACCCACTGAGCAAGGGCAGGGATCGAACCCGCAACCTCATGGTTCCTTGTCAGATTCGTTAACCACTGCGCCACGACGGGAACTCCAGGTAATTCGTTCCTTTTAATGGCTGAGTAATATTCCATTGTGTATATGTACCATATCTTCCCTATCCACTCCTCTGTCGATGGGCATTTAGGTTGTTTCCATGACCTGGCTATTGCATAGAGCAGCTCCTTTATTTATATACGTGCCCCTTTATTGAATTCCTTTGTTCTCACGTCTAAATGATCACTTCTTTCATCCTTACTAGTACAAGCAACAGTCTGTTGAGTGTCTTCTGTATACAGGCTCTTTCAATAGAGCCGGAGGTAGAGAGCTCAGTAGAGCTCTCTCAATAGAGAGGTAGCTGGCATTACTTACATCTTACAGTGAGGATTAGTGACTTACCAAAGGTCACACAGCTAGTAACTGGGAGGGCTAGAGTGCAAGATCGGTCTACCGGATTCCAGAGTCCACTCCCTTTCCACTGCACTTCACTATATTAATTCTCTTGTTCTATTATTCAACCCAAATCTCTTGACTCTCTGCTGAGCTGGTATAGCCTATTGTGAATCACAAAAGACTCAATCCCTGTCTTCCAAGAGCTCAAAGTCTAGTAAGAGAGATAAGGTCAATGTAATTACAATATAAGTACTATATTGTAGTAGTTATACTACTATATTATAGTAGACAGAAGCATGCATACATTGCAAAATTACATCTATAGCCCATACCTCTTGCCTGAGTTCCATGCCCATATCATCAAGGAACATTTTCATTTGGATATTGTTTCATTTGGACATTTCATTTTGGATATTGTTTATATTATCTTTTGCTGCCTAACAAAAACCCAAAGTTTACTCCTTTAAAATAACAATGATTTATTTTTTCTCTTCAATTTTTGGATCAACTGAGCTCAGCTGAGCGTTTCTTCTGCTGAAGTTACCTCCCTGTCTGCACCCAGCTAGTAGTTTGGTCAAAGCTAAAACATTCAAGATGTACTCTCAACAGCCCTGCATCTTTCTGCTCAAGGCCTCTCAACATTCTGTGGTTTAGCCTGAGCTTCCTTATATCATGGTGGCTGATTCTAAGAGGATAAGACTCAATGCCTAGACACTCATCAAGCCTCTTCTTGCATTACGTTAATGTCTCATTGGCCAAATAAGTCACACGGCCAACCACAGAGTCAAAATGACAGGGGACTATACAAGAGCACGACCATTGAAGCCATGGATTGCTAGGGACAAACATTGAGCTGGTCCATTGTAGGGGCCCATTTTTTACCTCCATATCTTAAACTGAAATCTCCATGTGCCTTCAAAACAATCTCACATTGGGAATTATTGTCATGGCTCAGCAGTAAAAGACCCAACTAGTATCTATGAGGATGTGGGTTTGATCCCTGGCCTTGCTCATTGGGTAAAGTATCTGTTGTTGCCCTGAGTTGTGGTGTAGGTTGTAGATATGGCTCAGATCCCACATTGCTATGGCTGTGGCATAGGCTAGCAGCTGCAGCTCCGATTCAACCCCTGGTCTGGGAACTTCCATATGGTGCAGGTGAGGCCCAAAAAAGAAAAAAATTGCACAAAAAACAAAAACAATCTCACGTTGCAACTTTTATTTCTAGTATTGCCATTCTCAAAATCATTATTGTTGACTCCAAAATCTATCCTAACTACACCTAACTAGTTTCCAACCCTTTGCAATTTTTCCTGTAAAATATCTCACATTCCTTCCCTCCTTTTTCATATGACCACCACTACTGTTGTTCAGGACAGTCGACACTAACCTAGAGGATGCCATCTGTGTGCCGGTACCCACCACCATGCTATTCTAAGGTTATATGGTATGCAGGAGAGGGTGATCATCATTTGAGGATCTTGGGTGCCTAGGACAGCTGGAGTCTCTGGACAGGTCACTCCCAACCAGGAGCTGAATTTGTCCCAGTGAGCAATACATATGTCATTTTCACATGTTCCATAATATGAACATTTTGGAAAACACTGTTGTAACAATCTCCTGCCTTCTAACCATCTTTCTAATCATCACCAGGTTAATCTTACCATAACAAAGCTAATGCTCTCTCACTTAGGAAACCACTTTATATTTTATTTTTCTCTTACCATCGTAAGTTGCCTGTTGCACACAGTTCAAAAATTTCTGCATCTGACTTAAACCTGCTTTTCAGTTTTCTGCCTAGTCCTCCACAAAGAATACACTCTACAAGATCCCGTTGTGGCTCATCAGTAACAAATCCGACTAGTATCCCTGAGAATGAAGCTTCAACCCCTGCCCTTTCTTAGTATCTGGCATTGCCGTGAACTGTGGTGTAGACTGAAGACACGGCTCAGATCTTGCTATGGTTCCAATTCAACCTCTAGCCTGGAAACTTCCATATGCTGCAGGTACTATGTGGCATGTGTGGCCTTAAAAAGAAAAAAAAAAAATACACTTCTACCAAACTGGTCTGCTTAGCACCTCCTAAGAATGCCTTGTTATTTTCTGCTTCCCTGTCTCAGGGCAAACCCACGCTATTAGAGAACTCCCAAACCCCAACTATCCTTCAAATCCATTTGAAGTTTCTCATCCTCCATGAAAGCTGCCACGTTATTCTGGCCCATGGTGATGTCTCTGTTTTGCCTGTGACCTACAAGATGATATGGTTTATAATTCTACACTACCTGTTGGGTAGTTACTAGCCTCATGTGGCTATTGAAATTTGAATAAAACTAAAATTCAATTTATCAATCACACTGGCTGGATTTTTTCTTTTCTTCCTTTCTTTCTTCTTCTTTTTAAAAATGGCTTCACCCATGGTATATGGAAATTCCTGGGACAGGGATTGAATCCAAATGACAGCTGTGACCACTGCTACAAAGCTGGTTCTTTAACCCACTGTGCTGGGCCAGGGATGGAACCCGTGCCTCTGCAGTGATCAGAGCCACTGCAGTCGTATTCTTAACCCACTGTGCCATCAGTAGGAACTCCTTACTGGATGCATTTCTAGTGCTCAGAACCACAGTGACTTGTAGCCGCCATATTGCACAGCACAGACATAGAGAATTTCCATCACTGCGGAAAATTCTATTAGAAAGCTAAGTCTATGCCAGTTACTTGGCATTTAATCATTCTTCCTGATTTTGCATTGGCTTTTCCATAGCCAATTTCTGCCATTTTTGTTTGTTTTTGTTTTGTTTTTTGCTTTTTAGGGATGCACCTACAGCATATGTAGGTTCCCAGGCTAGGAACTGAATCAGAGCTACACCCGTCAGCCTATGCCACAGCCACAGCTACATGGGATCTGAGCCACGTCAGATCTTGGGATCCTTAACCCACTGAGCGAGGCTGGGAATTGAACCCACATCCTTATGGATCCTAGTTGGGATCGTTAACCACGAAGCCAGGTAAGGAATGCCCCAGTTTCTAACTCTCTTATGGCTTTGCTGCCTCCTATTACAGAGCATGAAAAACCCAGATACTTCTATTTCCAGTTCCCTTGCAAGTAGGCTTGACCTTCTGCCCCAGATCTGGCTGATGCATTATAAAAGTATGCTTACTGGGAGGGCAAAAGCTCTTTTGTATGACCAAAGAGAGAAGTCTTCAAGGAGATCTCTCTCACTAGATGCCCCATTCATTGCCTTTGGACGTAGACAGGTGAGGATGTCTTATTTAAATGTGTAGCAAGAGTCTCATGATCCTAAAGGAAAGACCAGGACCACCTCCATAACTATCTTGAAATGGTTAAACCACTCAATCAGCCCTAGGACCCTAGGACTGCTAACCCAGAAGCATCTCGGCAAATAGTCAATTACATTATCGACTGGAATCTCTGGACTTACTACTACTTAAGCCTCTATCAGTTATAATATTAATTATGAGTTCTAATGCTATGCACTGACTGCACCTTTAGTAAATGTATAGGCCCTGCCTCTTCAACCACGTTGCAAATATGTTAAAGCAAGAATATCTTTATAACATCTTTCTGACTCAGCCACTGCACACAGTAGGTGCTTAGTAAACTCAGGTGAGCTGAATGATTTCTCACTGCTTTGGGAAATCAGCCATGAGGGGCTCCTGGGCTGGACCTCCGGCTTGTGAATTTCTCTTCCTAAACTCTCTAATCTTAGCCTATGTGAAAAAGTGTGTCATTTTAACAACAGCAACACTTCAATCTATATTTGTACCTGAAAGTTACACTAGAAAGGTGAGAAAGGAAGAAATACAGTTCTTCATTTTTACCTCCAAGATACACCCAAGACATATCAATTAAAAAAATTAATCTGGTAGCATGAGGTCAGTAAAAATTTAAAAGGAAGTTTTTGAGTCTCATTGAAAGTATTGCTAGGTAATTTAGTCACACTTAGCTTTGAGAATCATTTGCAGTATACGGTGTATGTGGTGTGGTGTGTGTGTGTGTGTGAAAGAGAAAGAGATAAATTTGTTATTATCAAAAATGTGTGAACTAAAATAGAATATTATTGAGTCCACTTTATATGTTTCTTTAAGCCCTTTGTTTTTCAACCCATGTCAAAGTTCTAGGTCTTGAATCAATAGGAATTCTCGATTTCATTCATTCATTCTTTTAACACCCTTCATTGAGTACCCAACAGACACCAAAGATCCAAAAAATGAAAAAACACATGCTCCTCTTCACTAAGTTATCTATAGTACAATTATTGAGCAATTTTTTTCTCCTTTGACCCATTCCCTAACCCTGGCACAAGGGATCATTCATGTCCCCAGGTATGGGGCTAGATCTAAGGCCAGCTCTAAGGCTGGAAGTGACTGGCCCACAAGGCTGAGTGAATAGTCCCACAACTGAAACTGAGCTTGATTTTCTGAACTCCATTTTCCCTTCCCTCCATGCTGGGAGGCATGATGGGAAAAGGTTTTAGAAAATGCTCTGGAATCAGAATCAAATTCCCACAGCTGCCATGTGCTAGGCCTGATGATGGTGAATTACACAACAGCCCTGTTCTTTTCCCTGCTAAGTAGAGATCATCCTAGTATCTATCCCACAGAGTTAGTGGGATTATATTATATGCTCTTTTTGATTAGCTCATATTAAGTGCTTAATAATTGTTAGACCACATAATGAACCATTTTAAGGCATCAATTAAAGTGAACCAAGTGCATGATGCAATGAGCAAAAACTGTCTGGAGATGATCGTGTGTATTAACTCCAGATTTAGTGGACAACAGGCTGGCTGGGCTCAGGTCAGAGGTGCCCCTCTCTTCTACAAGGAGAGGCTGCACTCAAGTGCAGTTTCCCATGGGGTGGGGGCTCTCTTTCTCTTATGGGAAAGGCTGCAATATCCCATAGGCTTGAAGGTCTCCAGGTACTGGGCAGCTGGTACTGACAGAAAACCCTTCCTGAAGAGCTGATCCTCAAATTCAGACCACCCAGGGCTAATAAACCCGTGATTTCCCACATGGGAGAGACTGCAGTGCAATACCCTGGTCTGGTATGGATACTTGTGGAATAATGAGAGAATGGGGATTCTTCTCTTGCTGATCTTGGCCTGCCTAAGTTTCTCCTTTCTCCATCAAAGGCTGTTCCATGGAGATTGTCTTGAACTCTTGTGCATGGACAGATGAAGGCTCAGAGGGACCCAGCTTGTCTAATAAGTAGGTACAAGATAGATACCAACCGACTGGATGGTACTTGCACAGCCTACTGTATCTGTAGGAAAAGAACCCAACAAGCTTTGAGACAAAGAGCATCCAGAGAAACCCCACATACCCTGAAAGAAACAGAATTTGAGTGCCCAATTCCCTTTTTCTCACTCAATGTATATAGTACTTTTCATGCACAATATTTGTATTTATGATTCTGTATTCTTCTTTAACAAGTCCCCCAGTTTCAGGTCACAGAGGCCTTGGCTAGGTGGATCAGCAATGTTGTTTCAAGGCAAGAGGAAAGACAGTGACTGCACTATTGCCACCTTTGTCACAAATGGAGCGCCCTGTTACACCCAACCTCTTCACTTTATTAATGAAGAAACTGAGGACTGCAGAGAAGTGACTTGATCTTTCTTGGCACTGCAATCCGTGATGATAATGGGAACTTACATCTCCCATCCTCGTGTTTGTCTCCTTCAAACACCAGCAGAAGTCAAGTCAATTCTGTAGTTTAGGAGAACCAACTCCAAATGTAGTGTCTGTTTGTTTATTTGTTTTTTACCCGCGTTGCACCTGAGGTTTGCAGATGTTTCCAGGCCAGGGATAAAACCTGCTCCACAGCAGTGATCTTTAACCTGCTGCACCACAAGAGAGCTCCTGCAGCGATTTTATTTTTTGCCACCTTGTGGCATATGGAGTTCTTGGGCTGAGTCACTGCTACTGCAAGTAATGCTGGATCCTTAATCCTTAACCCACTCTGTAGGGCTGGGGATAGAACCAATGTCTCAGCACTCCAAAGACAACCCTGAACCTGTTGTATCACAGTGGGAACTCCCTGTGGTGCTTTTTTTTTTTTTCAGTCTTTTTGTCTTTTTGCCACAAGTGTGGCATATGGAGGTTCCCAGGCTAGGGGTCTAATCAGAGCTGTAGCCGCCAGCCCAAACCAGAGCCACAGCAACGCAGGATCTGAGCCGCGTCTGCAACCTACACCACAGCTCTTGGCAACACCGGATCCTTAAGCCACCGAGCAAGGCCAGGGATCAAACCCGCAACCTCGTGGTTCCTAGTTGGATTTGTTAATCACTAAGCCATGATGGGAACTCCTATAGTGCCCTTTTAATGGTTGAAGTCAGAGGCTCTCTGCTTCCCTGCCATGGTGCAGAACAGAGGAATCCTTGCTGTGGCCAGAGCTCCAGGGCCAAGTGCTGGGATGCAGCCTCCCTGGTACCCTAGTAGCTGTTCGCTCCTGAGGTCTTGCCATCCCCACACTCCACACCCACCCAGGGCATGGACAGCCAGTGGGCATGGGTTCTCCAGGTACAGGTGGGACACGCTGATCTCTAGCCCTTTCTCTACTTTTTTTTTTTTTTCCCCCAATGGCCATACCTGCAGCCAGTCCAGGGGTTGAATCTGAGCCACAGCTGCTGACCTTTCTGAGACACAGCTGCTGACCTTCGCCACAGCTGTAACAACGTTGGATCCTTTAACCCACTGCCGCAGGGGGTGGTGTGGGGGAATCGAACCTGTGCCACCATAGCGACCAAAGCTGCTGCAGTCGAATTCTTAACCCACTGTGCCACAGCGACAACTCCTCTTTCCACTTTCTAAAACACTCCTAGTCATAACCTAACTAATCTCTCCTGCTCTGTCCGGCAGCTTTTGCCTCCTTTGGGATTTTGTCATGCATCTTTTGCTTCTATCCCAGTCCAAACTTCTTGTTTCCCAGAGCATGAGCTCTGCAGTCAGACAGTCTGAGTTAAAACCCCAGCCTTTCCTGGCAGTGTGACTTAGGCAAGGTACTGAACTACTTCTCTGCTCCTCCGCATCACGATCTACAAAGATAACAATAGTACCCACTTTAGAGGGTTGTTGCAAGGATAGTAAGTTAATATACATGAAGTGCTTGCAACACCTTGGTATGTAGCCAGTTGCTGATTATCATCTCTCAGCCTTCCCCATAACCCCAAGAGGTAAGCATTACAAAATTAACTTTATAGACTAGAATAAGGATACACTGCTACTCTGGGAATTGTGTAGACATTGATTTCATTTATATTAGGTAGCATATTCCCACGGGGGTTTTCAAAAAGGGACTTAGGCAATATCCAAGTTTATTTTTAAAGCTGGAGTAAATTATTCTCTAAGTATAACTGAGCACTTTGAAGAGTCCAGTAGGAAACGATATTCACTACTAAATGGTAATCTTAGCTATTCATGGTAATTAAAAAAAAATCTCCCTTTGACTGATCCTCAGGGAGAGACAGCTTCTTCAAACAGCTGGGAGATATTCTGTAAATCTCAGGTAATATTATTCCTGTAATTCATTATTTATTTGCACATAGGCAAGTGCTGACTCAACTGGCAGGAGATAGGTCATTACTTCACTAGTGTCTCATTATTAGTCTTATTACTTCCAATATCTCTATTTTGGTGATATGCCCCCAGATCTTCTGGGACAGGTAATTTTAAAGGTCCCATTGTATTCTCCTTCAAATTATCCAAATCTCTCTAAGGAAGTACCAATAGTAGACCATCTCAAGTCATCTCCCAGACTGACAGTGGCACCCACAAGTAGAATTGTTTTTCATAGTGTGTGCTTGGATTTCAACTTGGAAAATACCTTCACCAAGCCTGATAGATGACTGAGGCAGTCATTTTGAGAGCACAACCATAAAAGACATACCTTGGTTAGGAGAGTCTGGGTGGTGGAGGCTGAGGGTCTAGGGTAAGACCCTCCCTTTGCCATTTAGCTGTGGGATCACAGACAAATGGCTTAAGATTTGTTCTTGGGAATGAAGGTCTCTGAACCCCTGCCACTTGCCCTCCTTCTACTTTAAAGCCAAATGTCCAAGTTCCTCTATAAACTGGTAACAAAAAACAAACACACACCCAAAAATGCTGTGTCTCCATCTTAGGCTGAGTCAGGAGTTCCTAGTTAACTCAGAGCTGATATTTATCTGGTGTGCACTGGTAAATAACAGCTGTCTTCCTTTCTGGTTAGGCCAGCATCCATTCTTTTTGCTTATATTCACCCTGCCCTGAATTTTATGTATTTTGGCAACATCCTTCTCCTCCTCTTCCCCTCCCAGATTAAGAGAGTTAAGGTGTATGTGAGCTCTGGGGTCAGAAAGACCCAGGTCTGAATCCTGACTCTGCCTCCCATCAGCTCTGTGATCTTGGGCAAGTTATTTAAGCTCTATTGCCTTAACTGCTGTTAAGTGGGGACAATAGCAGGCACTACTAGACATTAAATGAGCATCAAGCTCAGTGTTTGGCGTAATGTACACACCCAATAAATGCTTGCTATTGTCATTAAAGTAAAAAAGAAAAAAACCTTCAAAGTCTTCAGCTATAAAATGCTAATTAAAAACCTGTCCAATATGAAGGTTAATGGAAAAACTAACAATTGCGGAGAAAACCTGCACTTATAAAAAGGAAAATTATACCAAAAAAAAGAAGAAATGTAACCAAAATTTAAAACTTGCCTCAGCAGTGAATAATAGTTGGTTAAGCCTATCAAGGTAACTAGAGAATATCTATTTAACTAAATACATTGTAATAGATCAAAAGTGAGTGAAGGGGAAGGGAAAGTTTAAGAGAGTAAATTTCATACCTAAAGTAAGCGTCAGTCATTAAACACCAAAATTGTTAATCAAGAAAAATCAGCCAAAGTGTATCACTTAGAAAAGTGGATGAAAATACAAGAAACAGCAGAAAGTGTTATATATGGCTGAGCATCTGGACATGTGCCAGGCAACTACTACTACCTTTTTTTTTTTTTTTTGCTTTTTAGGGCCAAACCTGCAGCATATGGAAGTTCCCATGATAGGAGTCGAATCGGAGCTATAGCTGCCAGTCTACTCCACAGCCTATGCCACAGAAACGCAGGATCTGAGCTGCATCTGCAACCTACACCACAGCTCACAGCAATGCCAGATACTTAACCCACTGAGCGAGGCCAGGGATTGAACCCTCAACCTCCAGGTTACTGGTTGGATTTGTTTCCACTGTGCCACAACAGGAACTCCAACTACTACTGTTTTTTAATCATAAACTTTATAGAACTAAATTAGTTGGGATTGTACTAAGCTGCAAGTAACACCAACAGCAACAAATGTATGCAAGTAACAATTGCTTAAATATAAGAAAGTCTATTTCTCCCACCAACAGTAAAAAAAAAATGCATGCAAGTAATAATTGCTTAAGTGTAGGAAAGTCTGTTTCTCACTCAGGTGAAATTCCATAGGAGTGGAGCTCAGTTCTGGTGTAGCAGCTCCTTTCCACGATTAAAACTCAGGAGAACACAAAACTCCCTCCCAGTTCACCACCCCTAGGAAGCAGCTCTCATCTTGGCAGACCAAAGCCACCTTCCTCCCAATAAAGTAGAGAAGGGCTAAAGAGGAAAGCTGGGCTGCGGGGCTGTACAGGAAGGCCCCTGGAAGCAGCCATATGACACTCCTGCTTGTGTCTTACTGGCCAGAACTTATTCCATGCCCACATTCAGCTGAAACGGAAGCTAAGCATTTGGGACAGCCACATGCCTGGCCACAGATTTCTGTGGAAGAACAGAAGATTGGATATGAAATCAACTAGTGGTGGTTCCCATAAACACTTACAGATTACTTAAAATGTCTGAAATTTTAATCACGATAAAATCTAAATGCAGGAGTTCTCATTGTGGTGCAGCAAAAACGAATCCAGCTAGGAACCATGAGGTTGTGAGTTCTATCCCTGGCCTAGCTCAGTGGGTCAAGGATCTGGTGTTGCCATGAGCTGTGGTGTAGGTTGCAGCCACAGCTTGGGTCCCACGTTTCTGTGGCTGTGGCGTAGGCTGGTGGCTGCAGCTCTGATCTGACCCCTAGCCTGGGAATCTCCATAATGCCACGGGTGTGGCTCTAAAAAGACAACAACAACAACAAAAATCTAAATGCAAACCAAATACAACACCATTGTTATGCAGCAGTTAAGAGTTCAAGCTCTAGAGATTTCCCATTGTGGCTCAGTGGTAAAGAATCTGACTAGCATCCATGAGGATGCAGGTTCGATCCCTGGCCTTGCTCAGTGGGTTAAGGATCTGGCTTTGTCTGAGCTGTGGTGTAGGTCTCAGATATGGCTCAGATCCCAGGTTGCTATGGCTGTGGTGTAGGCTGGTGACTGCAGCTCCAGTTCGACCCCTGGCCTAGAAACCTCCATGTGCCACGGGTGTGGCCCTAAAAAGACAAAAAAAAAAAAAAAAGAGTTCAAGCTCTAGGATCGGAGGGCTGGGAGTTGAATCCTGTATCGTCCACTTCGCCCTCCATTTCCTTATCTGAGGTGACAATGAAAGGAGCTGATCCTAGGAAGTGCTTACAACAGTGGCTGGCATGCGGTAAACATTCATTTAGTGTTTGTAGGTTGTTGTCATAAACATTCCACAATTATGAAAATCAAACCCAAGCCTCAGACATCTGAGGAAAACCAATAAAGGGAAAAGCCAAGATAAACGAATAGACCAACTGGATCTCCAGGGAACACTTAGAGAATCACTCAGGGAATAGATAAGATTAGCACATTTCAGTAAATAACCTTAATAATATTCAAGCAAATACTGTACTCATTAAAAAAATAAATGCATAAAAAGGAGCTGCCAGACACTACAGGATACAACCAATACAACTAAGGTAGAGCCCCAGATTCTCCAGGTTTCACCAGTTTCACAGACACACAGCAGCATGCTGGCCTCAGCCCACTAACACTGTAACAACTGCCAGGCAATTATACTCTGGCCAGCCAGTTACACCCCACAGCACTGGCTTCTCCCACCATTTCTGGAAATGGTAGGCGTTCTGGCTTCTCCCAGAAGGGATGGTTGACATAACTAGTGCTGGGGGTGAATTAATTTCAGTGGGGCAAACTTTGACCAGTGAGTGAAAGAGATAAGAGAAAAGCCAGACCATGAATATGAGTACAATAAATACAAAATGCAGGAGTTCACTTTTTTCTCTTTTGACTATGAAGAAGTTAACAAACATGTTCTAAATTTTATGCATTAAAAGTAGAAACTTACACACATTATTAATCAAAGCCCCAAAATTAATCAGTAGAAAAAACTGAAAGAGAGTTAACATAAACTGGAAGTTTGTTGCGTAATAACAGGCTAGCAAAGAGACAATAGCTATGCTGTGAAGTTGCTAAATCAAGAAATAACATAAATACAATATATACAATTATAATGGTAAATGCTGGGAAAAAAAACCCAAATATGATTTTGGCAATTCTTTCTCGGTAATAAGACTAGGAGAGACGTAATTTTTCATATTATATTATTCTATATTATTTAATAAAAACTAACAATACTCAGGTATGATGTTTATATAGCTTTAGATATAGATAGTTACTTTTTTAATTATGGAAGACTACATAAAGACTCATATTGGTTGATATGGCAGGGAGAAGTTTTGTCTTAATTTTGTTCCATTTTATATACCTTTGGTTGTTTGAATATTGATTGCATATGATACTTATGAATAAAGTTATTTTGGGAAGGAATCTGACACAACAGTGCAGACAATGCTCAGCATGGAGTGAGCACATGGTTAAGGATTAAATGACACTATGTGTGTAAAGCATTTAACACAGTACTTGGCACCACTCAATAAATACAGTTATTACTATCATCTTGATATTGTTGATTTTTGAGTTTCTAGCTTTCAATTAACTGAATCGCTTCCCACATGAAACTTTCATAAACAGATATAAAAAATGTTCCTTCTGGAGTTCCCATAGTGGCACAGCAGAAACGGATCTGACTAGTGTCCGTCAGGATGCAGGTTCAGTCCCTGGCCTTGCTCAGTGGGTCAGTGATCCGGCGTTGCCGTGAGCTGTGGTGTAGGTCACAGACATGGCTCGGATCCCTTGTTGCTGTGGCTGTGGTGTAGGCCGGCAGCTGCAGCTGTGATTCAACCCCTGGCCTGGGAACTTCCATATGTCATAAGTGCAGCCGTAAAAAGTTAAAAAAAAAAAAAAATCCTTCCAACTCAGAGTCCACATATTTTTCAAAGACTTTCTGGCAAATTCTGGTTCCCACCTTCACTTGTGTTAAGATTCTGAGCATAAGCATCTTCATCTGAGAAATGAGACAAGAACAACACCAAGCTCAGAAAATGTAAATGCAGCAATGCACCTAGTACATGGCATATAGTAACGCCTCAACATGTAAAAGCCACTGCTACTGCTGTTGTTTCAAAGAGCCATGAATCTATATCCAGCTAACATCTTGAATAAGAAAGAAATACCTTGACAATCACTCAGGTCAAAGTCAGATTCCTTGAGGCCCTCTTCTGCGGCTGGGAAGAATGCCTTCGTTGTCTGAATGCCCCAAGGCTGCCGTCATCACTAGGATCTGCTGCCTCCCTGTGGAATTTCACGGACACAGTCATCGGACTGTCAAAGCTTCCAGGCCAGGATTTCATCACCAAGCCAAGCTCAGAAGATTCTGCAGGCTTCCTAAGAGTTTTGTTCCAGATTATTAGTATTCAAGTCCTTACACAATCGTCACCTTTTCAGTGAGTCCTATGCGCCCTCCTCTATTTAAAAAAGCACCTCACACCCCACTTGCTCTCAAACTTTCACACTGTTCTAGTGTTTCCCTTTCTCGCTGCTTTTTATCACCTTCTAATATACTATACAATTTATTTTTTCTTATGCTTATTATTTATTTTATGTCTTTCCTGGTTGCTTCACTGGAGGAAAGATTTGCGGGTTTTGTTTTTATTTGTTTGGTCTAATTTGATTCCAAGTGCCTACAACAGTACCTGATACATAGAACTCAGTATTTCTTGACTGACTGAATGAATGAATGCATTTCCTGTAACATGACATGCTTGGGAGACTTGAAGATTCTAAGAGTTTTGGTTGCACTGAATATATATGCATGGAAAGCCACAGTCCATGGTGCCACATGTTGCCTTTTTTTCTAATACAATTCATACTCTCTGACAGGAATCATTTCAACAACATGACCTCTGGGTCCTGTACAGAGGAGCTAAGCAAACATCTTCAGTACTTGATCAGCAATAAAAATGCAGTGACACATATATAACTTCAGTTGCACAATCTCAAGTAGACTGTGCTGTGTGTGTGTGTGTGTGTGTGCGCGTGTGAGAGAGAGAGAGAGAGAGAGAGAGAGAGAGAGAGAGGGAGGGACCCCATGCAGGATTTTGAAGATGCACAAAATGTGAAAGGAAGAACTAATTTCTTCTCTGATGATTAGAGAGTAAAAAGAGGGGAGAGTGAATCCATAAATCAAGACCTTTATTTTTTACTTTTAGCCAATGTGAAAAACATTTGAACCTGGGCTTTAAAAAGCAAAATTCAAAAGGGGACAGGCAGATCTGAGTGAGAGCTAAGTCCCTTTCTAGTCTAGCATAAGCCAAGTCCAGGATAGGTATAATATAAGGCCTCCAAGTTATGGCTCTGTTGAAATCTCACCTTCAACACAAGTCACTTCAACCCCCTGAATTTCAACATCCACATCCATGAAATATATATATCAGCATTTAAGCACTGAGAATTATGTCAGATAACAAATTTATAAGTCAACCATTTGGTGAAACTTAAACCCCAAATCTCAGCTCTTTGGGACACTTTCCCTTATTAAAAGAACTGGCTCAAGTCCACGTTCCCATCTACACTGTGAAATCCAAGGGTTCCTTCGATTATCTTCAAGTGGGAGGAGGAAGAGGTTACTTTTCTGCTAGCAGCTTCTTACTCTGGTTCCCTGATTCCTCTGAGTTCTGACTGGTCTTTGGTGGCTGCTTTCCTTTCTATGCCACAAGTTGAAGGAAAGATGGACTCTTTCCTTACCTGTCCCCAGCAAAAGTTAATTAGCACAAAGCAATTTTTTCGCCAATGCCCAAAAGAAGCTGGGGGCAGCAGAGGAGGATCTACCTCCCAGCAAAATACAGCTGTCAGAAAACTTACCCGTTCTTAGCTTTGTTAAACATCTTCCATGGAAGCCTGTCCCTGGATGTGTCACTGCTGGGGACCCCCCACCACCAACAACCATCACACTCCCAGACCTCACTCACTTTTTCTTTCTCACAGTTTGCTTACAAATGTTTGTGTTTTGAGCTTCTAAATGAACTCCATGCCTACATCTGCATTTCCGAAAGCCCACGAGGGGCTCTGCTCTAGAAGAAGCCATCTTGCAGAGGACTTGCCCCTTCCTGTCTGGCAAAGCAGCCACAGAACCTTCGACATCTGTTCTTTAATGTGATTACAAAAATCTCAGGTCTGCCTCACCCTCCCCTTTGCTCTCAGTGTGAGGAAGAAGGTAGAAACACTTACCCCACACTGATGTAACCTGTGCTAGCACCATTAGACCAAAGCCTTTTTGTTGTTAATTACATTTCTCCCCTCTCTCTGCACCTTGCCTAGCATATCCTATACTCAGTAAATGGAGCCCTTATGAAATGCGCCTCTGGGTGTGAGACTTTTGCGGTTCTGAGAGCAAAATGCAGAAAGCAAAGCCATCCAGGGTCCTCGGCTAGGACAGAGAAATCAGGTGGCGCCCCAAATGGGTTTTCCCAAAGCGGGGCCTGAGACAAGGACTGGGGTGCAGGTGGTTTATGCGGGGGGAGGTGGGAGGAGGGTGCTGAAACAGAAAAGGAAGAAAAGCTAATGCCAGGTGGAGAATAAGTGGAAGAGGGCTCTAGGCCAAGGGGCTCACTGACACTGGGGAAGCTCAGAGGAACCAGAACAGGGAGATGTGGGGGTGCCATTTGTCCACTGACTCCTGACCTTCAATGGCTGGAGTTTGCCTCTGGGGCACATTAATCCTCATTTGCTCTGCACTTACCGGTTTGTCTTGCTGGTAGAGTCATTGCCACGGTACTGAAGAAAGTCCTAAGGAGGAGAGCAGGGCTGTTGCAGCACTTGAACTAGAAGCTCTCATGTGCCAGAGGCCAGCTGTCCTACCCCAGCTGCAGGGGATCACAGAGGTGGAGGTGGGCAGGGGGAGGTGGTACAGGCTGAAGATAGTCTCCGTGCTGGGGGGCAGGGGAGGGAAGGGCACTGTGTCTCAGTCCTGACTGGCTACTAATTATCATTAGACTAAGAGCTTCTCTGTGGCTTTAACCGTTTCTTTCCTATGACTGGAAAGTGGAAAGGACGACCTTTACCATGAGCACGTACTGGGTGTAGATGAGTCCCCTGGGAATCCCTGAGGAGGATCTCCCCCTTCACAAGCACCAAGACGAGAGATATTTTTCTCTATGGACAGGAAAACTAAGATCACAGGAGCCAAAGGGAGATATGGGTTCAAGGTCACTCAGTGACTGATGAGAAAAATTAAGCTTTGAGACCAGGCCTTTAAAATTCCCCGGTCCTTGCTCTTCCGTTGCCCAAGATGAAATAGGGAAAACCATCACAACCCAATCATAAAGGGCAGCTCTGCTTGCAGAATATTGCAGGGCTGGGCAAACAAAAGCCCTCTCAAGTGGCTGAAGATTTGTGGCTATGCTCAGTCAAGCATGCACTCTTCTTTCTTTCCTTCCTTCCTTATTAACTACCCTGCTCACAGCCTCCATCCTTCTTTACTACTTGTAACACCTGCAGCCAAGAAGCCGGTGGCATTTACTCTAAGTGCACGCTGCCCTAAGCCCTCCATGTGGTGGGGGCCCAGGAAAGCTGGAGTTGGGCAATTCGTTTGCTAAGTCTTGAGAAGCTCCATGTTTATCTTTCTCAGCTACACACACACACACACACACACACACACACACACACACACACACACACACACAGCGGCTATCTGCCTAACCTTTCTAACGCAGGTCTGTCTGAGACCTAATAGGCCACAAGAAACTTTCAGCAGGACCAGAGCCTGAACTAATAGAACTCATGTTATTTGGATGTTTCTCTGTTTTTCTGTTAACTTTCCTTTTCAGGGGATATTTTTATGAGTCATTTGCTGGCTTGTCTTCTCCCAAGTCATCTGATTTCCATTTACATGCTGCTCCAGCTTCCAGTGCATTTTCCTTTACAGCCATTTGAGTTGGACTTAATTGGTCTGGTACAGGCTCTCACTGAAGTTTTATATTACTGTTTGTTTTATGGGCACCAGATTTCTGAGATTCACTTGCCTTAGCCAGGTCCACCTTTTCTTGTGTATTTTCTCCCTTTTCATCCGCTTCTCCCCTATTGTTTTGCAATCAGTCAACTCTAAATCCTCACAGATATTTCACTTGCTTTTTCCTCGTTGAGTTTTACTGTTTTCCAAGTGTTCATTTTTCATTTATTCCTCACTGTACGTTGTTTGTTCCTCTCCTGCTTTGGGACTATGCTGAGGGAGTGATGGCTTTTCAGCCTTCAGGTCAGCGGTTCTAGAAGTTGTGTGCCCATACATCCTCGTTTGTCTTGGACAGTCCTGGGTGTGGCCTGCTGGTGTAGTGCCCAGTCCAAATATCCCTTTGAAAATGCCCCACTTGGGGGATCAGTTACATGGTCACCCGAGCAAGGAGTGGGTTTGTTCCACTTTACCTTGCAGACTAGCGCTGACACACTTGGATCCTCTGGGTCCAGGGACCGAAAACACATCCTGCCTGTTATTCTCTATGGGTTTACCTCTCCCTTTCTTTTCCTGACGTTACATATCAGGTAAAGTTGTTGATTTAAACTGGTGATTAGGCATCCATGTAGAACATGCCCTTCAGAATGGATGGTAACTGATTAGAGGTGGGAAGTGGGAAAAGGTAGGGAGAGATACAGCATTAGACCTATTGGTTCATTTAAACCAAGGTACTGAAGTTATACCTGCCTTGCCCTAAGTTCTGTTTGCATATTTTCCATGAAAATAGGGAACCCTGGGGTCCCTTCCTCCATGCAGGCATCTGAAAGGACTTTCAATGGCTGACCTGGACTTGAATTCCAGTTTCTTCCCTCCCTAACTGCCCAACCTCAGACAAATCACTAAAGCTCTTCTACCACCTGAAAATGGAGGGAGTTCCCATTTTGGCTCAGAGGTAATGAACCCAACTAGTATCCATGAGGATGCAGGTTCCATCCCTGGCCTCGCTCAGTGGGTTAAGGATCTGGTGTGCTGTAGCTGTGGTGTAGGCTGGCAGCTGCCGCTCCAATTCGACCCCTAGCCCAGGAACTTCCATGTGCCATGGGTGCAGCCCCAGAAAGAAAGAAAGAAAGAGAAAAAGGAAGAAAGAAAGAAAGAGAAAACGAAGATAAATACGTGACCTTTAAGACGATTGTGAGGTGGTAGTTGCACAACATTGTGAATGTACTAATTGCCCTGAAATGTACGCTTTAAAATGGTTGATTTTTATGTTAATTCCACCTCAACAGAAATTTTAATTAAAAAAAAAAGATAGTTATATAGTATATAAGTTCTAATGCATAGTAGGTACTTAGCAGAAGTTCATGGCCCCTTCTCTGCCACTAACACAGGGTCAAGGGCCATTTCTGATAGTTTTCAGTGGGGCTTGCTTGCTTGTCACAGAGCCAGCATAGCCTTGCCAGGCTACTGCAGTGACTCTGGTCCCAGCTGCAGCTTGGATTCAATTCCAGGCCCAGGAACTTCCATATGCTGTGGGAGCAGCCACAGAAGAAAGCCAAAACCAAACAAACAGCAAACAAAAACCTGTCTGCTAGCTCTTCAACTAGGATACTAATAATAATGCCTTCTGGTTGTACTGTACACTCACTCCATCCTCACAGGTCTTCTCTCTAGTTGGCTGGATAAGATTTTTTGATCCCATTTTACAGATATGGAAACTGAGGTAGAGTTTCATCCATGGTCACTCAGCTCTCCAGAGGTGGACCCAGATCCCAATCCTTGACCTCCTGACATTCATCCACTGAGACTTTCTTTTCTCTGAAAATAAAATGATTCTTCTGGTGCACTTTTCCTTCTTTCTGATTCCTGGGATTTTTTTCCATATTCTTTCTATCTCACTTCCTTCCCTCCCCTCTTTTTTTTTCTCTTTTAACATGTTGGCTTCTTCCTCAAATATCATCATTATTCCTCTTCATTTATAATCCCTTCTTCCCCCCAACAGAACTTTCAGAGGGGGTGGTTATATGAGTGACCAAACATATTTACAACGAATGCATATGCAACCGCAAAAAAGAGAAGGAGGGGGAAGGGCTGCTCAGGAAACACATCAAGACATGAAAAAAGCAGGTCACAGAGGAGCGTGTGTGTGTGAACAGAGTTATGTAAGTACATTTAGATATTCATGGAAAAGATACAAAACAAATGGTTACCTGTGATGTGCCCTCTGGGGAGGGAGAACAGCCATCCCAGTTTGCTGGTTCCTGCAGAATAAGAATTTGGGTTTTAACATTGGGAAAAATCTCAGGGAAATAGAGAGGAGTCGGTCCTCTGGGTGAAGGGCAGATGGGTGCAGAACTGTGGTGCTTCTACTGTTTTCCTTAAACAGCCTCTACAGGAGTTCCCTTCGTGGCACAGCGGAAACGAATCTGACAGGGAACCATGAGGTTGCAGGTTCGATCCCTGCCCTTGCTCAGTGGGTTAACGATCCGGCGTTGCCGTGAGCTGTGGTGTAGGTCGCAGACGTGGCTCGGATCCCGCGTTGCTGTGGCTGTGGCGAAGGCCGGCGGCTACAGCTCCGACTGGACCCCTAGCCTGGGAACCTCTATATGCCGTGGATGCAGCCCTACAAAGACAAAAAAAAAAAAAAAAAAACAAAGAGCCTCTACAGACTTCAGGGAGTCCTAGTGGTTACTGGGCACATAGCTGTGAAGTCAATTGCTTGGGTCCCACTGAAATGCTGGATGTTCTTATCCAAGGCAACTTCCAACTCAGGGTATCTGTTGCCCCATCTGCTAAAACAGGATTAGTAATAATAACCACTTCCATAGAATTCAGAGAGTTGAATAAATTAATATACAGAAAATTATTTGGAACACAGCAGGCACTCAAGAAGCGCTAGGCCTATCATTTACCTGTGCTATGTTATATTTTATAAATATTTTATATTTATTTTATATTCCATAAATGGCACCTATGAATTACATCATTTAAATCACAAAGTATATGTGTTTTTAAATTTTTTTCCTTTTTATTAAAGCATAGTTGATTTACAATGTTGATTTAAAATGTTCTGTTAATTTCTGCTGTACAGCAAGTGTTTTTTAAATTTCAGGGAACTAAGTCTTAGGAGAAAAAAACAACCCTCTGATATTCTGGCACCATCCTTTGGTCTATGCTGTAACTATAGTTGTGAGGGTGACTCTCTGTGTATCATCTTCTAAATATTTTCCACAGCTGTTCTTTTTTACTCTGTTATTAAATAAATCTGCTTGACTTCAATCTCTTAGTTCTCAAATACAAAGCAGAGACTCTCTTTTGTCACATGCAGGAATAGGGCCGGTCCTCCTTATTTGCTTATTTAAAGCGTGTTTGTCTCCCTCTTTATCCAATAGAATGGGATGTTTGGCCAAAACAAGCAAATTTCACTTAACTGCCATCTGTGGTACTTTCTTTGTCTTGGAAACTGTTTCTCACACAGAGGTGCTTTTGGGCAATTGTATTCCACCGTGGAATACAATTCACTCATTCCTGCCACTGGGTCCTGTTTATCCTTCCATTTTCTGGGAAACGACCTGTTTGCTTAACCGGAGGTCCTCGAACTAAGCCTGTTAGTAAGGGACACCCACTTGGAGTCACCAATAGGTGACAATTGTGAGTCCAGGGTTTCTTTAAAGATTCCTGCCTGCAAACTCTAAATCTTTTAGTGTTTTCAGTGGGATGGAAGCATTTAAATTTAGGAAAGTACAGCTATTTATTCTAGCTGACAAACATGTTTTTCTGCACAAAGGGCCTGCAAGTAACACTTGATTTCAGGAGTTCGCTGCTGTTTCAAATGTTGCCTTTAAGATAGAACCTGTTACATACTTGCACTCTTAAAAAAACAATTTTTTTTTTCAGCCAATACAAATGCCACCTGTTCAAACTGCCCATCTTCTTTCTTTTCATGACTTGTTTTTAAGGGCAGTCCAAACAGAAGGCAACAGAGCCTGGTGGCTGAGAACTCAGGCCTGGGAGACCAGCTGCCTGAAATCACAGGTTGGCCTGGCAACATCAGGGGTGTTCTTTCCCCTCCCTCATTTGTAATGACAATGATACTTTGTGATACAGGGTCTTCAGGGGAACACATGCCATGACAAACACAAGCCACTTAAAGTGGGATTGGCACTTGGTGAACAAACAAGTGTTTCTGCTATACACTATACCCCTGTATGTATTTAATACCAGACAAGGTATTTTGAGACTCTCTGAAGCAGAGGTAGGTTACTGGGTAGCCTTGGGTGTTGATGTCCATAAGCTCCCTGACCCCGTTTCTCTAAGAACAACTTCATTCTTTGTGAAAATTGCTTCTGGTGGGCCTGCCCTCTCTAGCACACTTGGCCCAGCAGAGTTCACTGGCCAACACCTGGCCAACAGAATAGACACTATGATAATGATAATTATGATGACAGTGATGATTACAATAGCAAATCCTTATAAAAAGCAGTTATTATGTGCCAGGCTCAGTTCTAAGCACTTTATTATGTATTAATTTACTTAACCATCATGACAACCCAAGGAGGTAGGTAACTACAGAGGACAGGCTGCAATCTTTTCCCACAGTGCTTGCACTTGGACCAAGCCCTCCTCCAGCAACAGAATACAAAGAAGCTATACAGGACTAAAAATAATTGCCCAGGGCAATTATGAACAAGGAGATAAAAAGGCCACAAACCAACTGCCCTTCTGCATTGCCAGGACAAAAGCAGGGTATGGTGCATGATCCCTGCACACAGCACCACCAAGGCGGTGGGCAGATCACCTAAGTGACACCTCGAGACCAACACATGGACCCACCCCCGTTGTTACCCCTTTTAAGGACCAATCAGCTCCTCTCAGGGAGGGAGGTGTGGCACCTTTTACTTGTTTTCACTCCCTCTTGCTGCAGCACCAGCACCAACAAAACCTTGCCTGGAATTCTCAACTGGCCTCATCATCTGTACTGATTAAACAGTCCAAGGGTCAAAGTTGGTAACACTCTGATTTTTCCCATTTTACAGATGAGGAAACTGAAGCTCAGATAACTTAGGTAGCTTGCTCAAGACCACATAGCTGATAAAAGCAGGAGAGGTAGGAGATCTTTTTCTTGCCATAACCCAGTACTCTCTGGCCTGTTTAAGAAATTCCCTCTCTCACCTGGGGTCCCTCAGCTTGTGACCAAAGCCTGGATCTATCTGTGTCTGTGTGCTTCCTCTTCTACTGCCATACAGTGGAAGTATGGCCTGTAATAGATGCAAATCAGGCCACTATTCCAAGAAGAGCAAGGATGAAAGGAGGGTGGAGGGAGGAAAGGAGAGAGAGGCAGAGAGAATGAGCATGTAGCCTGACAGCACTTAGTTCCCTACCTTTGAGCTTCCCAGTTTGGTGATGTAATGAATTCTCTCTCCCCAAACTCCCCTTTTGGAAACTAATTTGGGAAGTTTCCATTATGGCTCAGTGGTAACGAATCTGAATAATATCCCTGAGGACTCAGGTTTGATCCCTGGCCTCGCTCAGTGGCTTAAGGATCCGGTGTGGCCATGAGCTGTGATGTAGGTTGGCAGTTGCAGCTCTGAATCGACCCCTAGCCTGAGAACTTCCATATGCCATAGATTCGGCCCTAAAAAGGAAAAAAAAAAAAGAAAAGAAAACCAATCTGACTTGATTCAGTCTCTCACAAACCAAAAAATCCTGACAAATTCAGGTAACAAACATGGGAACACGGGTTGTTTTTTGTTTTTTGTTTTTTCATTTTTTTTTGGAGGCCACACGCGTGGCATATGGAAGTTTCCAGGCTAGGGGGTCTAATCGGAGCCACAGCAACGCGGGATCCTAGCAGGGTCTGCGATCTACACCACAGCTCACAGGCAACACTGGATCCTTAACCCACTGAACGAGGCCAGGGATTGAACCTGTTTCCTCATGGATCCTAGTTGGGCTCGTTAACCACTGAGCCTCGAAAGGAACTCCTGTTTTTTTTTTTCTATTGTGGTAAAATACACATAACATGAAATTGTTCATTAGTGACATTCAGTACACTCAAAATACTGTGCAACCATCACACTATTTAATCCCAGACCATCTTCACCACCCAGGAAACTGTATCCATTAAACAGCATATACCCATTCCCCCCAACCCCCAGCCCCTGGTAACCACTAAAATCTACTTCAGGTCTCTGGATTTGCCTACTCTGGGCATTTCATGTAAATGGAATCATCTACTAAAAATGCTTTATTAAATTATTGGTTTCATGCAAAGAAAGGCTTTGGGGGCACTGCAGAGCACACACATACATGCACAATGCTGTGTTTAGTGTTTAAGCACTTTCCTTCTATGAAGCTCTCACCCAAGCTTTGCAGGTGGTATAAAAAGGTATAATATTCAAGAGTTCCTGCTGTGATGCTGTGGTTTAAGAATCTGACCACGGTGGCTTGGGTCACTATGGAGGTATGGATTTGATCCCCAGCCCTGAGCAGCAGGTTAAGGGGCAGGGTTTTCTCTATAGATGGCGATGCAGGTTTAATCCTTGGTCTCGGTTAAGGATTTGGCATTGCCAAAACTGCAGCACAGGTCGCAATTGCGACTCGGATTTAATCCCTAGCCTAGTAAATTTGTATACCACAGGTGAGGCCATTAAAAAAAATAATAATAGTCACTTCCAGTCTTCTAAAGCAAGTGATATAATATAGGCTATAATTAAGCTGCTACAGTTAGGTAAAAAATTGGCATATATATAGACAACTTCATATGGTTTAACCTAATACATAAGCACTTACAGAAGTTAACTTGTGATTTTCTGTTTTCATAGGATTTTATAGCTTAATATGCATATTTAATTAAGGACTCATTTAATTAAGTGACAAATATGGGGGGAGGGCAGAGAAATGCCCCCAAAATGTGCCAGGTATGGTGTAGAGTGCTAAGAATACAGATCCCAATTTTTATTCAGTCTAGTATGAATCTGGAGCAGTACCCCAGGCCCAAGAACATTCATTTAGTGACAAGAAAAAGGGAAATATGCTGAATGCTAAGAATATATCTCTTTCTAGGTTATTGGGTTACAGGTCATTTTTATCATTCTCATCTCTCATATTTTCAAAGTTTTTCTAGAATGAAAATGTATTGGTTTAATTAGAAAAACAAACTTTTATAAATTTATTCTCTTAGGCAAGTTAGAGAGAGAGGAAAATTCCATATAATTTGTAGTATAGCTAAATGGACATTTATATATTAATACCATCTCTCATAAATTAGGGTGAATGTTTTAAGTGGTTTTTACTTTGTTCAGTCTAATTGTTACGTTTTTTGTTGTTTTAACAGTTAAACCTCTTTGAAAGTGTCTCTTGGCTTTGCATTATGTCTCGATTTCAAACATTTGTTTTATTGTCCCTACATATTCATATTTTGACCTCTTCTAATCCTGATTCTTATGAAATTATTCTTTTGAGAAATATGATTACTCCAGTTACAACCCTTAGGATAAGGCGGACTGTGTAGACCGAGGTCTTGTTAAAATACACACCATTAATAAAAAACTTGCTCTGAGAAATGTGTACCTTATGTAGCTTCACAGATTTCTGTTCCTTGAGGGGGAAAACAATTAAGAAGTTAAAGAGGAGAGTTCCTCTTGTGGCTAAGTGGTAACAAATCCAACTAGTATCCACGAGGATGCAGGTTTGATTCCTGGCCTCAATCAGTGAGTGGGGGATAAAACATTGCTGTGAGCTGTGGTGTAGGTAGCAAATGCAGCTTGGATCCCTCATTGCTGTGGCTGTGGTGTAGGTAGCAAATGCAGCTTGGATCCCTCATTGCTGTGGCTGTGGTGTAGGCAGGTAGCTGAAGCTCTGATTCGACCCCTAATCTGGAAACTTTCATATGCTGCAGGTGTGGTCCTAAAAAGCAAAAAAAAAAAAATCGTTAACGAGGAGTTCCCATTGTGGTGCAGAGGAAACAAATCCGACTAGGAACCATGAAGTTGCAGGTTTGATCCCTGGCCTCGCTCAGTGGGTTAAGGATCTGGCGTTGCCATGAGCTGTGGTGTAGGTCGCAGACGCAGCTCGGATCCCGCCTTGCTGTGGCTGTGGTGTAGACCAGCAGCTGTAGCTCCAATTAGACCCCTAGCCTAGGAACCTCCACATGCCGTGGGTGCAGCCCTAAAATGACAAAAGACAAAAAGAAAAAGAAAAAAGGGTTAAAGAGATATGTTTTGGATAGTCTATTTTAGCATAAATACATTCAAACATATGTGCTTTCTTCATAAATCCAGCTGCTATTTATTGAAGGGTTCCTGGGTGCCAGGCACAGTACACGGCTTAATTTGTGCAACCCTCATAATAATGCAACAAACCAGGATTTGATTCCCCCATTTCATAAATGAGGAACTGAAGTCTTCAACAATCTGTTAATTCCTAAGCTCATAAAACTTTCTTTCATGGAGTAATGAGTAAAAAACATATCTGAAACTAGATCAGGATTTCTTGATTGACACTATTGCCATTTTGGACCTGATACTTCTTTGTTGTGGGGTCTGTTCTGTACATTGCAGGAGGTTTTGCAGCTTCCCTACATGCACACTCCCACTCCTACTGGTATCAGTTCCCAAATATGATAACTAAAAATGTTTCTAGACATTGCTAAAGTCCTCTGGGGGGCAAAACAACCCCTGGTTAACAATCACGTGCCAGATCAAATTCCCATTACTCAGAGGGAAGATGAGAAGTTTTCAGAAAGACAGAATGTAAAGGAATTTCTCAAAGTCTGCTGGAAGGAGTCGGTGAACATGTCCACAGGAAACAAACAGAAGCAGAGAGTGGAGATTTGACAACTGGTCTGGTGCAGACAGCTCAGTGAGGTAATTGAGACTCCAGAGTGGCCGCCTGCCAACTTTCCCCTTCATTCACTACCCTGCCTCTGGGATAACAGCACTAAAGAGTGAGGGCTATGTCATATTTATACAAGGAAAGAAAGCTTTTTATTATAACATCAAATGTAGCATGGTCCTTCAGAATATTAACGCAAGTGAAATAAATACCCAGAAAAGCAGTCATGGCAGCTAACAACTTTTCAGAAATGCCAGTTCCATGATAGGCATTGTTCTAGACCCCAAGGATTCCTGTGGGGGCGGTGGGGGTGGGGAGAAGTAGACCATAGACTCCTTCACGGAGTTTGAAATCTAGTAAGGAAGACAGACATTAGGCAAAACATATCATGCATAATTAATTAAATAAGGACATATACGCATGGGCTGCTAAGGATGAAATCTTTACCGTGTTTTTCCAATCAGGCTAAAAAGTACATGATCACCACGGATGCTAGGTATCACGCTGTTATCTCTGAGCTCCAAATCCATTTCTCTACATTCTACCCTCTAGTTACGCACAAACTGCATTTCCCAGATGCCTCTACCGGGTGGCTTCCTGTTGGAATCTGTGAAGCGGATGTACAGCAGGAGCTCTGAAGGCAGGAGGACATGAGAAGAAAGGAGACAGTGCTGGAGAAGGGACTTCCTTCTCCCTATTTGCTTACTGCTCCTGTCCAGGTTGCCCCAGCAGTGGCCCTTTAGCCTGTAGCAGCAGCTAGCTCTGTCCTCCAATTCCTTCTGGCATCCGCAGGACAGCTTCATGCCTTCCAGAGAAGCTGACATTCGACAGGATGTGTCTCCAGTTCTGATAACCTCAAACTCTGCCTTTTGTTTCACCAGCTCCAGGGGATAATTCACTGGATTTAGCTCAGTGCCTACATTCTTCCTCCTCCTAGTTCCTCCAGCTTCTCTGTACTGCTAATACCCTATACTAAATCCCTTCTGCTAAAACACCTAGAGTGTTTTCTGTTTTCCTGACTAAACCCTAACAGACCTATGATTTCATTTTGAGTCAAGCTTTATCCACAAATTAGAAGTACAGGTATTCTTCCTGTGAACCATGCAAGAAGAAGATAATGACTTCAAGTCTTCTCTCTTTAGCAGGGCAACTTCCTAAGACAGAATCAGTGGGAAATGCCATGGGGACAGAGCAGTGAACAAGACAAAGTCCCTGCCCTCATGGAGCTTGTGATTTAGCAGAAAAGTTTAGACAAGAAATAAGTCAAAAATAAGTCACATGATTTGGCAGGAATATTAGTTTCTTGGGGCTGCTGTTACCAAGTTCCACAAGCCAGGTAGTTTACAATGGAAATTTATTCTTTCATAGTTTTGGAAGCCAGAAGTTCAAAATCAAGGTTCTGGCAGGGCCATGCTCACTGCAAGGCTCCAGGAGAGGATATTTCCTTGCCTCTCCCAGCTTTTGGGGGCCCTAGGCATTCCTTGGTTTGTGGTCATAAAACTCCCGTTTCTGCCTCCATCTTCATGTCACATTTTCTTCTCTGTGTGTCTCTTATAAGAACACTTGTCATTGGATTTAGAGCTCACCTGAATAAGCCAAGACGATCTCAAGCGCCTTACTTTTTGGAGTTCCCATCACGGCTCAGCGGGTTAAGAACCCGACTGGTATCCATGTGGATGCAGGTTCGATCCGATCCCTGGCCTCTCTCAGTGCGTTAAGGATCTGGCGTTGCCCTGAGCTGTGTGGTAGGTCACAGATACAGCTCTGATTCCACCCCTAGCCTGAGAACGCCATATGCCACAGGTAGAGTCATTTAAAAACAAAAGATCCTTACCTCAATTACATCTGCAAAACCTCTTTTACCAAAGTGGTCACATTCAGTTTCCAGAGGTTAGGACGTGGACATATCTTTCTGGAAACACCATCCAACCCACTGCACAGGCTAAGGAAGTAGAGGGTGATGCGGCCAGAGTAAGGCAGGCAGCTTTAGGTAAGGTCAGGACAAGACCTCAGTGATTTCAAGGAGCAGCCATTCGGAGCTAAGGGAAGAGCTTTCCAGACAAGGGAAGGAACAGGTGGGAAGTGCGGGGCCTCTGTCCCGTGTTCCTTTCCCACTGCACCCTAAATACAAACTTTGTTTCTGCTTCATGGCCTGTTAATGCTCCCTCTGCATGGAACCCTTTCTGCAACATCTGCCCCTCCCACCCCCCCGACACAGAAACCTACCATGCTCTGTTCCCCATTCCCTCGGCCCCGCCTCTGCCCTCGACCTCAGCTGCAGGGTACACTTCAGTGAACTCAGACTCACCTGTGTTCGCGGCTTCATGCCCAAGCTCCTACTGTCTTGTTCCTCAGAGCTTCAACCCACCTCTGACTCTGTGGATGCTTCTCAGCCAGCATCCAAACACAGGCCAGAAGGGTGAGGATGGGTCTGGAGCCAGGTGATCAAAGCTCCACTGCCTTCAGGTGGACATTCTGGCAGGTATTTTCTATACCTCTATCTCCTCCCAGAGGAATGTAAGCTCAGGATGGCAGGGATTTTTTCGGACTCCACATATCCAGTTATCATCTATTGACTGACTTCTGTGTATACTGGTTATTTCGTTTTTCTCCTTCTCCTTCTCCTTCTCCTTATTATTCCCCCTCCCCCCTTCTTGCTCTTCTTTTTCTTCCTCTTCCCCTTCTTCCCCTTCTTCTCTTTCTGCTTCTCCTTCTTCTTCTTCTAATGGCTGCACCTGCAGCATATGTAAGTTCCCAGGCCAGGGATTGAATTTGAGATGCTGCTGTGACCTACACTGCAGCTGTAACAACACTGGATCCTTTAACCCACCTCACCGGGCTGGGGATTCAACCCATGCCTCTACATCATACCAGGCTGCTGCAGTTGTGTTCTTAACCCACTGTGCCATAGCAGGAACTCTTGCATTGGTTATTTCAATGAGTCTCCATTACTGAAGGATTAAAACCCCATTTTATGAAAAATAATATCACTACTATTTAACTGTGTTATTTTGAAATATCCTACAAGTGCTATCTACTACACTTTATTCTGGGAAAAAAACTATAATTTCAAGGTAAATTGTAGTCATTAGACTTCACCTGAATCTTAATCAAAACATTATAGAGAAAAGTGGGATACAATTAGTGCTATTTCTGTCAAATTAATTTATTTTTAAAAGTAAAATCCAAAGATGAATTTTTAAAACCCTTAATGTATAGGTGAAGAATTGGAGTCTCAGGTAGTTTGTTAATTCCCTAAGCCTGTACCCCAGGATCTTCTTCAAGAAGTGAGATTTAAAATCAGGTTTTTCAGGGGAGATTGGATTAAGATGGCGGAATAGAAGGACTGGAGCTCAACTTCTCTCCCAAAAAGCAACAAAACTACAACCAAATGCCAAGCAACCTTCAACCAAATGGACTGTAAACTTCCAAAAAAGATATTCTACTCCAGAAGACAAAGAGGAGACCACATCAAGAG
>PVHT021183699.1:52413915-52480919 GCA_004024745.2 Catagonus wagneri | reverse complement strand
TTCACTTCTAGAGACACATACAAATTGAAAGTGAGAGGATGGAAGAAAATATTCCATGCAAACGGGCATCAAAAGAAAGCCGGAGTAGCAATACTCCTATCAGACAAAATAGACTTTAAAATGAAGAACATTTTAAGAGACAAGGAAGGGCACTACATAATGATCAAAGGATCAATCCAAGAAGAAGATATAACAATTTAAATTATCTATGCACCCAACATAGGATCACCACAATATATAAGGCAACTGCTAACAACCCTAAAAGGAGAAATCAACAATAACACAATCATAGTGGGGGACTTTAACACCCCACTTACAGCAATGGATAGATTATCCAGACAGAAAATCAATAAGGAAACACAGGCCCTAAATGAAGCATTAGACCACAAGGACTTAATAGATATTTATAGGACATTCCATCCAAAAGCAACAGAATACGCATTCTTCTCAAGTGTGCACGGAACACTCTCTAAGATTGATCACATCCTGGGCTACAAATCAAGCGTCAGTAACTTTAAGAAAATTGAAATCATATCAAGCATCTTTTCTGACCACAGTGCTATATGACTGGAAATCAACAACAAGAAAAAAATGGCAAAAAAATACAAACACGTGGAGACTAAACAACATGCTATTAAACAAGTAATGGATCACTGGAGAAATCAAAGAGGAAATTAAAAAATACCTAGAAGCAAATGACAACAAAGATATGACACTCCCAAACTTCTGGGATGCAGCAAAAGCAGTTCTAAGAGAAAGTTTATAGCAATACAAGCCTACCTCAGGAAACAAGAAAAAGCTCAAATAAACAATCTAACTTTACATCTAAAGCAGCTAGAGAGGGAAGAAGAGACAAGACCTAAAGACAAGACCTAGTAGAAGAAAAGAAATCATAAAGATCAGAGCAGAAATCAATGAAATAGAAACAAAGAAAACCATAGAAAAGATCAATGAAACAAGAAAGAGAGAGGACACAAATCAATAAAATTAGAAATGAAAAAGGAGAAGTAACAACAGACATCACAGAAATACAGAGGATCATAAGAGACTACTATATGCAACTATATGGCAATAAAATGGAAAACCTAGAAGAAATGGACACATTCTTAGAAAAGTACAATCTCCCAAGACCAAACCAAGATGAAACAGAAAATATGAATAGACCAATCACAAGTTCTGAAATTGAAACTGTGATTAAAAAACTTCCAACAAACAAAAGTCCAGGACCAGATGGTTTCACAGGTGACTTCTATCAAACATTTAGACAAGAGCTAACACCTATCCTTCTGAAACTCTTCCAAAAAATTGCAGAGGAAGGGACACTCCCAAATTCATTCCATGAGGCAACCATCACCCTGGTACCAAAACCAGACAAAGATACCACAAAAAAAGAAAATTACTGGCCAATCTCACTAATGACCATAGATACAAAAATCCTCAACAAAATACTAGCCAACTGAATCCAACAATACATTAAAAGGATTGTACATCATGATCAAGTGGGATTTATTCCAGGGATGCAAGGATTCTTCAATATCCACAAATCAATCAGTGTGATACACTAAGTTAACAAACTGAAGAATAAAAACCATATGATTCTCTCAATAGATGCAGAGAAAGTCTTTGACAAAATCCAACACCCATTTCTGATAAAATCCTTCAGAAAGTGGGCATAGGGGGTACCTACCTCAACGTAATAAAGGCCATCTATGACAAACCCAGAGCTAACATCATTCTCAATGGTGAAAAGCTGAAAGAATTCCCACTGAGATCAGGAACAAGACAGGGATGTCCACTCTTGCCACTACTATTCAACATAGTTCTGGAAGTCCTAGTCACAGCAATCAGAGAAGTAAAAGAAATAAAAGGAATACAAATTGGAAAGGAAGAAGTAAAACTATCACTATTTGCAGATGACATGATACTATACCTAGAGAATCCTAAAGACTCTACCAGAAAACTGTTAGAGCTCATCAATGAATTTGCCAAAGTCTCAGGATACAAAATTAATACACAGAAATTAATTGCATTTCTATATACTAACAATGAAAGATCAGAAAGAGAAATTAGGGAAGCAATCCCATTTACCATCGCATCAAAAAGAATCAAATACTTAGGAATAAACCTGCCTAAAGAGACAAAAGACCTGTACTCTGAAAACTATAAGACATCGATGAAGGAAATCAAGGATGACACGAACAGATGGAAAGACATACCACGCTCTTGGATTGGAAGGGTCAATATTATCAAAATGACTATACTGCCCAAGGCAATCTACACATTCAATGCAATCCCTATCAAATTACCAAGGACCTTTTTCAAAGAACTAGAACAAAATATTTTAAAGTTTGTCTGGAAACACAAAAAACCCAGAATAGCCAAAGCCATTCTGAAAAAGAAAAATGCGGCTGTAGGAATCAGGCTCCCTGACTTCAGACTCTACTACAAAGCTTCAGTCATCAAAACTGTATGGTACTGGCACAAAGGCAGAAATATAGATCAGTGGAACCGGATAGAAAGCCCAGAATTAAACCCACACATCTATAGTCAACTAATCTATGACAAAGGAGGCAAGAATATACATTGGACAAAAGACAGCCTCTTCAATAAGTGGCACTGGGAAAACTGGACAGCCACATGTAAAAAAATGAAACTAGAACACTTCCTAACGCCATGCACAAAAATAAACTCAAAATGGATTAAAGATCTAGATATAAGACCAGATACTATAAAACTCTTAGAGGAAAACATAGGCCAAACACTCTCTGACGTAAATGATAGCAACATTTTCTCAGATCCATGTGTCAGAGTAAGGACAATAAAAAGAGAAATAAACAAATGGGACTTAATTAAACCTAAGAGTTTCTGCACACCAAAAGAAACTCTAAACAAAACGAAAAGACAACCCACAGAATGGCAGAAAATATTTGCAAATGGATCCACTGACAAGGGATTAATCTCCAAAATTTACAAACACCTCCTACAACTCAATACCAAAAAAACAATCAACCCCATCAAAAAATGGGCGGAGGATCTAGGCAGATAATTCCCCAAAGAAGACATGCAGATGGCAAATAAACACATGAAAAGATGTTCAGCATCGCTCCTCATTAGAGAAATGCAAATCAAAGCCACTATGAGGTACCACCTTACACCCGCCAGAATGGCCATCATCAAAAAGTCTACAAACAGTAAGTGCTGGAGAGGGTGTGGAGAAAAAGGATCCCTATTACTCTGTTGGTGGGAATGCAAATTGGTGCAACCACTGTGGAAAACAATATGGAGATTCCTCAGAAAACTAAAAATAGAATTACCATTTGATCCAGCAATCCCACTCCTGGGCATCTATCCATAGGAAACCATGACTCAAAAAGACACGTGTACTCCAGTGTTCATTGCAACACTCTATGCAATAGCCAGGTCACGGAAACAACCTAAATGCCCATTGACAGCGGAGTGGATAGGGAAGATATAGTACATACTCACAATGGAATATTACTCAACCATTAAAAGGAACAAAATAACATTTATAGCAACATGGATGGACCTAGAAATTATCATGCAAAGTAAAACCAGTCAGACAATTAGACAGCAACATCCAATGCTACTGCTTACATGTGGAAACTAAAAAGACACAATGAACTTCTTTGTAGAACAGACAATGACTCACAGACTTTGCAAAACCTTTGGTTTCCAAATAAGAGAATCTGGAGGGTGGGGAGATGCACTGAGGGTTTGGGACGGAAATGCTATCAAATTGAGTTGTGTTGATTTTTGTACACCTATAATTGTAATAAAAGTCATTAAGCAATGAAAAAATAAAGAACCCTAAAATAAATAAATAAATACACAAAATAAATACACAAAATTTTTCAGGAGTTCCCATTGTGGCTCAGCTATAATGAACTCGACTAATATCCATGAGGTTTCTGGTTCAATCCCTGGCCCTGCTCAGTGGGTTAAGCATCTGGCATGAGCTGTGGTGTAGGTCACAGATGCAGCTTGGATCCCTCGTTCCTGTGGCTGTGGTATAGGCCATCAGCTGCAGCTTCACATCGACCCCTAGCCTAGGAACCTCCATATGCTGTGGGTGTGGCACTAAAATGACCAAAAAAAAAAAAGGAAGTTTTTCAGATTGCCAAATCAACGCCTTTTTCACTGTAAGCTTGCTTTGAATGAGTAATGAAACAGAACTCTGGACAACACTGGCCACAAAGTAAAACCTGATTAATTCAGTGGGACTGAATTCCTTTTATGAAACTGTGTTTTTTGTATATTAAATAGGGATACGAACTAATGTTTATTAAGCACCTACCTCAGCATTATTTGATTCCATTACTAATCACATTTTGGAAGATGTACTCTATAAACTTTAGAGTAATCTGGAAGCTCTTGATTTGACATAGAAGCACTTTCTTCTACTTACACTCTGAGATTGTTGGTAAAACAAACAACTAAAAAAACCTCATCAAAGGTCTCAGCTGCCTTCAGTCAAATCAGGCCCAGTTAGGATAATGGCAGTAATGACCTCAGACCAATTACGGGAGGTCCCGTGTGGCCAGAGAAGGCTGCAGCCAGTTATTAAGCCATTCAAAATAGGTCCATTCGTACAAATTACATTTACTCTGGCTCCTTTTTTTTCTTTTTTCTTTTTAGGGCCTCGCCCGTGGCATATGGAAGTTCCCAGGCTAGAGGTCAAATCAGAGCTACAGCTCCCGGCCTTCGCCACAGCCACAGCAACGCCAGATCCAAGCTGCATCTGCGACCTACACCACAGCTCACAGCATCTCCAGATCCTTAACCCAGTAAGCGAGGCCAGGGATCAAACCTGTATCTTCATGGATACTAGTTGGGTTCATTTCCACTGAGCCACAATGGGAACCCCTGGCTCTTATTTTTAATAATAGTTTCAATCCCTATTCTGATATTCTCATCCAAAGTAACACTCACAAGCACCTGGCATTCTGCCCATGATTCATATTTACCGACAATCTATCCTTACAACAACCTCGCAGGCATGTGTCTTTCAAATCTCCCTTTAACAATAAGATCACAGAAAGTCTTAAGCATTTGGGAGCTAGGAAAATTAGAGGCTACTCTGAAAATCTGATGAAAGCTTAGGGACACTTTTGGAACAAAAATGTATATATTCAGATGACACATACACACCACTACCTGTACTTTCAAGGATGTTTATGGGACCACAGAAATCCAAATATAAAGTTACATAAGAATCTCAGGTTAAGAAATCCTGAGTAGGAGACAGGCTCAGAGAGCCACCAGCGGCAAGTAACTTGCATTAAGTCACCTAACCACCAAGGCACTAGACATGTGGAGACTCACATCCATTTAATGCCAGAGACAGCTTCAAAGCCGACACGGTATAATTTCCCAAGAGTGTCAGCCCATTCGAACCCAAAAATGTTTAGATTACATTGGAAAGCATGTTGGTGTCCAGTCCACATGGCATTAACTTGAAGGAAGAGCATCACAAATATGAGCCAAACTCCATTAACCTTGGGCAAAGTGCACTTGCCTACTAACTCAGGAAAGATCTGAACGTGGCAGCCCATTTGGCTGGGGTGCATCCCACAGCAGGACAGACAGTCCGCTTGGCCTTCGGGCACATCCTGGCTTTGCCTCACTAGGGCTGGTCTGCAGACCCCATCCAGGAACAGCCAGCTGCCTTTGCAGTTGATCAACTCAGTTCCCGTGGCCTGAACATCAGCAGAGTGCTGAGCTGCTGTGGACTATGTCAGAAACAGAGGCAGAATAGGACACACTAAAGACCATAGTTACAAATGGGCTCTGGATTAAGCTGAGCAAAGGCAAGTTTTTTGTTTCAGACTTGTCAGTTTTTATTATCTCCACATGAAATGAAGAGGGAGCACAGTGATGGGCATTTGACTGAGAAAATTAAACCAATTTATCTCTAATCTGGAAAACTTCAGAGAGGCTGGGGTTGGGGCTCTGGACTCTTTAGCTTGCTGATTTAGCCCCATGAAGATGCTTAAATGATAATGATGATCTTTTTTTAATGGGAAAACATTTTTTTTTAAATCTGAGATTGGCATTACTTCACTTTTACAGGAAACACATTCACTCAGTTGCTTTAGTAACTTGAAATTTTATTTACACTACAATGTATTTAAACATAACTCTAGTTTGGATCCCAGATTTTACATGAATGTGAGTTACAAGAACTTTGAGCCCTGAATTACAGCCCTGATTTGCGCCGTCCAAAGTTGCACTTTGAAAAATTACCAGCAGATGGCAGTATCTGACAAAATATTTGTATTTTTCTCTATTCCCCCACAATCTACCCAAAAGTCGCTTTCAAAAGCCAAGGCAAATAGATGCAAAAATGTAGGCAATGACTTACAAATGCACACTGCACCTAAATTATTTTTAGAAAAATAATTATTTGAATTCTTTCTCTAAATATCCAAAATAATGTGTTCCATTTATTTCAGTAAGTACCATAATTATGAGATTAACTTGTGGTAATATAAATGAATTTGCACCAGTTAGAATTATTTGTTTGTTTGTTTGTTTGTTTATCTATTTATTTTTAGGGCCACACCTGTGGCATATGGAAATTCCCGGGCTAGGGGTGGAATCAGAGCTACAGCTGCTGGCCTACACCACAGTCACAGCAATGCCGGATCAGAGCCACATCTGTGACCTGACCTACACCACAGCTCATGGCAATGCTGGATCCTTAACCCAATGAGCGAGGCCAGAGATCGAACCTGAATCCTCATGGATACTAGTCGGATTCGTTAGCTCTGACCCACAATGGGAACTCCAAGAACGATTTTTTGTTTGTTTTTTTGTTTTTTTGCCTTTTCTAAGGTCCATGGCATACGGAGGTTCCCAGGCTAGGGGTCTAACCAGAGCTGCAGCCGCCGGTCTACGCCACAGCCACAGCAACGCGGGATCCGAGCCGCGTCTGCGACCTACAGCACAGCTCACAGCAACACCGGATACTTAACCCACTGAGCAAGGCCAGGGATCGAACCCGCAGCCTCGTGGTTCCTAGTCGGATTCGTTTACCACTGAGCCATGACGGGAACTCCAAGAATGATTTTTTTAAAGAAAATTATTAAATGGGGATGTTCCATCTTTTTTTTTTTTTTGTCTCATTAATTTCCAATAACGGTATCATTAGATTTTGCTCTTATTCCAATTCAATGTATTATTAATATGTGCCAGGCATTAAGTTACAATCTGTCTGCTCGTCATCTTCTTTTCCTGTAAGCACCAAGAAATCATAAACAGGAATATAAAAATCAAGCATTAGGAAGAAGGAATTTGGAGATTAGAATCTGACAGTTCTGGTGAGAGCCCCCACTTTTACTTAACATGAAGATGGCATTTTTACTTTTACTACTTTTTTTTTTCCACAGTACTCTCCCCTTCTATCTGTTTGAAACTGTATCTCAGGAACTGTGTTTTGCAATCAAAACGACACAATTTTATTCAACACATATGCCAGAAATTGAGGATACAGTGGTAAATAGGTCAAGTCCTTCCTCTGTGAAGCTGGCATTCTAATGAGCAGAAGCAAAAAATAAAGATGTATACAAACAATATACGAGAAAGTTCCCTTGTGCCTCAATGGTAACGAGCCTGACTAGTCTCCATGAGGATGTGGGTTCAATCCCTCACCTCGCTCGGTGGATTAAGGATCCTGTGTTGCCATGGCTGTGCTGTAGGCTGGCAGCTGCAGCTACTGATTTGACCCCTAGCCTGGGAACCTCAATATATGGTCCCCCCAAAAATAATAATAATAATAATAATAATAATAATAATAATGTACGAGTTTCAGAAGTAATAATTGGCACAAAGAACATAAAGCAGGGTAAGGAAATGCCGAGTGGAATTGGAGGTGGTCTGGCAGGAACGTTAAGAGTTGTGACTTTTGAATTGAGTCCTGAGTGATGAAAGTGGTGAAGCCATTTGGGGGAAGAACATTCCAGGCTGAGAAACAGCAAATGCAAGGGCACTGGGGCAGGAAGGAACTGAGAGTAATTAAGCAACTGTAAGGAAGCCCATGTGACTCAGCAAACTGAGTGGGAGAGAGTGACAGGAAATGGAATTGGAGAGGACGGCGGCTGAGGTCAGATCATGAAGGGTCTGGAGACCTGGCTCAAGGAATTTGAATCTCCTTCTAAGTGTATGGAGAGTCACTGAAGGTTTAAAGGAAGAGGGTGATAGAGTCTGAGTTACCTTTTTACAGGATTTCTCCATGAACTATCATTATTCTCATTTTTTAAATTGCTATTAAAGTATAGTTGATTTACAATATTTCATCAAGTTCTGTTGTACAACAAAGTAACCCAGTCACACACATTTCCCTGTGCTGTGCAGTAGGATCTCACTGCCCATCCATTCCAGATGTAACAGTTTGCATCCCCAAAACCCCCAAAATGCCCATCCCTCCTATACCCTCCCTCCCCCAAGCTCCAAATCTGTTCTTCTTGGCCATGCTCTGTTTCTGATTTTTGGATTTTTTTGTTTGTTATTTTTAGATAGGATAATCTGTCCCATACTTTAAATCCCACAAATAAGTGACATATGGTATTTATCTTTTTCTTTCTGGCTTATTTCACTTAGTTTGAGAGTCTCTAGCTCCATCCATGTTGCTGCAAATGGCATTAGTTTGCCTTTTTTTAATGGTTGAGTAATATTCTATTGTGTATATGTACCACATCTTCTTAATTCATTCATCTGTTGCTGGACATTTAAGTTATTTCCATATCTTGGCTATTGTGAATAGTGCTGTTATGAACATAGGGGGTACATGTAACTTTTTCAATGAAAGTTTTGTCTGGATATTTGCCCATCAATGGAATTGCTGGATAATATGGTAGTTCTATATTTAGTTTCCTGAGGAGTGGTTGTACCAGTTTACATTCCCACCAACAGTGTAGGAGGGTTCCCTTTTCTCCATACCCTCTCCAGCATTTATTATTGGTTGTCTTGTTAATGATGGCCATTCTGATTGGTGTGAGGTGACACCTCATTGTAATTTTGATTTGCATTTCTCTAATAATTAGTGACATTGAGCATTTTTTCATATGCCTGTTGGCCATCCATATGTCTTCTTTGGAGAAAGGTCTATTTAGGCTTTCTGCCTATTTTTGTTTTTTTAAAAGACAATGCCTTATTTTTTTAATTTTTAAAATTATCATTATTATTATATTTGTCTTTTTTGGGACGCACCCATGGCATATGGAAGTTCCCAGGCTAGGGGTCCAATTGGAGCTGTAGCCACCATCCTACGCCACAGCCACAGCCAAGCCAGACCCAAGATGTGTCTGCAACCTACACCACAGGTCACGGCAATGCTGGATCCTTAACCCACCGAGCAAGGCCAGGGATTGAACCAGCATCCTCATGGATACTAGTCGGGTTCATTAACCACTGAGCCATGAGAGGAACTCCTCTTCTGCACATTTTTTAATTGGGTTGTTTGTTTTTTTGTTGTTGAGTTGCATGAGTTGTTTGTATATTTGGGAGATTAGGCCCTTGTCTGTTGCATATTCTCATTTTATAGTTAGAGAAATGGAGGTTAAGAATGATTAAGAAATTCGCTAAGAATCACCTAGCTAGGAAGGAGTGGCTTAACATAGCCAAGAGCATCACTCATATATGCCATAAGCACTTACTGAAAGCCAGCTTTGAGTTCTGCATTAATAGTTATGAAGAGATACTATCTCTGCCTTTTAGTTTTAAAATCTATTTGAAGAAATGAAGGAGATTCAGAAAGAGGGCACAATTTGAATGAAAGCTATTGTGTATCAGTTGATAGAAATGACATAAAGAAATAACTGGACTGCTAACCAGGATGCATTTCTTTGGGCTCCACCAAAGAAAAGAGAGGCCCACCTAGGATTTTAGAAATATACTCTGGTGAACACATCCTAAGATATTCCCTCCAAATGCACACCTTGCTTAATTCCTTCTTCTTGAGCAAGTCCATGACCTGTGATTTGCTTCTTATTGATGGAGTAAAACAAAGGTGATGGGATGCCACTCCTGTGATTGTATGTCTTTATAAGAGCCTATCTCAGCAAAAAAACAAACAGCTCAATTGCAAAATGGTCAGAAGACCTAAGCAGACATTTATCCAAAGACATGGATGGCCAACAGGCACATGAAAAAGTGCTCAACATCACTAATTATTAGAGAAATGCAAATTAAAACTATTATGAAGTACCACCTCACAGCAATCAGAATGGCCATCATTAACAAGTCAACAAATAACAAATGCTTGGGAGGGTGTGGAGAAAACAGAACCCTCCTACACTGCTGGTGGGAATGTAAATTTGTACAACCACTATGGAAAACAATATTGCGATAACTCAGAAAGCCAAATATAGAACTACTGTATGATCCAGCAGTCCCACTCCTGGGCATATATCTGGACAAAATTTTCATTCAAAAAGATACATGCACCCCTATGTTTATTGCAGCACTATTCACAATAGCCAAGATATGGAAACAACCCAAATGTCCATCAAAAGATGGATTAAGAAGATGTGGTCCATATACACAATGGAATACTATTCAGTCATAAAAAGGACAAAATAATGCCATTTGCAGCAACATGGATGGAAATAGAGATTCTCATACTAAGTGAAGTAAGTCAGAAAGAGAAAGACAAACACCATATGATATCACTTATATGCGGAATTTAATATATGGCACAAACGAACCTATCTATAGAAAAGAAACAAACTCACAGACATGGAGAACAGACTGATGGTTGCCAAGGAGGAAAGGGAGGGAGTGTGATGAACTGTGTTTGGAGTTAGTAGGTGCTATCATTAACTTTCTCTTCTAAACTATCACATTTAGAATGGATAAGCAGTGAGGTCCTGCTGTACAGCCCAGGGAACTATATCCAATCACTTGTGATGGAACATGATGGAAGATGATATAAGAAAAAGAATGTATGTATATTATAAATAGTATATAACTGAGTCACTTTGCTGTACAGCAGAAATTGACAGAACGTTGTAAATCAACTATAATTAAAAAGAAATTTTACGGAGTTTCCATGGTGGCTCAATGCAAATGAATCTGACTAGGAACCATGAGGACGCAGGTTTGATTCCATTCCTCGCTCAGTGGGTTAAGGATTTGGTGTTGCTGCGAGCTGTGGTGTGGGTCACAGACCTGGCTCTGCTCTGACGTTGCTGTGGCTATGGCATAGGCCAGCGGCTACTGCTCGGATTCGACCCCTAGCCTGGGAACTTTTTTTAAAAAAAGAGTCTTGGGAACTTTTTTTAAAAAAAGAGTCTATCTTAGCAGAAAGGCTAGAGACTCTTTCTTGTACTGGCCTTGAAGAAGCAAGCTGCCATGATTTCTACAGCTGCAAGGAAATGAATTCTGTCAACACTGTGAATAAGCTTCTAAGAGAATTCCTCCCCAGTTGAACTTCTAATGCAACCTCAGCCCCAGCCAACCTCTGGATTATGCTAAAGCAGAGAATCTAGGTAATCTATGCCCAGAATTGTGACACACAGAAATGATGAGATAATAAAGTGTGTTGTTTCAAGCTGCTAAATTTGTGGTAATTTGTTACACAGCATAGAAAACTAATACATGCAACAATGTTCAGGAGACATACTAGGGTTTTTGTAGCTTAATTCCAGCCTTGTCTGCATCTCCTGATGCTTGAGCAGAATCTCAAAATCCTCAGATAGGAAGACCAAGATGTCATCCAACAAATAGAATATTCACTGGTATTCTAAGGAGGAGAGCCATATCATTGGAAATGATCATCCAAAAACAAATATGGAAACAAATGAACTAAAAGGTTTTCTGCTTAAGCCCACGCCACCAGGACCTCAGATAACATGACCTCTCCATTTTCAAAGCATTATGCAATGGAGATTATTACTCAAAGTACAGGAAAGTGTTTCCCAAATTGTGTTGGGCAGAGAAATATCCCCAAAGATCAGAGGAAAGGAAGGAGGGCAAAAATGTGTCACGTTATAGTCTTTGTTGGAGATTCCCAGTGTGTATAAGCATGTTAAAGGCCTGATCATGGTATAACATGGGTTTAAACCCATGTTTAACTCCCTAGAATTTCCCAAGTCTAGGGAGTTCCCATCGTGGCTCAGTGGAAATGAATCTGACTATTCATTCCTATTCGATCCCTGGCCTCTCTCAGTGGGTTTAGGATCCGGCAGTTGCCGTGAGCTGTGGTGTAGGTTGCAGATGTGGCTCAGATCTGGTGCTGCTGTGCCTGTGGCTGTGGCTGCGGCATAGGCCGGCGGCTACAGCTCCAATTTGACCCCTAGCCTGGGAACTTTCATATGGCATGGGTGCAGGCCTAAAAAGACAAAAAAAAAAATCCCAAAAAACCAAAAACAAAACCAAAAAAAGAATTTCCCAAATCTAACGTGGAATATCTACCCCCTCCCTCTTCAGTATTTCCCCTTGATATTCACCAGAACTAGCTAGTTACTTGGAATATATCTTGGGAAGGGCTTCTAACAGGCATGGATATGGCCTGCTCAACTGCACAAAGAAGAAGTTTAGGTGGCAGGAGCAAGAGAAAGTGTTCAGTACCATTTAGTTTGAAACAAACATCCCCATGAAGTGGATGCAACATATAGTACAAAACGTGCTGAGATTATTTTTTGCCCCTTTCTTAAAAGGTCATATTGTTGAGTATTGGGCTATACATGTTATGATGATAATTTGGTTTGAAGAAAGGTAGATTCAGCTCCACCAAGAACTAATTTTATGATTACATGTCCCTTACATAGAGTTTACCATGGACCAGACACTACTCAAAGTACAGTGCAAACATTTATTTTCCCCATCTTACAGATCAAAAAAACAACAACATATCAACTAAGGTACATATGTCAATTTCCCATGCTTATATACCTAGAAAGTGGCTAAACTGGGGTTTGAACCTGTGTAGTGCAGATATAAAATCCAGCCCTGAAACTCCTTTATGAAAGTGCCTCTGCCAAGCTGCTGGCTCCTAAGGAGCCATTAAAATAATGCTGTATTTGCCAATAGCACCAACTTCAAGATACCATGAAAGAATAAATTGAAAAAAAAATCAGAATGAAATCCTGTATGATTCTATTTTTATTTGAAAAGTCTCCAAAACGTTAACTCTTTTTCTTTTGTTTACTTACACTTTCAAATTTGACTTTAATGAGCATATACAGATTTTAAAAACATTCTAAGTTTTGTATTATAGAAAACGTCTTTAAATATTGTATGTATAGTGAATATTGCACTAAACACCTGGTCTAGTCATCATTCAGAATTAACAAACATCGTCTTCACTGTTATGGTTGCTTCAGATTCTTTGATAAAAATCATAATTATAGCTCCATTATACAAACATTACATGTTCATTGTAGAAAAAACTGAAAATATAGGAAATCAAGAACAAAAATTAAGAGGAAATACATTTTAATCAAACTTCTCATAGGGAACCATTATTTTTATTTTGGCACATTACTTTCCCAATCCTTTTCTATGTATATATCCACATACTAAAAATAAAAGCAAAAACTTAATACTGTTATGTAAACTGTTTTTTTAAAGCTTATTATATTTTTAAATTTTTCCTTCTGATACTGAAGGAAAAAATACAAGTTTACAGTGGGTTGGAGATCTGGCATTGTCACTGCTGTGGCTCACATCGTGGGTTCAATCCCTGGTCAGGGAACTTCCAAAAAAAGCCCTATTTTCTATGTTGATCACATAATGAAATGATAACATTTTTGATATATTGGATTAAATAGTATGTTATTAAAATTATTAAAATTAGTTTCACCCTGTTTCTCTGGGTTAAATCACATATGATCATATATTAATGTATTACTAATATTAATTTCACCATTTTTTTCCTTCTTTTTACAGCCATATCTGTGGCACATTGAAGTTCCCAGTCTAGAGGTTGAATCAGAACTGCAACTGCAGCTCTACACCTGCAGTCACAGCAACACCAGATCTAAGCTGCATCTGTGACCTACACTGCAGCTGTGGCAATGCCAGATCCTTAACCCACTGAGCGAAGCCAAGGATCCTCACAGACACTGTCAGGTTCTTAACCCGCTGAGCCACAACGGGAACTCCTCACCCTGTTTCTTCTTACTGTGTTTAGAGTGGCTGCTAGAACATTCACAATGCTGTATGTGGCCCACATTCTAGTTCTTTCGGACATTCTAGTTCTGCTTTTTACACCAACGTGCTCTCTCATGTACATCGCGGCCCCCTCAGCCCTGGGTCTTCCTCTCAGTTTCTGTTCCACCATAAAAAAAAAAAAATGTGGAAAGAATAACCCCACTTCCTGATTTGGAATCTGCCTATGCTGCCCTGGCGGATCTCGACCTGGAAATGTAGGAGATGTGTGAGAAAACTCTAAAGCTGGAATCTTCTGAAAGGTCTAGCAGACTTTCAGAAAGCTTGCTAGCCTCCTGCGCTCCCAACCATGGGCCACACGCCACCACAGGCAGCCCTTCCAGCTCAGCATCTGAGCCAGACCAAACAGTACTTGAGTGAGTGGTGGAACGTCGGCTTGTATTTGGGTAGCATTTGTGGTCCCTCTGCCCCTTTCTGGCCGATCCCTCAGCCCAGGAAGATAAATGAAGGCTGTGCCAATGTGCAGGGAAGCCTGGAGCTCTTTACCCCACCCTGGGATATTCTCAGGATTCATCCTTTCCTGCAATTCACACCGTTTCCTCTCCACACCCAGCCAACTTCCTACAGTGCCAGTGGGCAGGTGACAGCCAACCTCACCTCCTTCCTGTGATGTGTGCTCATTTCCTAGGAGCCAGAGGCAAACGGTCTTGAGGTTTTCTGGGAAACTAGCTCCAGGGAGCAGACAGAGGGCTCCTGAGTGGGCTAGATCTTAATGAACATCTCCACAGCTGCCAAGTCACTCACTGTCTCCCTCAGACATAATACAAACAAGCACTTCGCACACCGAGAGCCCTCACAAAGGCACATCTGTGGTTTCCAGGCAGGGACTGGGAGCAGATTTCTGCTGTTTCCTCCCAGTGAATTGGGAAAAAAATAAAAAAAGGAACATGATGAATTTTCCATAAGTCAAAATTTAATCCATTGAAAGCATTGTCCTTTATCTCTTTAATACTAAAATGTTCTTACCTTTTTTTTTCTTTTTAGGGCTGCACCCTCAGCATATGGAAGTTCCCAGACTAAGGTCTGAATTATGGCATAGCCACAGGCCTATGCCATAGCTATAGATTCGAGCTGCATCTGTGATCTATGCTGCAGCTCGTGGCAATGCCGGATCCTTAACCCAGTGAGTAAGGCCAGAGATCAAACTCACATCCTCATGGATACTAGTCGGGTCCTTAACCTGCTAAACAGGTTAATATGATCTCCAAGATGTCTCTACTTTTATGAAAAAATGATGGCAATAAATAGGATGTATGTGTATGTTTGATGTCCTGACAGCCTCAGGTTAGCCCCCAAATATGGAAAGTCTCATAACTGGTCCAAAGACACAAATGTCTGGGAATTACTGGTCCAGGCTGACACTGAGGAACAGCATCTGTAACCTAACAGGCATAAAATCTGTTTTCTATAATAAAACAAGTCCTTAGATTTCCATAACAACATTATCAAATCCTTGCGCAAAGAAACTGCCCTTTTCCTTCCCCATCATATCCGCAGAATGGCCAGAACAATGCCAGGCACATAACGGTCCTCAGTGAATCCGCAATGGACTTGTGCAAAGCAGTAAGAATAACGGCTGATGCTTGACAACTCTATCTGATGTGCCGATTTCCCTCCGATTTGATTTAATATTTTTACAGAGGTCCCAGAAAAGGAAGATTTAGTGCATCAAAGTAACGACGCCTTTTATAAATAAGTTTTGAATATCAGTTGCCTGTACTAAGAATTCTGTGTGTGTGTAAGTAACCAAATATTGACACAAAATATATAAATAACAAAGCCTTTGAGCATTTTTAAGTCGGGGTCTTTAACTCTTTACTGACTCTGAAGAGGAGTGGGCCAAATCTTTATTGGGAGCCTAAACAGACAACATTCTCCTGGGCTCCTGGAAAAGAGCTGAACAAGAGCTCATCCTCTCGAAGCTGTAAGTCTCTAAGGGGGAAGCGAATATTAATCAGGTGATCTGTGATAAGTTGTCAAGTGAGGACATGGACTAGCTCTGAATTCAGAGAACTTTTTTATCTAGTTAAAAAAGCAGGGGGGAGGAGCTCGCGTTAACAACCCAACATAGTCTCTGTGAGGATGTTATCCCTGGCCTCACTCAGTGGGTTAAGGATCCAGCATGCCACAAGCTGCAGCATAGGTAGCAGATGCAGCTCAGGTCCAGGGTTGCTGTGGCTGTGGTTATTGTGAGACTTCAGATTTGAAATCCTGATGGAATGAAGAACGCTGCCCACATGTGAGTGGATACATCTGTACAGGCATTTGGAAGAAAAGGAGACTGGTCCAGACCTGTTGTGAATTGCAGTAAATGAGCACGATGGTCACTTCTTTGCACCCCAGGGAAAGAGACACGTGACCTTAAGCCAGCCCGAGTCACCAGCTCATTCCCAAGAAAGCATCACTGAGAAGACTTTCATGAGGCAAAACACATTTTAAAAAGATGCCAGTATATTAGATAATACAGAGATTGTTTTGTTTTGTTTACACTGATTCAGTTTTTCTACATCCACACTCAATAACAATGTTGTTTGGGAAATAACAGAATGATATTGACATTACATGACTTTCGGAGCTCCTTAGTAAAGTTCATAAGAGACTTTGATGTCTCCTGGTTTCTATCAGACAGATGCTGGAGTTTATTTAATTACTTTGTTTATTCTCATCAGAGTGATGGTCTAATGAAAAGAGAAGGAAGAAATCACTGATTCTGCTGTCTTGATCAATGGGTCCCCCCCAAGACTGACTTGAAGGTGTTAGGCATCTAAGCCCTTTAAGGGAGGAGTCTTGTTTTATCTATTTATTTTATTATTATTATTATTATTTTATTTTTTTGCTTTTTAGGACCTCACTCGCGGCATATGGAGGTTCCCAGGCTAGGGGTCTAATCAGAGCTGTAACCACCAGCCTACGCCACAGCCACGCAATGAGGGATCCGAGCTGCATCTGCGACCTACACCACAGCTCCGGATCCTTAACCCACTGAGCAAGGCTGGGGATTGAACACTCACCCTCATGGATACTAGTCAGATTCATTTCCGACGCACCACGACAGGAACTATCTACTTTAAAGTGGAGTAGAGTTGACACTATAACACAAAACATCATGTCATTTTCCATTTTCATGGAGCAATTAACCTAGTAAATAAGCCGGAAAAACTGAAAATGTAAACTGCTGGAGGTTGGGTTGGGAAGAAGGGGGTTGGACTTTTGTGAGCTAGGGTGTAGAGTGGACAGGATTTGATTCCATGGCCCTATGCACTGCCAGCTGTGTGACACTGGACAGAGAATCCCTCTGGGCCTCAGTCTGCTCATCTATAGCATGAAAATCCCATCTCCCTGCTAGGTTAGTGAGGAGATGATATAATGTACACCATGTACACCGTGTTCCTAATGGTGCCCAATAATGGTAAATACTCCATAAATTATTTGTAATATCATCGTCATTGTCATCATCATAAGCATCATGAAGTTCACTGGCTTTTATCTGGTGTTCCCAGGAGCTCGGAGACCTCAGAGGGGATAATTAACTCCACCCTCCCTGCATACCTCTCTGGTGGGGGAAGAGTCACTGCTGCCTTTTAATCTTTCCTTTCAAACTCTGTAGCTGTGCTTATATCTGCTTCAGATGCCGAACTTCTGTAGCAGAGTTCATTTGGAAAAAAAGCATATTTTGCTACCCACATTTTTTTTTTTTTGTCTTTTTAGGACCACGCCCATAGTGTATGGAAGTTCCCAGGCTAGGGGTCAAATTGGAGCTGTGCTGCTGACCTACACCACAGCCACAGCCACAGCAATGCTGGATCTAACCCGAGTCTGCCAGCTACACCACAGCTCACAGCAATGCTGGATCCTTAACCCACTGAGCGGGGACAGGGATTGAATCCATGTCCTCATGGATACTAGTTGGGTTTGCTACTGCTGAGCCACAACAGGAACTCCTACCCCAAATTTTTAAAGTTGGAAAAACCACTGATCAAGTCAAACACCTTCAATTACAAATGAGGAAATGGCATAAAGGAGTTGGGTCTGAGTTCCCCTTAGCATGAACTTTACACATCTTTTTTTCATAATGAAAAATTTTGAATAAATACAAAAGTTGGCAGATTAGTGAATGTTCCCGTTCCTATTACCCAGCATCTACATTATTTTATTTTGTCATAATTTTACATCATTTCATATCATTGTCACACCATGTCACATCATTTCACAAATATTACAGTACCTGTCTCTAAATGATTAAGGACTTTTAAATACACAATTGCAATGGCATTACCTCAATAATAATTCCTTAGCAACAATAGTAATAATTAGTGTGGTTAATTCCTTAGCAATAATTATTATAAATAATATTGTTAATTCCTTAACAATAACAATAATAGTAACAATAATTCCTTAAAATTAGCAAACATCTAGTTAATCTTGAAACTTCCAGTGGTCCCATTACAGTAATATTTTTAAAAATTTTGAATCAGGACCTAAATGTAATCTGCATATTAAGTTTAGTAATATGCCTAAGTTTTTTTGTCTGTTTGTTTTGCTTTGCTTTGTAGGGCTGCACCTGCAGCATACAGAGGTTCCCAGGCTAGGAGTCTAATTGGAGCTACAGCTGCCGACCTGCACCACAGCCACAGCAACGCAGGATCTGAGCCGCATCTGAGACCTACACCACAGCTCACAGCAACGTCAGGTCCTTAACCCACTGAGCAAGGCCAGGGATCAAAACCACAACCTCATGGTTCCTAGGTGGATTTGTTTCCCCTGCGCCACAACAGGAACTCCCTGCTTAAGTTTCTTTAAAAACGGTTTTCCCCAATTTCTTTTTCCTCTATTTATTTATTTACTTTAATATTTATTTTTTATTAAAGTATACTTCATTTACAATGTTGTGCCAATTTCTGCTCTACAGCAAAATGACCGTCATACATATAAATACTTTTCTTATATTATCCTCCTTCTCAGTCTATCCCAAGAGATTGGATATAGTTCCCTGTGCTATAGAGTAGAACCTCACTGATTATCCATTCTACACGGAATAGTTTGCATCTACTAACTCCAGACCCCTGGTCCATACCACTCCTTCCCCACTCCCCCTTGGCAACCACAAGTCTGTTTTCTATGTCTGCCTCACAATTTATTTATTAAAGAACAATCTCTTTTGGAGTGTAATGATAATGTTTATGTTATTATGATTATAGAACATTTTCACATATTTTAATAATTATAGTGGTGGTTTGCAAATTTCATGCTGTGCCCCAAAGTTAAAAATAGCAGCAATCTAATTTAGTTTTATTAAATGTTGATTATATCCCTGGTATTTATTTGGACTCATGTAAATCAGTGTGAGGAAAATGCTGTTATTATTCTAATTTCACAATGAGGAAACTAAGGAACAGAATGGTTAAAACCCTTGTCCAAGGAAGGGATCCAAGCACTCTGACTTTAGAGCTGGGGTCCCTAACACAAAGAGACCATGCCTTATATATCCAGTCTCTCTGGGAGCACACACAGACTTACAAGTATTGTGGTTTTGTTTTGTTTTGATTTGCTATTTTTTTAAAAGCTTTATTGAAGTATACTTGATTTACAAGTTTGATAATTTCTGCCATACAACAAATGATGATACGCACAGCCATTCTCTTTCAGGTTGTGGTTTTGTTGATAGCTTTTACTTACCCTGACTTTTCACTGAGGAATCCTTTTCTCCCTCAGTCTTCCCCTGGGCAGAATTCATAACCCAGGACTCAAACAGTAGCACAGGACACAGAGATCAAAAGGGAGCATGTCATCCAAGCTGGTTCACATGATGAATCCTAAGAATTTTATAGAAATGATGGAAAAAATATTTCTTTTCCTCTGCATTTGAATCTGTTGTCCCCATCTTGCCATCTCATGTAGGTTGAAAAAGAAAGAAACTTGCAGAGGACACATAAGCCAAGCTGAGAGATGGAGAGGAGTTAGATCCTGGTCACTTTGTTTAAAACTTGAACAAGCCATGGCTACCAACAGACTAGCTTTGGTCTTTTGAGTTGCATGATTCAGTAACCTCCCTTTTGGTTTAAAAGAGTTTGGTTGAAGGACTGAAATAAAACAAAATAAAATAAAATGTACTTGACAGACTGCACCGCACAATTTTAAAAAGTTCCCATCCCCTCCTTTCATGTGGCCAGTCCTTCTATTGTTGGCTGGTAGAATCACATATAAAATTCTGACTTTAACACGCTTTTGCATTTACAAAGGCTAAAAAATCTGTAGGAGAATAGCTCAGACACCAAAAACACAATCGAAAGGACATCTGCCAAATCCTAAGTATATTACTGCCTTTATCTTGTTGCTAGGTTGAGATATGACTTTAATATCTTCTCCCTGTGAAGTGAATTTTTTTTTCACTGTGCAGCTAATCATTTTCAACTTCAACACAATTCGCCCCTTGCAGTAGATCTTAATGCCATCTGTCCGGACTGAACTCAACCACAATACAGAGTGGTTCGTTTGCTAAGCGTTACTTCTATGTATCCTGACAAAGTGTTACTTCTATGTAGCCTGATTTTCATTTTGGCTGTTTTTTAAGAAACACACTTGCTGGGCCACGCTGTGATTTTCACAGACCCTAGGCACTTTTGTCTCATGAACTCTTTCCTCCATAAAGACTATTAAAAATTCTGTTATCCCTACATTGGTATTAAGACAAATACAGCCCATGTTGGACTACGTTTCTTTCATATGGTTTTAAAATAAATAGTAACATTTTTGTGAGCCCCTAAAAATGTATCCTGTGCCATAGGCACTGTACATAATTGAGTCTGCCCAGAGTGATGATCAGGTACCAATCAAGATATTTTATTTTGTCTTTTGTCATTTTAGGGCCGCACCTTTGGCATGTGGAGGTTCCCAGGTTAGGATTCTAATCGGAGCAACAGCTGCTGGCCTACACCACAGCCACAGCAACGCCAGATCTGAGCTGCGTCTGCGACCTACACCACAGCTCACGGCAACAACAGATCCTTAACCCACTGAGCAAGGCCTGGGATTGAACCCGCAACCTCGTGTTTCCTAGCCAGATTCGTTTCCGCTACACCACAACGGTAACTCCCAATCAAGATATTTTAGAATTAGCACAGTTGGAAAGCCCACGGTCTAAAACTTGAAACCAGTCCTCGCTGTATCTTTCCCACTATCATCATTGAGCAAAAACTTCTCTCTTCTTGGTGTAAACGAACAAGAGCTTTTAAGTTAGATAGAACTGGGTTCCAAATATACCAGCTCCCACATTTTCCAACTGTGTTAGTCAAACTTGTCTTGGCCTCACTGAATTCAGTGTAAAAATCAAGATCACGAAGTTTGAGAGTTTAGCTGAATGAACACATGTGAGAGCACTTATCACAGTGTCCAGCCATCAGAAGTGCTTAATGATCACGCTAATGATGGAATACTTTTTGTGATCATTCCACACAGAGGCAGCTTGGCAAGGAGGCTGGGAGTGTGGGCTTAAGAATCAGATCTCGGAGATCTGAATTTGATGTCTGCTCCTAATTTGCAGAGTGATTTTGGGCAAGTAACTCAGTCTCTCTCAGCCTCTATTATCTCTGCTTTAAAGAAGCCACAATAATATCTGCCTAGATGAGAGTCTTTTAAAGTTAAGAGATAAGGTACATACAGTACCTTGGTACTTAGTACTTAATAAGTGGAAGGTAACACTGTCATTTATTTTACCATTTTTCATACTATCTAAAAACCATTTGCAATTTCCCCTATTTAAGTTTTTAAAAATAACTTTTTAAAATTTATTTATTTTTTGTCTTTTGTCTTTTTAGGGCCGAACCCACGGCATATGGAGGTTCCCAGGCTTAGGGGTCTAACTGGAGCTGTAACTGCCGGCCTATACCATAGTCACACACAGCAATGAGGAATCCGAGCCGTGTCTGCAGCCTACACCACAGCTCATGGCAACACTGGATCCTTAACCCACTGAGTGAGGCCAGGGATCAAACCCGCAACCTCATGGTTCCTAGTTGGATTTGTTCCCGCTGCGCCATGATGGGAACTCCTAAAAAATACTTTTTAAAAAGATACTTGACAAACTTTAGAAAAGTTACCAGAATTATACAAAAAACTGTCCTGAATTTCCTTTACTTGGATTCCCTAATTGTTAATATTTTACATTTACTCCACTGTCCATGTACTCCTATTATCATTAGTCATGATAATGATTGACATGATATTCCATTATCTCTAAACACTCCAGTGTGTTTCCAAAAATAAAGACATTTTCTTGCAAAATCAGCATCTATAGCTCCCCTTCAGCACAAGGCAGATCCAATGCACAGATCTCTTTGAAATTTGCCAGCTTCACAATCATGTCTCTTTTTTCCTTCTGGTCCAGGAATATGTTTTGCATTTAATTATCATTTAGTTGTCACTTCAGACTCTGCCAATTTGGAATAGTCTTTTCTTGTATTTTATGTCATTCATACTTAAAAGTATAAAAGGAATGCAGGCTTTTCGTTCTGTAGAATGACCTTCAGTCTGGGCCCACCCCCTGTGTCATCATGATCACACCCTGTCCATGCATTCTTGGCAGGAGTACCCCAGAAGTGATGCTATGCTCTTTTCTGTACATCACAAAAGGAAGCGCATCATGTTGATTTGTCCCCTCATTGATGATGTTCATTTTAACCATCTGGTCAAATTTGTGTCTCCAGTTTTTATACCTTAGATTCACTAGTTTCTCTTTGTTAATTGTTTGGTATTTTGTGGGGAGGTTTTTTTAAAGCTACATGCAAATCTTACTTCTTACCAATTTTCCACTTGCCATCATGAGCATCAGTTAAGGACTCCCCCAGGAAGCTACCAACTCTAGTCCTTCATTTATCATTTATTTATTTATGTCAATAATGAGTCAAATATTTTCATTTTATTTAATGGATTTGTAATCTATTACAATCTTTGTTTATTTTGATGCTCAATATTTTCCCTATTTGCTAAATGAGAGTTCCTTCAAGCTGGCTCTTGTATTTTCTCACATTCTGGCATAATAAGATATTCCAAATTCATCTTGGATATTTCCTGTCCTAATACTCTGGAATCAGTCATTTCTCCAAGAAGCTCTGGTTTCCTTAACAAAGGATAGTATTTAAAAACCAAGATCTGAGCGCTCAGTGTGCTTATTGTTATTGGGGTGTCATTGCTTATTGGCTCTCCATAGACAGAGCTAGGAAATAAATGTATGTTTACAATACACATATGTGTATAAACACACACATTTATAAATATTTATATTACTCTGTGTGTATATATATATATATTATAAAATCATAAGTTTACACTGCTATCTTTAATTCTAATCCAACCCTGCTGTGTTCTTTCTAGCCTTTCTTCTTCCACAATTGTAAATAACTTCTCTGACAGTGAGAAATTTGGCTACCATCATCCTCAGTATATTTATTTATTTATTTTATCAGACACAGTACTGACTCCAAGCCAGGGAGGAAAGCAAAAGGAAAAGAAAGGAAGAAGGAAGAGGAAAGTAAAACAGGAAGAGGAAGAACCCCCCTTTTTATTTAAAAGTAAATACTAAGTTCTAGTTTCTTTTTTTTTTTTTTTTTTTTTTGCTTTTAGGGCCGCGCCTGTGGCATATGCTAGGAGTCAAATCAGAGTTGCAGCTGCTGGCCTATACCACAGCCACAGTAGGGCAGGATCTGAGCTGTGTCTGCGACCTACACCATAGCTCAGAGAAACCCCAGATCCTAAACCCCCTGAGCAAGGCCAAGGGATTGAACCTGCACCCTGATGGTTTCTAGTCGGATTCATTTCCGCTGCGCCACAACAGGAACTCCAGTTCTAACTTCTTAAACTCAAACATAAGTCCTAAAGTTTTGTATGAAACTTGGTAATCCTATCATACCCAGTTTGAAATTCTGCATTGGAAATTTCTAAGAGAGGCATTCTTCAGAAACACAAGTAATTATCTGACGCAATGAAGTGAAAGAATAAACTTATTCATGCCAACCAATATGGGAAAGACATTTTCATCAGTGTATGTATAATCAGTTTCATAATTCTCATGAAATACTTTGCAAAAATCCGATTAATTTTAACAGAAATAAACTTGATATGCCTGAGAGTACACTAAAGTTTCACCGAAGTATCTTTTTCAACAAAGAAAACTTCTTTTATTTGAGAGAGAAGTCTGAATATCCTTAATGAGTGTAGTTTCTAATCTTATTTTATATACATTCACTGTAGATATTATTTAAATTTTTTTTTTGTCTTTTTGTCTTTTTCAGAGCTGTACCTGTGGCAAATGGAGGTTCCAGGCTAGGGGTCTAATTGGAGCTGTGGCTGCCGGCCTACGCCACGGCCACAGCAACCCAGGATCAAGCCGTGTCTGCGACCTACACCACAGCTCACAGCAACGCTGGATCCTTGACCCACTGAGTAAGGCCAGGGATCAAACCTGCATCCTCATGGATGCTAGTCGGGTTCATTAACTGCTGAGCCATGATGGGAACTCCTAAATATTTTGAATATTAGCACAGCAATGATAGCAAATCACCAAGAAATAGATTTGTCCTGAAATGATGATCTCAAGGATCTTGCTTGAAATGTTCAGTGACTGGAATAGAGAGATGGGGCTCTATGCATCTTCAGGGAAGCCTCGTTCACATAAACTCTAATAAGTCTCTACTATAGGAGCTTCCTGGTGGCCTAGTGGTTAACAATCTGGTATTGTCACTGCTATGACTCAGGTATGATCCCTGGGCCGAGAACTTCCATATGCCACCAAAAGAAGGTCTCTAATGTTAATTATCCCCCTTAACCCCAGGAAATGTACAGAGTATAATCTGCAGAGCTGAACACAGTAGCCATGATGTTGATAATTATTCTTCCCTCTCAATGCCTTTGATGCTTGTTGAACATGTATTATGTGTGTGTTTGTGTGTGTGTGTGTATGCATGTGAGTGCATACCCATGATGCCTTCCCATGATGCCTTCCTAGACCGCATCAGTTCATGGTAATATAGTCAGTCCTCCATGTGTGCAGGTTCCACATTCTCACATTCAACCAAGCAGGGACCAAAAAAATCACCCAGAAAGTCCCAAAATCAAAACTTGAATTCACCATAAGTAAAAAACTACTTATATAATGTTTGTGTTAAATTAGGTATTATAAGTAACGTACAGATGACTTGAAGTATACGGGAGGATGTGTGTAAGTTATATACAAATACCACATCATTTTATATGAAGGATCTGATCATTCTCAGATTTTGATGTCCATGAGAGTCCTGGAACCAGTCCCCAACAGATACCCAGGGAGGCCTGTCTTCAGTTCTTATGTCTCATGCCCTACAGCACTGTTGTCCAAGTTAGCATACATTACCTTGGATTTGTATTTAACTTTAAACCTATGTGGTGGCTGTCCATAGCCAAGACTGTGATTCAGGTATATCAGGTCCAAGTCTGAAGACTTTGTGAGATAAGATCTTACCTTGAAATGAACTATCTTATCCTTAAGCCAATCACATTTGTTTTCTTTGAAACAAAGAAGTTGAATCCGATAATTTAAAGGTATTTTTGAACGCTAACATTTTAAAAGACAATTTCTATAATATAAAAAATAATGTATATTATTTAAGAATTCAGAAAACACAAAAAGTTTAACAAATACATATTTATGTAAACCTATTACCCAGAGAGAATCACTTTTAACATCCTGGCATATAGCTATCCAGACTACCTTATTAATATCATTCTATTCAATTCTAAATATATATACAACTATTTCGGGTGTCAGGGCATAAATGGAGTAATCTCTGAAGTGCCACATTATGTGTACTGTCTCATAAGTACATATATGCATACACAAATATTTTACATGTATAAATCATAGACAAGTTCTATACATGTATATGTACATATATAATTTTTAAGCCTTCTGCATCTTTTAAAAATTAATAACAGAAAAATGGAGCAGGAGGAATCAGGATCCCTGACTTCAGACTATACTACAAAGCTATAGTCATCAAAATAGTATGAGACTGGCACAAAACCAGAAATATAGATCAAGGGAACAGTATAGAAATCCCAGAAATAAACCCATGCAACTATGGTCAGTTAATCTACAACAAAAGAAGGCAAGACTACACAATGGAGAAAAGACAGTCACTTCAATAAGCATTGCTGGGAAAACTGGACAGCTACATGTAAAAGAATGAAATTAGAAATTCTCTAACACCATACCCAAAAATAAACTCAAATGTATTAAAGATCTTAATGTAAGACTGGTCACTATAAAACTCTTACAGGAAAACATAAGCAGAACACCCTTTGACATAAATTGCAGCTTTATCTTTTTGGATCCCCCTCCTAGAATAGTAAAAATATAGACAAAAATAAACAGATGAGACCTAGCTGAACTTATAAGTTTTTGCATGACAAAGGAAACCATAAACAAAATGAAAGGACAATCCACAGAATGGGAGAAAATATTTGCAAATTAAGCAACTCATAAGGGATTAATCTTCAAAATAAACAAACAACTTATGCAGCTCAATATCAAAAAAAGAAAAACCCTATCAAAAAATGGGCAGAATATCTAAATAGACATTTCCCCAAAACAGACAGCCAAAAAGCACATGGAAAGATGCTCAATATCACAAATTATCAGAGAAATGCAAATCAAAATGGCAATGATATATCACTTCACCCATCAGAATAGCCATCATCAAAAAGTCTACAGGAGATCTCATTGTAGAGCAGCAGGTTAAGAACCCAATTAGTGTCCGTGAGAATCTGGGTTCGATCCCTGGCCTCGCTCAGTGTGTTAAGGATCTGACACTGTTGCAAGCTGCAGCATAGGTTGCAGATGTGTCTCAGATCCAGTGTTGCTGTGGCAGTGGCATAGGATAGCAACAGCAGCTCTGATTTGACTCCTAGCACAGGAACTTCCATATGCCACAGGTGTGGCTATAAAAAGAAAAAAAAGTCTACAAACAATAAATGCTGGAGAGGGCGCAGAGAAGAGGAAACCCTCCTACACTGTTGGTGGGAATGTAAGTAGCTACAACCATTATGGAGGACAGTATAAAAGTTCCTCAAAAAACTAAAATCAGAACCACCGTATGATCCAGAAATCTTACACCTAGGCATATATCCAAAGAAAACCATAATTCAAAAAGATACATGCACCCCCATCTTCACTGCAGCAGTATTTGCAATAGCCAAGACATGGTAACAACCTAAATGTCCATCAACAGAGGAGTGGATAAAGATGTGGTACATATATACAATGGAATATTATGCAGCTATAAAAAAGAACAAAATAATGCCATTTGAAGTAACATGGTTAGACCTAGAAATTATCATACTAAGTGAAGAAAGTCAAACAAAGAAAGACAAACATCATGTGATATTACTCATGTGTGGAATCTAAAAAAAAATGATGCAAATGAACTTATTTACAAAATAGAAACAGACTCACAGACTTTGAAAATAAATATAAGGTTACCAAAGGGGAAAGGTGGGGGAAAGGGATGGATGAGGGGTTTGGGACAGGCAAATACACACTTTGTATGTGGAATGGATGGTCAATGGGGACCTGCTGTCTAGCACAGGGAACTCTACCCAATATTCAGGCAATTGTGTTTTTATTTCCAATATTCATATATATATATATATCCACAAAATAATTTCTAATTACATCATGGTATTTCATTGTATAGGTGGACCATAGTTTCCTCAATCAATCCCAATCAGTGGACATAAAAATTTCAGTGTTGGAGTTCTCACTGTGGTTCAGTGGGTTAAAAATCCAACTGCCAGAGTTCACGTAGTGGTGCAGGGGAAACAAATTAGACTAGGAACCATGAGGTTGTGGGTTCAATCTTTGGCCTTGCTCAGTGGGTTAAGGATCTGGTGTTGCCGTGAGTTGTGGTGTAGGTTGCAGATGTGGCTGGATTTGATGTTGCTGTGGCTATGGCATAGGCCAGCAGCTGTACCCCTAAACTGGGAACCTCCTTATGCCATGGGTGTGACACTAAAAAGCAAAAAAAGAATCCAACTGCCAACGGGGACCTGCTTGCTGTATAGCAAAGGGAATTCTACCCAATATTCTGTGATGGTGTATGTGGGAAAAGAATATGAAAAAGAATGGATATGTGCACTTGTATAACTTAATCACTTTGTTGTACAGCAGAAATTACCAAGTCACTGTAAATTAACTATGCCTCAATAAAACTTTAAAAAATGAAAAGAAAAAGAGAATCTGACTGCGGTGGCTCAGGTCGCTATGGAAACATGGGTTCATTCCTAGGCCCTCCACAATGGGTTAAAGGATCCTGCCACAGCTGTGGTGTGGTTTGTAGCTGCAACTCAGATTCAATCCCTGGCATGGGAGATTCCTTATGTTGCAGGTGTGACCATAAAAAATTTTTTTTCAATATTATAATTAATGAGAAAAACATAATTATGCATAATATGTGTCATTGCATATGCATAACATAAATTAATTCTAATGTATATTATACTAACAATATATAATGCGATGCTGTTTATCTCATTCTTTGTAACCAAAAGATTTTAGCAAAAGTTTATGTGACATATAAATACACATTGATTATTTTTGCTCTTAGCTTATATTTTCTTTTGTATTAAGTCTTAGAAGTAGAATCACTGCATCAGCAGTTGTACCATTCCATTTTTCCAGAGAACCATTTTTCCAGAGGACTTTCAATAAAGGTTTACCGAAGATGCCAGGACTTCACAGTAATAGGCTTTCCAAGGAGAAATACTATTGCATTGTGAATGTGTGTTCTTTGTTACTAAGAAAGTCATGTGAAAAAAGAAGATAATCATTTTGGGGAAAACAAAAAAGTTGTGTCCAATCTCATGTTTTTGATAATTTCTAGAAGATACATTTCTAAAAGAAAAAGAACAAAATTAAAAAAAAAGTAAACTGATGATTTAATTTAAATCTATATATTTTAAAGAACCAACTCTTTCCCACGTGGGTTTACATATATATATATATATATATATATATATATATATATATATATGTAGTAATGAAAGATCAGTATTGAACTATGTTTTTGTTTCAAGAACATGTGATATTTGAAAGCAAAACTCCAAAGAAATCAACTCTAAAAAGAGATTGATAATATAAAGAGAAAAATGTGAAGAAAGAGTGTACTGACTAGAAATTAGATGATATTAGGAAATCATTATTGAATGTTTTCAGCTGTAAATAATGATATTGTGGTTATATGGGGGCACCTTCAGGACACATACTGAAACAAAATGACACTGGAATTTACTTTAAAATAATCCATGGGATAGACTATGATGGAATTTTTTTTTTTTTTAGGGCCACACCCAAGGCATATGGTAGTTCCCAGGCTAGGGGTCAAATTGGAGTTGCAGCTGCCAGCTTACACTGCAGCCACGGCCACAGTCATAGAAACACAAGATCCAAGGTGCATCTGTAACCTGCACCACAGCTCACAGCAATGCTGGATCCTTAACCCACTGAGCGAGAACAGGGATTAAACCCATATCCTCTTGGATACTAGTTGGGTTTGTTACCCCTGAACCATGATGGAATTCCTGGAAAATAATATTTAAAATAAGAATATATGTATATATGTATATGACTGAGTCACTATGCTGCACAGCAGAAATTGGCACAACATTGTCAACTAACTATACTTTAATTTTTAAAAGTGGTTAAAAAGGGAAAAATTAAAATAATCCTGAGAATGGGAGGGAGACTTGTCAGAAAAAGTAATTAATATGAAACCAAAAGGCCTATATGTCCTCAATTGTTGAACAGGATGACGGCACAGAGTCACTCATTATACTCTTCTCTCAACTATTTCACATATTTGAAATTTTCCTTAATAAAAATTTGAAAAATGACATAAACTCCAGGGAGGCAGGGATCCCGCCTTACTCACTCCCATGTCTAGCACGATGAATAAATGTTTACAATTGGAATGTAAGTACTAGAAATATGTTACCCTTTTTTTTTATTGTGCTTTATTGTATCTTAATTACTTGGTATGTAAAGTTTTAGGTGTTCAAACCTGGCAATGATAGTCTGACAGTGAGATCTCTGTTGGTGGAAATATTCAAACATAGGAAAGGCTTCTAGTTAGGTGCATTTATATGAGACTCATTGAGCGGCTTGATGTTAGGTTCCTGCCAATTTCAGAAGTTTGTTATAAAAGATTTCTTAGAGTTCCCACTGTGGTACAGTGGGTTAAGAAGACTGCAGTGGCTCTGGTCTCCGAAGAGGTGCGGGTTCTATCCCTGGCCCCGTGCAGTGGGTTAAAGGGTCTGGTATTGCCACAGCTGTAGCAAAGCCCAAAGCTGTGGTTCAGATTCAATCCCTAGCCTGGGAACTTTCATATTTCCTATGCCATGGGTGTGGCCATAAAATTAAAAAAGAAAAATAGATCTCTCTATCCAGATTTAGGTTTACATTTTAGCATTTTCTTAGAGCTGAATGGAAACAAAAATTCCACATTTTTTTTTCATCTCCCTTTCACACTGGATTTCTTCGTGGAGTTTCATGTCTGTTCTGATCTTTGAATGTCAGCATTATAGACCCAGAATGTTACTCTAAATAATTGGGTTAACATGAAAATAAAGTTAAGCACCAAAAGAGGTAGGAGTCCCCAGAGATGGAGTAGGATTTCCTGGTGCTGGTGGAGAGTGAGCTGAACGTCAAAAGCAGTAAGATACACCATCAGCAATGGGAACTCACAGATTCCCTGCCATTGTAGTGAACCTCCCTCTATTTCCATCAATCCATAGCTTCTGCTAACGCATGCCTTTGCTTCCCTCATAGCCCAGACTTTGTATGGTCTTTCCCTGGACATCTTTGTATCTGTACTTTTTTTTTAATTTTTATTTTTTTGGCTTTTCAGGGCTGCACCTGCAGCATATGGAGGTTCCCAGGCTAGGAGTCTAATCAGAACTATAGCTGCCGGCCTTCGCCACAACACCAGATCCGAGCGGCGTCTGTGACCTACACCACCTCACGGCAACACCGGATCTTTAACCCACTGAGCAAGGCCAGAGATCGAACCTGCAACCTCGTTGTTCCTAGTCAGATTCGTTTTTGCTTTGCCACGACAGGAACTCCCGTATCCTCTACTCTGAAAAGTAACTGCTAACTAGATCTTTCCCTGAATCTTATTACTTTACATCATTTGAACACTGAGGAAGGTGTGGAGGTGGCTAAAATAAGAATGAAATTTCTGAGCAACCATCATAATTGTCTGCATAATACTTTCATCACACCTCACATCACAGGTTGCAAGCCAGTTTAAGGGGTTGGTTATTCTTCTTTTTCCCCCGTTTTTTAGGGTTGCACCTGAGGCATATAGAAGTTCCTCGGCTAGAGATAGAATCAGAGTTGCAGCTGGTGCCTATGCCACAACCACAGCAATGCCTGATCTGAGCTGCATTAGTAACCTATGCAGAAACTTGTGGCAATGCGGAATCCTTAAGTCACTGCGCAAGGGCAGAGATTGAACCCACATCCTCAGGGACACTATGTCGAGTTCTCAAGGTACTGAACCACAGCAGGAACTCGGGGTTGGCTTTTCTTAGGTGAACTGTCCATTCCCAGTCGGTGGTTGAGATTATCTGGTTGATAACATGTATAAGGGGTAGTGGGGACGGGGGTGCCCTTGAAAGGAGAGATAGTTGGCAGACCATCCTACCTTCAAGTCCAGCACTGATGGACCATGCAAAGGGGACCAAATGAAAGGAGAAGTGTAGGCCTAAGGAGGGAGAAAACCTGGGTCAGTGACCCACATAAGGATGTCAGACAGCAAGCAGATTTAACCAGAAGGTTCTGGTCTGTTCCTGGAACCTGAAGAGAGAAGCAAATTGCACTGAAAATCTAATCTTGGACCTAAATCACAGGTCTATCACATAAGCAGCACAACCTGGAGGAAAGTTCTGTGTCTCTAAACTGCAATCTCGTAGACTGTAAAATGGGCATAGAAGTGCTTCCTTTGATGGAGAGGCAAGAAGGCTAAATGAGATACTGAATGCGAAGCATTTAGATAACAGGCACCTAGCAAATGACCTTGTTCTTACCATGCCGGTTCTTCGAATGTTCTCTGTGAATCCCAACCTTCTGAAGCTGAATTAGAATCTGGGACTTGGCAACATTCCAGGAAAAGCTGATGAGAGGCAGGATTCTTGCCCTTCACTGAATAAGGTAAAAGGGTTCAATTAACCTTAGCCAGAGGCTCTCCTTAAAGATGTCACACCTTGGCCCTCTAGAGGTGAGCTGTTAGGAGCAGATAAAAAGAGACTGCCAGAAGCCAGGCCTCAGACTTTCTAGATCTATCTGCATTTCCAGAGTTTTCTTTTTTCTTTTTGTCTTTTTGCCTTTATGTAGAGCCGCACCTGCAGCATATGGAGGTTCCCAGGCTAGGGGTCTAACAGGAGCTGTAGCCGCCGGCCTTCGCCACAGCCACAGTAACACGGGATCCGAGCCGCATCTGCGACCTACACCACAGCTCACGGCAATGCCAGATCCTTAACCCACTGAGCAAGGCCAGGGATCAAACCCGCAACCTCATGGTTCTTAGTCGGATTCGTTAACCACTGAGCCATGAAGGGAACTCCTCCAGAGTTTTCTACAATCCCTTCTGAACATACTTCTCCCCCCCTTCTTTTTTTTGAATTTTGGGGTCACACCTGCAGCATATGGAGGTTCCCAGGCTAGAAGTTGAATCAGAGCTATCGGTGCCATCCTACAGCATAGCCACAGCAATGCAGAATCAGAGCCGAGTCTGCGACCTACACCACAACCCACGGCAATGCCAGATCCCCGACCCTCTGAGCAAGGCCAGGGATTGAACACGCATCCTCACAGATTCTAGTCTGATTCTTTTCTGCCGCAACCTGAAGGGGACTCCCTCCTTCTCTCCTTTTTATTGCTCCATTCCCAAACACACACATACACCATCTTCCCACTAAGCAAGAACAAAAAACAAAGGGTATTTTTAAAAGAGGGGAATATACAATGGAATATCTATATTCCAGCCATAAATGTATACATGGGAAAAGAACCTGAAAGGAAATGGATATATGTATACGTATAACTGATTTACTTTGTGTACACCTGAAATTAACACAACTTTGTAAGTCAACTATATTCCAATTAAATTTTTAAAAAATAGGGGAAAAATAATGTCACATCTGTTTGGGGATGAGAGGTTCTTGTCAGATGGAGCCAGAACAGCAGTCTGTATCCTTTAGGGTTGCTTTTTAGAGGGCTTTATCTGGATTCTTTCTGAAATATGACCATTTCTTTAGGAAACAGTAGTAAAACATATGACTTCAGAACTAATTAGATTTCAGCTTAAACATCACCCTTATTGCGTGTGGACCTTGGGCAACTTACCCCACACTCTTACTCTGAGCCTCAGTTTCCTTATCTGAAAAATAGAAAAATAGCACTAATAAGACCCACCCGCAGAATACTGCAACATTTAAAGGAGGGTATATATGAACCATTCCAAGTACTGTGCCTGGCAAGAATGAGCCCTCAGTACACAGTAGCTTTTATTTTTCACTAAGCTTTTTATCTCACTGTTTTCAACATGACCTTAAAAAAAATCCTAGGTGCACTGTTAGAGTGACCTCAGAATCCTCAGTAATAAAATATGAGGCTTTAAAATCAGAAAGCTCTTGGTTTACATGCCGGCTCTATCACTTATTGGCCAGGTTACATGGGCAAATTCATTTAAGCTCCGTGAGCTGCAGTTTCTTCAGTCATATTGTAGGGATGATCGCGCTTACCCAAAAGGGTTGTTAAAGGTAACTGGCACCCAGTGTAGCATCTGGCATGTATTAAAGGCTCAATAAATAGTAACTCAGGTGATGATGACATTGATGATGAGCAAGAATGATGCTGCTGATGTTTGCATAAAAGACAACAATGAAACTACTTCTGTTTCTTTCTAGCATGTTCTGGGAGACTGCAAGTTCTTGAAGGAATAGATAATACTTGGTTTGCTTTCATTTTGTTCTTTGTATTCAGCGACTAGCATATAACAGGTGTTCTATAAGTATCTGTTGAATTAATCAGTGGTAAATAAATGAATGCTTGGAGTTCCTGCTGTGGAGCAGTTGATTAAGAATCTGATTGCATCGGTTTGGGAAAATGCAGGAACTTCCATATGCCATGGGTGTGGCCATAAAAATAATAAATAAATGCTTTGATGATAGAAAAAGAAACCATTTCACATATCAACAACTCTGGCTTTGGACTCAGATAAACGTGTTTTTATCTTGTGTTAATCATTTACTATGTGAATTTAGCTGGATTACTTATTTCTCTGTCTCTCATTCATTATGAGAATAATAAGAGAATCTACTTCCTAGGGTTGTGAGAGGTAAATGAGAAAATATATGTAAAGAGCTTAGCACTGTGTCTAAAACATGGTCTGTGCTCAAAAAAGTTAGGGGTGCATAGAGAGATGACCATTCGTCCCAAACTAACCAGAAAGGAGGCTAATGTAACTTGGCTCATTTGAACTTGTGCCATGTTTTCCTAATGTGCCAGAATAGTCTCCCAAGTTGGAAGGGCATAAATGTTTAGAAAACCTCATCATCGTCTAATACCCATCAAGATGGCAAAAATAAATGTGGAGGCCAATTACCTCCTGTGAAGCGCTCCTAACTCCCACTCTGTAACTTGGTCTCAATGCACCATTAAAATTAAACATGCAAAATAGCAGGCTTTTTGATTCTTATCATTTCTGGTAAGGATGAGCATTTTCAATCTGCTGCATTTGCATCCATTTAGATAATGATGATGATGCCAACAGATTCCTTCCATTCCACTCTGCCTTTCATTCAAAGAGTCAAGCCCAGAGGTGCTTTCAGAGACCACATTTATAGATTAATTCCATCATGATGGAGCAGCTGGAATCCCTGGGGTAGCAAGAAGCACATATTAACTTTTGCCAATGACACTGCACAAACACCATATTATGAAAGCAAATGGGAAATAACTCACCCTGTTGAAACTGTAAGGAAAATGTATAAGGAAAAAAGAAAAGAAGGAAGGAAGGGAGGGAGGAAGGAAGGAAGCAAAGAAGGAAGAAAGGGAGTAAGAAGAAAGAAAGAAAGAAAAAGAAAGAAAGAAAGAAAGAAAGAAAAAGAGAGAAAGAAAGAAAGAGAAAGAGAGAAAGAAAGAAAGAAAGAGAAAGAAAGAAAGGAAGAAAGAGAAAGAAAGAACGGGAAGGAAGGAAGAAGCTACAGCTAGTGGCACTGTAATTTAGCTACAGGTTTCAAATCACGAGGAACACACAAACTAATGTCACTTCCTCTGGCACTCTGAATGTCCTGGAGAGATTGTTTTAGGGAATGACTCAACAGGAAGTGAGACAAATTCAACTCATTTGTCACCACCCATACTCCCTGTTATTCCAAAAGTCCACGATGAACAAAAGTGTGCATGAACTAAGCTCCAGACTTGCATGCATGCTACTTAGGTTCACATTCTTCAAAGCACTGATAGTTTGAGCATCCTCCACTTTTCACTGAGTTATTATTTATGAGACTTTAATATATGCCAGGTGTTCTCCTGGGTGCCATTTACCTCTAACAACCCTTTGAGGTAACTTGGATCATCTCCATAATATAATTAAAAAAACTACAGCTCACAGAGTTTAAGTGACAGTTGTGTATATGATAACTGAAAAAAATTTCTTTTGGTTGTGCCCGAGACATGCAAAAGTTCTTGTCAGGATCAAACACAACCACAGCAGTGACAATCCTTAACTGCCAAATCCTTAACCACTAGGACAGCAGGGAACTCCAGAGCATCCACCACTTTTAAGACAGAAACAAGACAATTTTGTTGACTTCGTTCCTTTTTTTTTTTGTTTTTTTGTTTTTGCTTTTTAGGGCCGTACCACGGCATGTGGAAGTTGCCAGGCTAGGAGTTGAATCAGAGCTACAGCTGCTGGCCACAGTCATAGACACAGCAATGTGGGATCCCTGACCCATTGAGCCAAGCCAGGGATCAAATCCACATCCTTATGGATACTAGTTGGATTCATTTCTGCTGAGCCGCGATGGGAACTCCCTATTGACTTCATTCTTCAAGGACACTAGAGCCCACTCATACATCTATAAAAAACCTCTTTCTCCTGGGATTTCATTTTTGTCTGTTTGTTTTTGTCATGCCATAACGAAAAGCTGGATCTTAGTTTACTGAGGAGATTGAATTATAGAAGTAAGCCTATCGCTGGATCGTAAATGGGAATATGATGGACACGTGGTCTAGCTACTCAGATAAATATGCACAAATATCCACACCCAGATTCAATCAGAGTCCAACATTCGTTTTAGAGGAAATTCATTGAATCCCTGCAGTTTATCTGCAGGTGCCCTGGTTAAAATGACCTATATCAATTGATTGCTAAGATTGTGTCTCTTTTTTTTATTCACTGATTAACTGATTCATTCATTCAAGATTTATAGAAACACCATGGTCCAAGTACCATGTTAGGTCCTGGGATTATAAAGGTAAATAAAGCATTACCTCTGCTCTTGATGACTTCACAGCCTGCTGGAGGGGGTAATGTGTGGGAACTGACTCAAGATATAGAAATAAACTGAGGATAAGAAAGAGGAAGAAGTGACTAAACGTAGTCAAGAAGTCAAAGAAGGTACCGCTGAGGAAGTGATACTTGACTGCAGTGTTCAAGATGTAACCCACCAAAGGAGTGGGAACAGTGAAAGGCATTCCTGGCTGAGACAAGAGCCGGGTCAAAGGCTTGGAGCTATAAAAAAAAAGCCTAGCATGACTGAGCGCCATCAAAAGTTGGGTTGACTGGAACACAGAGATTGGAAGGGAGAAAAATGTTGGGGGAAGCTGAGAACACACAGATGTTATAAGTCATGCTTACATGAAGTTTAAACTTCATGCTTTTGGGTAATGGGGAGCTCCTGAAGGATTTTAAGTGTGGAAGAGCAACAAAATTAGATTTTTGTTGTACAAAGATGATTCTATGATCTATATAGGAAAAACAAATCCAGGCGTTTCTGATGTCAGTGCAGCTACTATCATCTTCAATTTTCCATTGCTAGTGATACCAAATAAAATCAGGCAGTTAGCCAGTTTTCAGACTACTCAGAAAGCCCAGTGGAAAAGGAAGTATATTTTTAGAGTGATGCTGTGTCTGGTACCCAGTGGGGTTGGACATGCAATATTAACAGATGATGACGGGAGCAGTACAAATTCACATCAAGAAAAAACAGCTGCTACCTTGAACTAGTCATGAATAATATTTAAACGCTAGCCTATAGCACTTTGTGGATTCCAGGCCACCGCTGAAAAGTGTCAAAAGTAATTTGTTGTAAACACAGTGGAATTTCAGCTTAAGATGTTGGTGAGGGTAGTGGGAGGCAGAGGGAAGATGTTGCCTAAAGCAAAAAGCAGTTACTGCCAAAATTACCCTGGGAATTTACTTAAATTGCCCATAAAGTACAGTTAGACACATGCAATATAGATCTGGAGTATTATTTGTAAATGCAATCAGTACACAATAAGGTTTCTAAGAGGGCACATATTAAAATGTGATTTTGCTGGACTTTTGCTATATCAATGGATATTTGAATTTGCCTAAGTTAAATGCATACATAATGTGAATGCTGCTATAATACTTAAACAGTAAAATGAGCAAGTAAATGCAATTTAAAAATATAAATGAGAAAAGCTTCAGGTTCATCCCCGCAGTAACATAACTGCCCTGCATGCTGATATGCTGTCCTAAGTGGGAAAATAGCAGAGTCAGAAGTTAGAAATACACAGGGAACTCACATTGCTCATAATCACTTTAGACAGTAATGAGGTTAATAGTTATTACAGAGTTTAGAGATTACTGTGGGCCTTTATTTCCTATCAAAATATTTGGGGAGTCAATCAAAATTTGGGTAAATCCATTGATTGGGGCCTTGTATTTGAACAACACGTGCCATGTGTCCTGTAGGCAGTCACTGAAAACTACCGATAAACCAGGGCTTGGTCTAAAGATGTTCCCAGAGGGCAGGTCGAGTGACTGGGAAATTCTGCACAGTTGATACTGGAATCCCTGATAACACTAGGTCAACATGGACGTTTCCATGTAAACACTCATGTGTGTCGCCCAGAGGTCACCCCCTGGAGCCACCCCCTGCCCTTGGCCCTCCAGCTGCCTGGTGACAGGTGACTGAGATCCACCCGCTGCCTGGCGGGGGCTGGCAGATCTCCGCTGGGGAGGGCTCTGCTGCCATGACAGTGGTGGGAGATGTCATTCCAATTTCAGGGGAGAATATCTTTTTCTGAAACACTGGAGATTGACCTCAAGGGCTAGTTTTTGTGTAAATCTGAGTTCAGCAATGATGAGAGACTGACTTTGAAAGACTGTAATGAAAGTGTTTTTACCTTTTACTATGGTTACTACTATTGCAAATGGTGAAGGAGGTTATGCTGCTGAGACCTGTCATCCCCAGGAAGATTGACGCACCCTCAAAATGACATCGTCTTCTTCCTGTGCCTCTTCTTCTCTCTCTCCTCCTCTTCCCCTGAATCCTTCTCTCTACATTTTTCACCTTTTGCCTACACACACACTCATGCTGTATAGTGACTGAAGCCCTGAACTTTGCATTCGACACACATGGATTGTAATCCCAGCTGGATCCTGAATATGTTATTTACACCTCACTTTTCTCAGCTGTAAAACAGAGGTAGTATAGCCATTCTTAACTCTTAGGGCTATTTTGGAGAGTCAATACTAAAATGCACATACCATGCTCAGCACCATGCCAGTCACAGGGGGAATGTTCAACATATACTATTATTAAGTATTCCCCTTTTTATTTTTTTTGTAATTATACACTGCCTTGTAGCCTACTAATGTTTAATTATAATATACATTGTGAATATTTTCTCATATCAATAATATTCTTCTAAAGTATGAGACTGAATGGTGGCATGGAAAGCCATTGTACAGATAATGTAATTAACAATATAATTATGTCTTCTTAATCCTGTTTCTTTTTCTTAATAAGCAAAAAGAAATGTTACTAAGGATGCTAAATCGTTAGCCAAATACATCTAACTTACAGACTTGTTTTCATTTCAATTAGAGAAAGAAGCGGAATGTATTTTTTGCCAGATTACTTTTCTATACATCTCAGTATAGACTCAGTATAAAGATGTGACACACACACACATATATATAATTTTTTTTTTCTTTTTAGGGCTGCACATATGGCATACGGAAATTCCCAGGCTAGGGGTTGAATCAGAGCTGCAGCTGTCGGCCTGTGCCACAGCCGCAGCAACATGGGGTTCAAGTGGTGTCTGTGACTTATACCAGAGCTCGTGGCAATGCTGGATCCTTAACCCACTGAGTGAGGCCAGGGATCGAACCTGAGTCCTCATGGATACTAGTTGGGTTTGTTTTCACTGAGCCACAACAGGAATTCCTAAAGGATATATTTTTATACCTCTCAAGGAGTGTCAATATCCTAATTATCAAATGAAACAATTATTTCACCTGTGAAGTGGCCCTGCCATAGGCTCTCAGGTTCTCAGTTAAGAATGGGTACAGCTCTGTCATTTCAAAGTGAGTTTCAGAGGATGACTTGAAAAGATGATAATCATCTGGGCTCTGGGAAACTATTTAATCTACTTAGTAATGATGATGCTGCTGATAATAACAGAAAAAAACAGCTAATATGATTAAGGATTCATTATACACCAAGCCCTGTTTCAAACATTTTCCATGTATTTATTTATTTATTTTTTCCGATAACTCTTTGGGGGTATATATGAAGTCTCTTCACAGTTAACAGATGAAGAAACAAAGAGGTACCATTTCCTCATCTGTAAAAGGGGGATATTACCGCCCATCTGTGATCACCTTGGGGCAGAGTAAAAGCGAAATGCAGTAACACTTTAGGATATGATTCACATCTCATGACAAAAATGACAACTGTTACAACCTTCTTTTTGTGGACAAAAAACAGACATCTTTCTGATGTGGTAACGTCCAGGCGTGGTTATGCTTGAGTGTCTCCGGGCTTCCTAGTCCTGGGATGTTTTATACAGAAACACACAGTCACATTTCATAGGTTTCTCTCCTTCACAAACCAATAAATCCCTTATCAAGTGGAAGGGCTCATGCCCCCGCATCAGCAAATAATTAAGAAATAGTGTGGGTTTTGCAGAAAGAGTAATTTTTTGCAAATAAAAATGATTTTTAATAATAAGACTGACACAAGAGCTAAATAAAATGTCTAATGAATTAATGAAACATAAAGAAGAAAATAAAAATCACATCTCTGTAACCTAGAGAGGGATGTTGATAACATTTTGGTGATTAGCCTGTCAGTTGTGTGGTTATACACACCCCACCCTACACGGTACTGACGCGGAACTCTTCAATTCTAGAACGTGGCTTTCGTGTAACAGTATTAATTGAGTAATGTCAATGTTCATGCAAATTAACAATTACTTAATATGCACTTAATCCGTACCATTGTTTTTGATCTATATGTAGTTCCTTTAACAATAATTTCTTTAACACATTTCCTATTTGACAGACGTTATACTTTTTCCCTTTTTTAAAATATTATAAAAAATTTAGTGAACCACTGTGAAATAGTCCTTTGTCGCCTCCTCTGATTACTACCTTGGGGGAAACTCCTAGAAGTGGAATGCTAAGTCAGAGGATATGCACATTGTACCTTTTGATTCATAATTAGGGTCTTAATACCTACATAATTGGTCTTCCCAAAGATAATGTAGGAGAGTTGCCAGTTTGTCCTGGCTTACGGTAAGCAGCAGGGAGTTAACATGGCAGCAAAATATTTTACTACAATTTCCCAAGTAAACAAGGTCAAAGGACACAAACCCCACCAGGCCTGAGGATCTAGCTCATTCCTCTCTGTCCCGGGCCTCCCCCATTTACATGCCCTGGGGGAATAACCATTTGCAGTTTGAATTAACTCCATAGCTTGACTTTGAAATACTGTTTCTAGCATCTGCGGGGATTCATTGTGGGATCCCAGGATAATATGTTTTGGTGGATCTCACTGCACTCTGGGAAGAAACTAATGGCCGATGACATTTAAAACTTAAAAAAAATTCCAGGTTGCTGCTGTGAGGTGTCTTTTGTATTTGCACTGTCATCTTTGTTTCCAGGAAGAACCAGTCAGTTATTCTGAGACTACTCACTGTGACATCGAGGATGGAAATGAAATCTCCATGGACCTCAGAGATGCAGCTCAAGTATATGGGTAAATTTTATTTCCTTATTATAAGCAGGGGAAGAAAATACCACATCCCACGGCCTTTAGGATAACTTAAATGTTAGAATGAATCAATTACTACTTGAAAGTCTCTCTTGCTTTATGAACTCAGCATCACTGCCTAAAAAGCAAAATTCTCAATGATTCCCCACTCTGGGGTGACACACAGAACAGATGTACTAGGGACACGTGGGGGAGGAACATTTTTTTTTTGACACGCACTGTCTCATTGTATTTTAATTACATTCACCCTTTGGTGTCTAGGCATGAGAGGAATATCAATGGCATTTGAAATGTTCCAAAAGCTGAAGAGCTTGAGAAATTTTAATCTCAAAATTGTGTGTTTTCCTAAGAGATTAACTTAGTGGTTTGGCATCATATAACATGCCAGTAAATTTTGACATTGGAAAAAAAAAAATCAATGACGCTTTATTTGAAAGACAAATAGAGCATTTTTATTGTTTACAAATATTCACTCTTGGCCCTGTCTTCTGTGGTATACATTCTTTTCCCTTGACATACTCTCAGGCGAAGCACAATGGGTTTCTATCAAATTGCAAATGATGAGCACACCGAGAAAAGAATAAAGGGGAAGAAAATTCAAATTCTGAGAGGTTGGGAAGCAATAAGCAACCTGTTCCTTTCAATTTCACCAGAGAAATGCATTTTGTCTTCCAAATACAGGTTTCCAGCACTTCTGAGTTCACAGGGTGCCCTAGCAAAGGCCTGCAGGAAAGAATGAAAATATCCTTCCCTAGGCTTCCTCTCAGGTGGATATTTCAACAGAAAATAATGACATTGCATTCATAAAGCACTTTACATTTTCTAAAGGACATTCGTTTATCGCATTTGGCCCTCACATAGGAGGAGCAGGTGGGTGGTTTATTAATAGCTCAGTTTCATCAGAAAAGAAAAATTAGGCTCAGAAATACCTGCCCAAAAGATTATGACAAATACAGCCTTGATAACGCTTGGCACACAATGAGCCTTCCTTTAATGGGAGCTACTATTATTATTAATATCACTGTTGTTATTACCACCATTGAAAGACTTAACAGGACCTCAGCCAGTGGTTGACTCTAAACATTCCTAATTCTCTCCCCAGCCAGGCTTCTAATGCATCTTTAAGAAAGACACTGAAAAATCGATAGGACCTTCTATTGTATTAATGTATCTTGATTTATAAGTATGTCCTGTATCTGATGTTCAAGTCTTGTTGTAAACAGAATACAATTGAATTACTTATTCCATGATAAACCATAGTTACCATCTAACTCAAGTTATTTTGAAGAAAAGAGAGTAGAAAAATTGCCTCTCAAATTAAATGACAGGGTCACAAGAATTAATACTAAAATTCTTTACTGCTTAAAATATCTTTGTTTAAAATACATGTCATATATTCGGAGCATTTCCCACAGCTTTATTTTAAAGACTAGGTGTTTATTTTTGAAAAGTAACACTGTACTAATTTTCACTTCATCCTCGTGCAGCTATTTCTAATCATTCCTTTTTTTTCTTTTTTTTCACGACTGTGGCATGTGGAAATTCCTAGGTCAGGGACTGAACCCGAGCCACGGCAGTGACCTGAGCCATTGCAGCGACAATGCCGAACCCTGAACCCCCTGTGCCACAAGGAAATTCTATTTCTAATTATTCTACTATAATAATATAATATGTAGAAAACAGTTAATATTAAATAGAAAATAATGATATTTTTCCTGTTCTGCTTATATCCCAGACTTGGTGTGCACTTCAAAGAATGTATTTATGAAAGTGCTTTGAAAAACCAAAATTGCACCTTAAAAACTGATGGTAAAAGGTAGTAACATCTAAAATAAGAAGTATGAATTGTCTAGTAACAGGTAATAACTATCAAGTAATAATTATCTTTGTAAATATTTTTACCATAATAGGTAAGTGTGCATATGTAAAATATACATGCTTTATGTGTCATCACATGTTCTTTTTATAGCAATTCTATGGGAAAAGAACTGTTACTAACCTCTTCTTACAGATGAGAAAATCAAAGTTGAGAAAACTGTAATAACATCAAGCTAGCAAGTAGCAGAGCTAAGAGGCAGGCTCAGATACAAAGTCACTGCTCTGTTTTTTCCCAAAGTTTACTATTAATTTTCACACATTCACCAAAGTTGAAAAAAAATGCAATGAACACTCACTTGCTAATCATATAGATTTAAATTTTTAAATTTCTTCTCTTCATTTTCCTCCCTTCCTTCTTTCCTCTCTGTGGACTGTTTCAAGGTAAGTTCTAGGCAGCATATTCTTCACGCACAAATCACTTGGCATCTTCTAAGAATGAGGACAACTTCCTACACAAACACACTACCATTATCCAACCTAAAGTAGTCATCATTAATTTCCTAGTATCATCTCATTCTCAGTTAATACGAATATTTCCTGAATTATCCTCCAAGTGATTTTTATACTATATTTTCAAACACAAGTAGTTTCATACTTTGCCTTTGTTGCAATGTCTTTTTTTTTTTTTTAATGGCCATACTTATGGCATTTGGAAGTTCCTGGGCCAGGTACCGAATCCAAGCTGCAGGTGCAACCTACACTGTAGCTGCAGCAATGCCAGATCCTTTAAACCCCTGTGCTACACTGAGGATAAAACCCATGCCTCCAGAGTGACCTGAGCTGCTGCAGTCAGACTACAAACCCACCGTGCCACAGCGGGAAGCCTGTAATGTCTTTTTATTCTAGGCCACTTTCTTCTTCCACCCGTGGTTTTTAATGACACTGACTTTTGAAAGACTAAGTTGTTTTGTTGAAGATCTCCCGTTATTTGTGAGATTGCTTCCTTGTAGTTTAATTTTTTTCTTCTGTTTACCAGCTTTTCAGTAAAGCACTCTTAAATGTCAAATTACTAATTAAAAATACACTTGTAAATAAATAGCAAAGTAATGCCTATATTTAACTATATTGTTAATTAATAGCATTTGTCTTGATTATAAAACAGTTAATAGGTGTTCAGTTTAAGGGAAAAATAGAAGGATGGAGTCGTTACACACTCAGAATCCCTTTTGGTATAAAAAACTGATGTCTGACATTTTCAGATTTGGCCACAATTTGTACATCCACATGAACAAAATTCTGGAGATATTTAAGTGCTTGTCTTTTGGGTAACTTTGCCAAAGACACTTTAAAATCCTATTGCTCATATTAGTTATGGCGAGTCTGGCTAGATAATGGAGCACTCTCTGCTTCTGAAATGAAATTCAGAGAAATCTTAGTGGAGTTCAGTTGCACTAAAAAGTTCCACAAGAGTCTGAGCTTCTGTCCTCCATTACCCTACTGTCTTTACAGAACTAAACTTCTATTTGGACTTTATTCCCTTGGCAACTTTTAATTAACTGCAACACCCCAGTCCTACTAAATCTGGAGCTCTCATGAAGCAAGGAAAAAGGTAACACCAACTCACTTTGTAACATGTTGCAAAACTAAACAATAACTGTGTGAGGAACAGGATGGCTGGTCTCAGTCTTTAGCTTATAGCAAGATGAGAGCAGCCCAGGAGGTGGAAGAAATTGGACTCAGTCTTAGAGTCCAATGTGTGGTACTCACCAGCAGGTGAGTCTTGAAAGGGCAAGAAGCCTGAGAAGATGACATAAGCCTGGTCTGGGCTGGAAGACCTGGGGTGGCTAGAACATAGAAGAAACTGGCCATGGAAAGAGGAAAGAGAGACATCAGACAAAATTTTCCTCTTAAGATGTGCCTTGAAGAGCAAACTTCCAAAATACAGGAGGTAAGGGAACAATGAGACACCGAACGAAGCAATAGTTGAGAGAAGAATCTGCCCCATTATAAACGAAAATGATGAAGTCTGTAAGCAACCTTAAAATAACTGTTGAGGGTTTCCTAAGAAAATCATATCCATAAAAAAGAATAAGAAATTATGAAACAAAAATTAGAGGAATGGGGAACGGAATAACAAAAAGGAGGATTCGAAAAACTAGAAACCCTGCAGACAAAAAAATATAGTCATTGAAATAAAAAAATAGCCTCAATGATTCTATAGTCAATGAGAATATATGTATATGTCATATACATAGATATGTATATATATTATTTTTTTTGACAGATGGTACCAAAGATTTCACAGAAAATGCAGCATTGAGAGATCAAGAGACAAATACTAGTCCTGGATTGGTGGCATTATTATCTTTAGATTCCTGGGTCTTATCTTTGTTCGTTCTGGTTTGGTAGGTTTGGGGTAATGCTTCGAAGTTTGTATTATAAAAAGTTCCTCAGTTTGGGGGGTTTGGGATTGGCATATGCATGCTGAGGTATATGGAATGATTGGCCAAGAGGAACCTGCTGTTTAGCACAGAGAACTCTATCCAATATTCTGTGATCATCTAGGGGGGAAAAGAATCTGAAATAAAATGGATGTGTATACATGTATATCTGAATCACTCTGTTGTACAGAAGAAACCATCACAGCCTTGTAAATCAACCGTACTTCAATAAAACTTTAAAACAATGAAAAAAAATTTCCTCAGTTTGCCTGTTGAACTGCCAATGTTATATACAAAGGGAAACCACTAAAGCATTTTAGTCAAGGGGATAATATGGTCAGCCTGAATGGAAAATGCACCCTGAATGGAAAATGAATTTGTGGGGGTTAAGAACAGAGCAGACAAACCAATTAGAACATGGCTGAAATCATCCAGATAAGAGGCACCGAAGGCTTACCTTTAAATATAGCATTAAGTCAAGATGAGCAAGCCTTGCAGTCAGTAAGTAGTTCTCAAACTTTAGGTAACATCAAAACCAACTGGAAGGCTTGTAGACACAGTGTGCTCTGGGTCCCACCCCTAGAGTTTCTGATTCTGCAGCTCTGAGATGGGACCCAGGAATCTACACGTCTAACAAGTGCCCGCGTGATACCGATGCTGAGGATTGTGGGTACCACACTTCAGAGCCAAGTGTAAAGAACACCTGTTCTTTTTTCCCTGCTTCTTCTTCCACTTGAAATGTCTAATTTGGAGTTCCCGTCGTGGCTCAGCAGTAACGATCCTGACTAGTATCTACACGGATTCCGGTTAAATCCCTATCCTTGCTCTGGCATTGGTGTGAACTCTGGTGTAGGTTGCAGATGTGGTTCAGATCTGGCATTGCTGTGACTGTAGGTAGGCTGGCAGCTGTACCTCCAATGTGACCCCTAGCCTGGAAACTTACATATGCTGAAGGTATGGCCCTAAAAAAGAAAGGACAAAAAAAAGTCTGATTTTTTGGCTCCAATGAACAGCTTTTCCACCATTGGATAGTCATGGAAGAACTATCAATCGATGTGTCTCATCCTCCTTTTACTCCAGTCAGGCTCATCGGCTATGCTGTTTTCTTCTGGGATTTGACTCCAGAAAGAACCAGACTGAAAGCAGCTGATTCTCTTCATGCTGGCCACGTCACACAGAGACTGTCCATTCATTTCTGCCCTGGTTTCTTCCCCAAGACCAATTCTTCAGCATTTCCTTCAAAATCACCCCATATCTTTCCATTTCACTTAAATGTGTAACGAGTTATCTGTTTTGCTTAAGTTGGCCAGAGTTTTTCTGTTGCTCACAACCAAAGACCCCAGCTGACACCTAGGGAGTCAGGGAGTGAGGGAAACGTGGTAGGGTGACTACATTAGTTTCCTACGGCTGCTGTAACAACTTACAACAAAGTTGGTGGCTTAAAATAACAGAAATTTATTTTCTCACAATTCCAGGGGCCAGAAATCTAAGATTAATACCACGGAGGTGAAAGCAAGTTCTCAGCAGGGCTGTGCTCCTTTGGGCAGCTCTCAAGGAGAACTCGTCCCTTGCCTCTTCCAGGTTCTTGTGGCTGCTAGCATTCTTGACTTGTGGGTTCATCAGTCTAATCTCTGTCTCTGTGGAAACAGTGCCTCCTCTTTTCTGTGTATGTCATCCTCTCCGCCTCACCTTATTTTTCTTTTTTAGGGCCACAGGTGCAGCATATGGAGGTTCCCAGGCTCCTCCTGAACTCCTTAAGTCTCATACAGACTTGGACTTGTTTTTTGCACCTTAGATGCTCCCTGTGCTAGCAACAAAAGCAGGGTGACTGAGATCAATGGTAGGCTGACCAAAAGTAGGGTACCTGGAATTTTCTGAGTTTCAGCACTGAAGTCCTACATGCCTCTCAGTTCCAGGCAAATAGGGTTGGTTGGTGGCTCTCACTGAGTCAGTTTCAGAGGCCCAGCACAGGAGGAGTTTTCCCCTTTACTCTCTTTCCTAGAGTAGAGAATATAACCAAGTATTTGGAACCCAGGCCTCTGGCAAAATGAGCCTGAAGAGAGATTAACAGAGCAACAATGAATTAACTAGATTGTTTTCCACTACCATTGGTCAAACTTGAAAGCAAAGTTTATTTCCCCAGAAAGTCTTAATAGGATGATTTTTAATAAACAGTAATCAGCTAACTTGAAACTTTCCTAATTAGATGGAAAAAGAAATGGGTAAATTGCTGTAGGTGCAATTTGAGGTGAGTTTTCAGCCTTGTTTCTCTAGATGTGGGCTCCTGGCCACTGGAGGCAAAATCAGCCATGGGGACTTACTAGAAACGCTGCTTCTTGGGTCTCTGAATTTATGATTCAGACCCTTGGGGGTTGAAGTTCAGAAATCTGATTTTAAAACCATCATCATTAGTATTTTTATGCACACCTGTATGAACAGACAGGTGTCCCCCAATGATTTCCTGCTTTGGAGTGTCCACACCTTTGTGCAATTTCCTCCCTTTGATTGCTGGCAGGACCAGTGACTTGCTTCTAAGCAGTAGAATAGGGTAAAGCTGATGGGATGCCTCTCCTGTGGTGATGCTATATTGGATAAGACATTTAAGAAGGAACTCTCTCCCGTGAGGGGTGATGTGGCAAGAATGATGGCAGTCTCTAGATACTGAGATGGGCCCCCGACTGACAGCTACAAAGAAAACAGGCATTTCAGTCCTACAAGTGCAAGCTGCTTTCCGCCAATGACCTAAGGAAGCGTGGAGGAGACTCACTCTCCAGCCGAGCCTCCAGATCAGAGCGAAGTCCCAGCTGACACCTGGAATGCAGACTGCTGAGACCCGGAATCCTGGAATCCAATGACGCCATCTGTGCCTGGATTCCTGACCCAGAAACTGGGAGCTAATAAATATGTGTTGTTTCAAGCTGTTAAGTTTGTGATAGTTTGTTACTCTGTAAAAGACACCCAACTAATGTGTACCTAAAACTTGAGAACCATGGCATGCTGGTGGAGGGCACGGACTCTGGAAAAGACAGTCCTACTTTAAACCCTAGGTCGGCCTCTTCTCAGTCTCGCGACCTTGGACAGTAGCAAAACCTCTCTGGGCTTCATTTTCCTCCTTTGTCATTGTGAGGATCCAGTGGGGTAGAACCTGTCAAGCCTGAGGACAGAGCCAGCCACCTATAAGAGCCCAACACATTCAGTAACTTTCTTCATGAAAACTAGTCCAAAAATCTAACCTAATCTCACAGTGTGGACTATCAAAAACGTTTCCTTGGAGCAGAAGTGGGAGTCCTTTCAGCAGGTATTTTTTAGGATTGTCTGAACAGACAGAGCAGTAAGATCATTTAAGTTCCAATGAGATCCCATCTGTCTACACAACGGAGTAATTAGTAGCCATTCAGTAGTATCACGTCTTAGATCAGATGCTAGGATGGAAACACAGTGGATGATTCATTTGATTTGAAGTGGGGAGGATGGAAGGCATTCAAAAGGCAAGTGTGTGAACAGACTGAAAATAGGCAGTTTTGTAATGCTTGCCTGTGGTTCTTCCCAAAGGTAAAACAACCAACTCTTGAATGTTTTGAGAATTCCAAGTACCTCAAGTACAAGTCCTTGGGCACTGTATGGCCTGGAAGAACAGATTATGCATTGCAGGTTAGGTGTCTAGGGAGACAGATTTGGAAAATACGGAGGCAGGAGGTTTATTAGGGAGCATCTCAGGATCAGCTGTGTCAGGGAATGAGTGCAATAGAACGGCCAAAGGAGAAATCAAGCTGCAGTTGCAATTCTAATCAAAAGTCAAACTGCAATTACAATAAGACCTTAGCTCTGGAACTCAGATGGCCCTTTAAAAGTACCCCAAATTGTAGTGGGATGTCACAATTTTATCCCCTTGCATCCACGAGTTTTTGGACCTAGGCTGTCCTTGAAAAAGGGCTTGACTTTGAGCATGGGACCTTCTTCTAACCAAGGGAAGTTCTTGGTGAGGAATGACTACTGAGAGCTGTCAGATTCTAACAGTCCTAGAGGAGGAGTCAGGGCCACACAGTGCACCAACTACTAAAACACATGATGCGTTTCAAATAATGTCTAGTACATGGTTATTGTTACAATTTATTTTTATTATAATTCATTTAATGCATGTTGGGCTATCAAGATCATGCTTTGCATTTAAATGGCAACTGCTATTAAAGTCTAAGCACAAAAAATTATCACTGGTTATCCATTCTTTCGTTCTTGTTTGTTTTTTCTGGCCTTGTCTGCTACATGCAAAAATTCCCAGGCCAGGGAACAAATCCACACCACAACAGTGACCTGAGCTAGATTACCAGGGAACTCCATTCATTTGTTTCTTTTAAAACACTCTTAAAGCTGTTCCCTCTTAAGAATATATAAAATACAAAATAGGGATAACTAAAGATTGAGAAGAAATGGGAAAAAAAAACAAGAATAATAGCACAATGTGACAACCCAATCTACATACATCCTGCATCTTTAATTTGGAGCACTCAGCACCATTTAGAATTATATATTCATTTGCCTTATGATTTATTAAATGTCTGACTTCTCTCGTCCAAAAGAGTCAGAGGATAAGAATCTTTTTCGGGGGCTGTGCTTGCAGCATGCAGAAGTTCTGAGGCCAGGAATCGAACTCCCAGCCACAGAAAAAACAACACTAGGTCCCCAACCCGCTGAGCCACTAGGGAAGAAACTCTAAGAATCTTCTTCTTAAGAGCATTTCAAACATCTAGCATAGTATTTGACATCGATACTGGAATATTTGTTGAACAAGTGCATGCGTGAAAAAGGAAACAGAAAGAAAGCTAAAACAAAAGATGTCTTAATGAACTGACACATTTATTATGAGCAGAGTGAACACGTGAAACCACATTTTCTGGCTGCCAATAAAAAAGGGGGACCTGATCGATTAAATATATCAGGATCTATAACATTAAAAGTAAATTGCTCCGGTACTGAGAACTGATGAAATTTTCAGAGGCATCTCCGTGAGGAGGGCACCACCTGATGTCTGTAGTAACTACTAAAACAACACCCATAGCGTACGTACAGCCATATGCCATGCGGCTGTTTCTGGGAGCCCTCCCATGATATACACACATGGCTTCACAGGGAAGGGCTGTTAGCAATAGCAGGTAACCAGGTATCTGCTGTTCTGGCTTGACCCAAAGTACAATTTTAAAATATCTGGAAGAGCAAGTGGTTATATCCCCTGGTAACTGCCTACAGTCCTGACTCTCAGCCAGTGTGTCATACAACTCATGTGCTTTAAAAGCTTTCATAGATGTGCCGCAAAATCATGTCCAATATCTAGAATGATAGTGCATGTGGTTATGACAACTGAACACTGAGCCCAGTGCGTCATAGGATGCACAATTTACTGCAAGACCAGATGAAAGAAGAGCCAGTGTCTGCAGAGGCCAGTTTGAGAGAGTGACTTATGCTCATCTTTTTTTAAGTTCTTGTTCAGTGACTTTATGTTAGTTACTTAAAATAGTTCACGTTCAGTGACTTTATGTTAGTTGCTTAAAATCAGCCTTGGTGGGAGTATTTGCACTGTGGCAATCAGCAAACGCTACAAATAAGGTTTTTTTTTTCTCCTTGAAAGAGTCAGTTTACCGGGACACTGCTGGATGTCACTTAAAGTGAAGCCCAGGGTGAATCAAGACTGAGTGATAAATGTGTTTCTTCAGTATATAAGAGAGCACACTCAGAACTACGCAAACTGCAACATATCACAAAGAGATGATAAAGTCAGTGGAGCTCTAGACGCTCTAGGATGAGGTTTGCTGTAGTGGCGACATGTTTTAACTGTCCATAACTGTTTAGTGCCATTTCGAGTTCTCTAATTCCTTTTAAGTAGGCTACCAAAATTTTCTCTGCCCATGAAGTGTCTCAGCTCCACTGGATGAAAGAAAGATGACACAGAGCACATAATTTAAAAATAATGAGTAAATCACTAGATGGACAAGCCATCCATGATCAGCCGAAGGTGGGAGACACTAACCCCTGTACTTCATTTGGTTTCCGTCTCTCATATTCCTCACAAAGCAAGAATCGTCTTGTCCGGAGGTGTGATTCTGGCATAGAAAGTGATGTATTTCTCAAATAACAGGGCTCCTCAGCGCAAGCCAACTCCTTCATCTGGTGTCGATCACAGAACAAGCCATCTGTTCCAGGGCTGGGAGAGAAACTAACTGCCTGTTGGTCTCAGTGACGGATAGAATAACACTGTACCTTATGGTTAACTTAAGGTTTTTTTTTTTTTCCAAGGGGATTTTGACTTTACCCAATTTTTTTTAACCCTTGCAGAAGATGTGATTTCATGTGCTGGGAAGCAGACAGAGAATACTGAAAGGGACTCTAACAGCTGGCTTAGAGAACAGCTGTTCTCTTTCTGGGTGAACTCAGACCTGAATGACTCGGGAGAAACTTAACCGGAGTTGGGGTCCTTTTAGTGTCCTCATGTGAATCCTGTAGCGGCTGTATGGAATGGAAGACGATCCCATTACCACACAGAGAAGAGCGAGGAATAATCCTCGAGCAATAAAAACCCAAGTGCCTATGGTGCAAGGTGCCACCCTGATCACCAAAACACGGGCATTTCATTACGTAGCTGTCATTGTAAATGTCAAAATACCTCCTCATAGGAAGCAAAGTCAATTTCCTTTAATTTAGCTCCCTGATTGCTTTGCACATGAAGATGCAATATGCAGACATCATCCTGACAGTATTCTACATTTTCTATCATATACTCATTATACTGGTCTAAATGGAACTACAAAATAGAGTTGTCAAAGAAGCCCATCTACACAAGAGGATTTTGTATCAATGAAGACAGAAAGTGCTGGCTATAGTCTTTTGGGTTCATGGAATAGCAGACACCAAGATTGACGAGAAGAATTATTTATGTCATAATTTTTTACCTTTCACATCTCTTCCTATCTTTTCTGCTTGGTTGGCACTCTTTAATAGAGACTAAATGGAAAAAATTATGCACCCAAAATGGCTCTTTACTACCTATCAATTACAGCATTGATTTTAATGACTCCTCAGAGTGTACACGACTTGATATAAATTTTAGTTACAGAGCTCCCAGACTGATTAACACATTTAAGCCACCAGAGGCCTCTAGAGGGAAAACTGCAACCTACAAACTTCAATATAAAAGTCTGTCTCTGCAGCCAATACACTGTCTATTGGGGGTGGAGTTACCCTGCGTGGTTTATGGTTGTGGATCTGACTGGGTCTGTTGGAGAATATTCGTTCAGTACAAAGGAATCTCCTGGGTTCACATCGTGACAGGATTTCCTGTCCCCTTAGAGCAGAAAAAGCATGCTCAGATGGTGACATCTGAAATATGACAGCTCTACAGAGGCTATGCTATGAGAACACCACCACCTCTGTTCTAGGGAGGTCAGGAAACTGCTCTTTAAGAACCAGTGCTGTGTGGGTGGGGAGTGGGATAAAAACAAACTTGGCACAAACAATATTTAGCTAATGAACCACATTTAGAAATAACAACAGGAATGGCTAATATTTATTGCAGTGACTTTCAAGCTTTTTGACTATGATTCACAGTGAGAAATACATTTTACAAAGTAGCTCAGGATGTACAAGCATTAATAGGAATATGTGTGTGTGTGTGTGTGTGTGTGTGTGCATATATATAAAATAAACCTGTGTTTCATGAAACAATACTCTGATACTTTCTATACAATCAATTCCACTTTCAAGTGCTGGTTATGACACAATCAATTGATTTCACAACCCTTCAGTGAATCATGGCTTGCAGTCTCAAATACTGATTTATATTGTGGACATGATGAGCAGAATAGTAAAGACCCAGATTAAGGCATGGTGGTAAAAAGTGCTCTGGATTTGAGCCTAGCTCTTCTGCACATAAGTTTCTTAACTTCATTGTGCCTTAGTTTTTCAACTGTAAAATGGAATTACTACTCTGTTAGTAAGTTGTTGTGAAGATTAGTGATATAATACATGAAAACCTCCTGGAACTTTGCCCAGCACATAGTAAGCATTCCATAATTAGCTTAATTAGATAATTTGTTGATTATCTATGGCCACAACAGGGCTGCATAAATTTTCCCCAAATTCTATGGCCAATTAATTTACTTCATGAGTCTCTGGGGTTCAGCTGGCTATTGCCTGATCAGCTCTGCTCCATGTGTTTCATCTTCTAACAGACATGTTCTTCTCAGGATGAAAGAGAGAAAGAGCCAGAGATAATATTCATCAGCCAGAGAAATGACATGTCAGAGTGGGAGGTCACTAGAATTACATAGTAAAGGTCATGGATATAAGGAGGAATGATAAGTCACGGTCACGTTTGCCCTTAGCCAGAGCAACGATGATAATTCTGGAGCCGCTCCCTCTCAGTGCCTGGTGCTTTGCATTAATCAGGTTAAAATTTGACAATAATCTGTGACTATGATAACAAAGATTCTTGATTGCAAATGACAGAGTGCCCATATGAACAAGTTCAAGCAAAAGTCTATTTATCTGGGAAGTAAACCAGTCAAAGTTACCTAAAGTTATCTGAATTACAGCAAGATTAGTTATGGGGGCCCAAATGTGATCTTTGATTCTCTCCCTCCATCTCGCAACCGTTTTCCTCTGTGTGATGGATCCACTGTGGAGACAACTTCTCCATGAAGTCCCTTGCAGCAGCTCCAGCTTTAAATCATTCTTATAGCTTATGATTTGGATGACCAGTCATGTTGATGTGTCTAGGACTAAGAGGTTTCCTGGGATGTGGGGACCTTCACTGCTAAAACAGAGAAAGCTCTGGGCAAATACAGATGAAGTGGTCATCCTACTTGCAACCCCAGAGGAAGAGGGGGGTATTTTCCTAATGGATTTGGAAGAAAAGTCCCTTGGTGGATGTTCCTTGGCCTGGCCTGGATAATATTCCTGAAATAATGACTATGGCCAGGAAGATGAAGCCTCTGGTCAAGATTAGATCATTTCCAACCTATCGTGTAGTTAACTCTTTCTGAATCTTATGAACAGTGGGTGGGACAAGATAGCCCACAGAGGAAAGGATCCATGATATACAAACAATGTAAGTTACTAGAAGAGTGTTTCATCATTTTATAGAGGAAGAAATAAAATCTCCAAAAAATAGAGTTCTGAGAGGTTTAGTCACATAATAAAGAGAATAACTGAGCCAGGATTTGAACCATGATCTTTTTGGCTTTACACTCTGTAATCTTTCCACTGCCCAGGCTATTTGCCCACAGCAACAATAACACAAATTCTCTGAAAGCCTAGTGCAGCACTTAAAAAACAAAATTATACTTATGAAAATAGTGAGAAGCTATAAATACCCTACTTTGAAATTCACTGGGGAAAAAATACAGAAATAAAGGCCACTTGCCGGGAATTACTCCCTAAGAATACTTTTTGCCAAAATATGAACAATTAATTGTACAACTTAAGAACTGCTTTTGCTGAAACATGAATCACGGGTTGGACAACTTAAAGGGTTTTTAGACTCTTTTCCAGCTTGTGCAGAGGTATCCCTTCCAGCCCACCCTCATCCCCACTGAGGGAGACTGAGAAGAGTTGACATTGGATGCATTTTGGACACTCTCAAGCTCCCATGGGCTGCTGACACTTTAGAAACCACCTCTCCCCTCCTCCCCACCCCATCCCCCTGCCCTGGTCCCCAGAATAGCCACTGGCTACACCTAGCCTCAACCAATCCCCTTTGATTACCAAGATACTATGGATTATCCCTATTTGAGGAGCAGAGAGGAGGAATATTCTGTTACTTAGTCTACGTGAAGCTAAAGACCCTCCATGTCCCTTCTTCACAGACATTTCTAGCATCTTTGCCTGAATTGCCTGAAATGACTCTTTTGGCCCTGCTGCAAGATGGGCAGCCACCAGAGCTGACAGTTGGTGGTTATGCATCACAGAGGTTGGCCGTGTTGGTGAAACACCATGTAGCTTATCCCAACCATGCAGCATTTGTCCAGAGTGAAAATGACCAAGGCTCTATGAAAGAACTAGATGAATGAATGGCCTTCATCTCCTATGTGGGTTCTAAAACCACCACTGCTCTGCCCAGCAAAGACTTGAAAGCCGCAGCTGGAGTCAGTGGCCAACGTTCGAGGGGCCTCCTAAGCCAGATGAAAGGAATGATAGATCATTGTTCCTCGCAGTCTCAACTGCATTGTACACAGCCCATCACCCCACCAATAGCAAAGGGTAAGATAAATAGCTGTGGCTTGAGTGTCTACTTAAAAGAGCAGAGATTGGTGAGAGAGAGGAGAAATAATTTTCATGGATACAACATCAAAAATAGTGCAGAGGATGTAAACGTTTCATATCAATGTTTTACTTTGTACCAAAAACCAAACAACCAGCCTTTAGTTACAAAAGGCATTGAAATAATTTTTAAAAATGTAAAAAGTTGGTGAGTCCTCAAAAACTCCTCTTACCATCAAAGTTCAACAAAGTGATACAGATTCAAGAGGAAGGAGAAAAACATCTATTGAGCACCAGCTTGGTGCCAATCATATTAAGTCTTGTATGTAATTTAACCTTTACGACAGCCCCAGGAAGTAAGTATCACTAGCATAATTTTATAGATAAGAAACTAGGCTTATTCAAGTTAAACATCTCGCCTAAGAACACACAATAAATGGGGAACTAGAACTTGAATCCATGGCTGTTCAACACCTTCCAGACATAAAGACCAATGGGGAAATTTTAACAGAAAAGGCAATTCAAGATGATTTTGTTACTGCAATGGATTGTTATCTTTCCTATTGCCTATTTGTATTCCTGTTCCTCTGACTGCTAAACAGTACTATATGGACAAACACAGTGGGCTCAATGGAAAGCATCCTAGGAATTTTTGATTATGTTTACTACTTTGTATTGGGTTTCTTCAAGACCTTTGCGAAGGTGAGATAACACACACTGTGGTACAACCATGACTGGTGCAATAAAGACTTCAACATGTCCAAAGTCACCAGGACAGACTTTGGAAAACAGGTATTTCCTTCCAACACAGTTAGTTTGGCCAGTAAGGATTGCAACTGTCAAACATGCACTACTATTTTTTCTTTGCCAGATCAATGAGTGAAGATCCAAAATATTAATTACAGTGTAGAAATCACCCACCACATACTGCACAAGCAATGTGAACATTACCACGGGTATTCCTTCTGTTTGTAACTCAAGAAGGAATTACAAGCCAGGAGGCATGTCAAAACAGAGGGATAACAGCCGTCAGAGCTCAGGAGTTGATGTTAACCCATCCAGCTACACATCTGCTACAGAGGATAATGGGTCTCATTTCAGGAAAGTAAACATGTCATATTTTCATTAGAGAGAGCAGCAATGGATAATTTGTACCTATAAAGGTAACTGAATGTGTGCATACAATTTCCTTCAGGGACTGTGCCATGAGTCTGCAAAGTCTTAGAACAGGAAGCTATCGTGACTGTTAAAAGGTTACTTTTGGGTCAGATAATTCCATAATATTAATCCTATTGGGTCACTTTCATTTTGAAAACTTACCTAAGACCAGGGCTATCCCTTTTATAGAAAATAGAGTTTTAACGTTTTTTGAGCTTAGACCATACAGTGTCTGGGGACATGGAACAAGTTTCATAATTCTTGGTTTCCCCAGGACCTGCATGACCAAGGCAGGCTCCTAATGAATGTTTATCGAATGAATGAATGGAACATTTGTGACTGGTTTTTGTTTACGAAATTAGCTCAATAAGTGCTGCTTATTTCTGTTTAAATTATTACATCTTATTTTGTGCAGTTGCAAAATACTTATACCCTTTTCAATAACGTTTCTTATGTGTATCTCATATATGAGAAACTTGCTTTTTTAGTTAGCTCTTGAAGGCAAAAACAAGCCACATTAAGTATGGCACACGTATACCATTCCTCCCTTCTGTACTCAGTCACAGGAGACATTTCCGCCAACACCAATTTCTGTCTGGCTTCAGATCCTTCAGAGACTGGTGAATCCAGACAGCTACCACCAGTTGGCTGGATTTGGCATAAAAGACGAACCTATTGATCCTCCTTAAGTTAGGCTTTCCTTTTGGGATAGATACCTTAGAGACTGACTAAGTGTACATAATAAAACCAATTGGTGAATTAAGATTTCCTATATGAAATGTAATTCTACTGGTAATACAGTTATCTTACAAGATAGGTCTTTTAGGTTTGCTGTTTCTTGTGTAAGCACATGATATGGTTAGAAGAACTGGAGACTGTTTTGACGAGACCCTTGGCTTAGCCAGCTTCCAAGTGGTACTGGATTCTTAAGTGTCCCTATTCCAGTTCCTTGAGAGAGGGGCGTTTCATGAGATATGATGAAGTCTACTATATGATTTATTTTTCTAATGGTATTTTAGCAGGAATGATGCACAAAAAAGCATAAAATGGTCTTAGGCTATTGAACTTTCTCTCACTTGGTTATTACCATGAGAGGACAAGAGGTAGTTTCTTAAAAATTAGTTCCAATGCGGAATCTGATACATCAATGAACTTTGTTTCATTAAGCTAAGTATTCTGCTGCATTATAATCCATTGGTCTAACTTGAACTTTGAGTGGACCTTTTAACCATGTATGATTTTATAACATCATGGATCCATCATGGAAAACACTGGTTCACTGAATTAAGCAGATCTTCCAAATATTGCTGATTCCATTAAAATGCCAAAACCACATATGTAAATATTACTACCAATCTCATTAGAAACATCTACAGCCATCAGACTCATGGTATTGAGCTCACAGTGGTCCTTATAAATTTTTTCAAAATTCTCATTTTCATGTGAAACCTTGAATTTTTGTCACTGGCAACAAATCTGTCAATTGTTTTCCTTAACGTGACAGTCTAATGGTTCATTTTCAAGAAAACATCTGCCAAATATCCAAGTTTGGATAATCATGGTTTGTCTGTCAGCAGTTTTTCAAATAGAGATCCTGTTCCATGAAAAAAATCAGTTCAGCTCATAACTCAAAAACCGCACAAGTGCTTTTCATCAAGACAACTACAGTACTTCAAAATTCAGGAAAAACGCTTCACACATATTTCCCATTTTGTTACAAGGAATACTGAGGGTTGGTATTTAATAAAATTAACAATTTGCTACATCAAGAACACTCAGGTGAAACTGGTATTTACTATTTTCATTTTTAATTAAGATTTATTTGCTTAATTTAAAAATACTTTTTATTTATTTATTATTTTTAGCTGCACCAGAGGCACATGGAACTTCCTGGGCCAGGGATCAAATCTGAGCCGCAGATGTGACCTATGCCACAGCCGTGGCACTGCTGGATTCCTTTTTTTTTTTTTTTTTTTTGTCTTTTTGCCTTTATCTAGAGCCGCACCCATGGCATATGGAGGTTCCCAGGCTAGGGGTCTAACAGGAGCTGTAGCTTCCGGCCTTCGCCACAGCCACAGCAACGCGGGATCCGAGCCGCGTCTGCAACCTACACCACAGCTCACGGCAACGCCAGATCCTTAACCCACTGAGCAAGGCCAGGGATCGAATCCGCAACCTCATGGTTCTTAGTCAGATTTGTTAACCACTGAGCCACGAAGGGAACTCTGACTGCTGCATTCTTAACCCTTCTTACTGTGCCTCAGTGGTGACCCGAGGTGCCACAGACAATGCCTGATTCTTAACCTGCTGCACCACATTGGGAAGTCCAAATAGCAATCATTGCTATTTGTTCCTGAGATTGCATGGTAATGAAGGATAATGACTGCTTGAGGTTTGCTGCCACAGCCTGATGCTAAAGTCCATTGCTTTTGCATCAGACATGCAAATGTCAAAACTCTTATTCCAGGACTAAACTGTGAAATCCAAAAAAGTACTTAAACTTTGAATATTTTAGCCCTTTCTGTATTTGTTATTTTGCATTTGCCAAAAAAGATACTTTGATGATGAGCTGATGCACACAATGCAAGCAAAACAGCAAGCCCAGTTCATCTTTAGGTTCATCCATTTACAGGATAGAATGAAAGTTTGCAAATGAGATATCAATGTAATCTTTATGTTTGAAGCCAGTTTTTTTTAATTGATGAGTTACTGCATCACTGGAAAATGGAACTGCAGCCTGACTTTTCAGGCAGCTGGCATTAAGCAATGTCAGTTGCAGAGAATTTATTTGTTTATCAGCTGTTGTGTGTATGTCTCTGACCAATGATCAGAGAAGATGCATCAATAGCTGTTCCATGTCTAAAGATGTGTAACAAACAATTTCTGACTTTTGAAGAGCTTATCACATCTATGCTTAAAATATTCAGTTCCTTTTTTTTAACCTCTTAATGATTGCTTTGAAAGTGATGTCTCAATTGGCACCAGAATACTACTTGAAATGTCCTGTTGTACAAACCACAATAATTTAAATTGTTAACATCTATAAATATGGCTCACATTATATTTTTGTTTCTGTTTTACAGTTCTGCCCAGTTTCTCTGTAAGATATTCCTCTCTTCCATGAGGCAGAGGATTCTCTGGTGATTAGTTTCATCTTTTCAGCATCTTTAGACAAACAATGTGGTTACGGGTTCAGAAAACTTGTCTTCTAATCTTTTTAAGCCAATGATCCATCTTTAAATACAAGAAAAATGTAAATAAATTTTCTTTCATTCTAGAATAAAATCTAAATTCTAAAATAATTTAAGTAAAATTTTAAATTGAGTTTTTGAAAAATTATAGCATTTCAAAATAAGACAACAAAATGTGTTCACTTCTAGTGCGTATTTGTGTTTGGGTCAAGGAAACTTCAGGAGTTTTGAAATAAATTGTTAGACATCAGTGAGGTTATGGTAGCTAGTAAGAGAACAATAGAAGTAATGGGAACAAACTGAGTTTATCTCCAAAGACATACACTTAAACTTTAAATCTACTACCTGAAAAAAGTATAGACATCACAAGAATATACAAGAATATTTCCATTATCTGTTAGAGTGATGATGTCATCATTTACGTAGTTTGGAAAACCATTACATTTTGAAAGAATGATTGTAAAAGGCAAATATATTTTGATGTTACTATGAAGACAGTTTCGATCTCATAGGCCCCCTGAAAGGTTCATGGAGAACTCAGAGGTTCTTAGACTACACTTTCAGAATTACTGAACCCCTTCATTTTATAATTTGGAGACAGAAAAAAAGACACATAAAAAAGTGCTCATTTAAATTAATTCCAAAGGTAGGATTAGTATGCAAATAAGCCTACCACTACTATACAGGTCTCTCTCTCTATCTTCCCCCTCACCCTCATCTTCATTCTTCTTGTCCAACCATTCCATTTAATCACAAGTTCCACAAAAGTGGAAACCTTCACATTTACCTGTGTGGATACTAGCACTTAACCAGAGAAAATTGATACTCAATAACTGATTTGTAGCATTGGATTCGAGATTTAGTGATAAAGAATTGCTCTTATATGTGAAAATTAAAGCTTAATTAAAATGGCCATATTTGTACTGCAGACTGTGTAAAATAACATAAGATTTCACTCAGTTTGATCTTTGGCCATAACACACAGTCTTTCTGTTTCGTTTGTAGTAAAAACAGTTCCAGTTGCCAATGAGAGAATCCTGGTTGAAAGTTGCCTAAGCCACAAGTGAGTTCGTTGGCTCATGTAAATCCAGTGTTGGTTTTAGCCTCAGAAATAGTTGAATCCAGGAGGTTAAACAATGTTGTCAGACACTGCTACTGTTCAGGTCTTATTTCTTTTTTGGTGGTATTTTGGCTTCATTTCCAGAAAGATTACTTCCACAAGTAAGGGAAGAAAACTTCTCACAGCCCAAATCTATATCCCTATAGCTCACAATTCAAAAGGGAAAGATATATTTTCTTTCTTCCAGCATTCATTTGTTAAGCCACATGGAAGGATTCGTCTTGGTGCTTCCCAGGGTTCATATGTCTACCCTGGGCGGATCATTGAGTTAAGGAGGAAGTGGTTCTGTGATTGGCCCAGATTTGACTATGTACTCACCCCTAAAGGCAGAAGTAGAGAGACCACACTGGTGACATCCCTACTAATTTTACATGATGTGGAAGGGGATGGTAAGGAAAAAAGTGTCTGCTGCATCTTAGTTCATAGTACACTTTTTCTGATTACAAATTAATACATATACTGGATAATACAAAAAAATAAGAAAAAAAACTGGTGAGACTGTCACACAGAGATTTCAGGAGAAAATTTTTGTGTATTTTTCTAGTTCTTCTATGGGATGGAAATGAGAAGAGAGATCAGCTTTTAGATTTGAAATATATTAAACAATTTCCTCACTTTCTAAAATATGCTTTTACAACCTAACTGCAAAGACTGGTTTGAAGAACAGTCTTCAGAGATGTTATAATGCTTACAAACCTTTCTCTTTCTTAAAAGTAATCTCAGGAGTTCTCATTGTGGCTCAGGGGTTAAGAACCTGCCTAGTATCCATGAGGATGTGAGTTCAATCCCTGGCCTTGCTCAGTGGGTTAAAGGATCTGGCATGGCTATGAGCTGTGGTACAGGTGGGAAACTGCTGCTTGGATTTGACCCCAGCCCAGGAACTTCCATATGACACAGGTGCAGCCCTAAAAAAATTTTTTTAAAGTAATTTCAATTTTCTTCTTGTTGGTGAAGTTACTATTTTCTCTGCAGCATTCCTTGGTGCTTAGAAAAGGTTACAGAGCAGAAACTGAGCCTCCCATGGAAAGCATTTACTTCCTATGCACAAAAATAAATCCATGTTACAATACTGAATCTACAGAAAGACTGAAGTCACGGAGTTCCCGTCATGGCTCAGTGGTTAATGAATCCGACTAGGAACCATGAGGTTGCGGGTTTGATCCCTGGCCTTGCTCAGTGGGTTAAGGATCCGGCATTGCTGTGAGCTGTGGTGTAGGTTGCAGACACAGCTCGGATCCCGCGTTGCTGTGGCTGTGGCGTGGGCCGGCGGCTACAGCTCCTGTTAGACCCCTAGCCTGGGAACCTCCATATGCCGCGGGTGCAGCTCTAGATAAGGCAAAAAGACAAAAAAAAAAAAGGAAAGATTGAAGTCACATCAGCGCATGCCTCGGCTTACGGAAATTTGAAATACAGCTTGGCTGGTTGCCTCTCTGAGCCCTGTGTGTTGCCGGGCAGGCTGTGAGGCCAGAACTATGTGTCCATGAACGATGGAAACAATGACCATGTTGCCTACCCAGTTTGATATTTCTGATCTTCTATTTGTTAAATAATGGGATAAAGATAATCTACAGTAGACATCCTTGAATATACATGAGCCAATCATGCAGCCAGATGCTAAGACCTTCATCAAAGTCATGATAATTGAGCTATGGAAATGGATTCATTGTGTATGTTGCATCCTTAGATAGGATTCAGTTACTGGTGTGCTGGTAAATGTTTAAGGACTAGTCCTCCAACACACTCTCATGCCATGCACAAAAATAAACTCAAAATGGCTCAAAGACTTAAACATAAGACAAGACACCATAAAACTCCTAAGAAAGAATGTAGGCAAAAATGTTCTCTGACTTCAACCATACAAATGTTTTCTTAGGTTAGTCTTCCAACGCAATAGAAATAAAAATAAAAATAAACAAATGGGACCTAATCAAACTTACAAGATTTTGTACATCAAAGGAAACCATTAAAAAAAAAAAAAGACACCTTATGGAAATGATGCAACCAACAAGGGCTTAATCTCCAAAATATACAGATAACTCATACAATTCAACAACAACAAAAAAACCCAACCCAACTGAAAAATGTGCAGAAGGAAGACCTAAACAGACATTTCTCCAAAAAAGACATAAGGATGGCCAGCAGGCACATGAAAAAATGCTTAACATCACTAATTAGTAGAGAAATGCAAATCAAAACTACAATGACGTACCTCACACCGGTCAGAATGGCCATCATTAATAAGTCTGCAAATAACAAATACCGGAGAGGGTGTGAAGAAAAGGGACCTCTCCTACACTGTTGGTGGGAATGTAAACTGGCACAACCATATGGAAAACGGTATGGAGTTTCCTCAGAAAACTAAATAGAGAATTACCATATGATCCAGCAATCCCACTCTTGGGCATATATCTGGACAAAACTACAATTCAAAAAGATACATGCACTCATATGTTCATAGCAGCATTATTCACAACAGCCAAGACCTGGAAACAACCTGAATGTCCATTGACAGATGAATGGATGAAGAAGATGTGGTGCATTTACACAATTTGATACTACTCAGCCATAAAAAGAAAGAAATAATGCCATTTGCAGCAACATGGATGCAACTAGAGATTCTCATCCTAAGTGAAGTCAGAAAGAGAAAGACAAATACCATGATATCACATATGTGGACTCTAAAGTGTGCACACATGAAATTATCTGCAGAACAGAAGCATACTCACAGACATGAAAAACAGACTTACGGTTGCCAAAGTGGAGGGGGGAGGAGTGGGATAGACTGGGAGTTTGGGGTGAGTAGATGCAAACTATTCCATTTAGAATGGATAAGCGATGATGTCCTACTGTAGAACATAGGGAACTATATCCAGTCTCTTGGGAAAGAACATAATGGAAGATAATATGAGAAAAAGAATTTGTAAATATAAGTATGTGTGTGTGTATGTAAATATAAGTATGTATATTTTTTACATATATGTGACCATGTCACTTTGCTGTATAGCAGAAATTGACACAACATTGTAAATCAACCATACTTTAAAATTTTTTCTTAAAAATTATGAAAAGAACAGACAGCCATTGTTTGCAGTGCTTGCTAATTTCTATGGTGTAACACTCCTACAATGATCAGTCTTAAACTGCCAACCCAACATCACTGAATATGTTAGGAGGTTAAGAAGAAAACTGTGTAGGAGTTCCCATCATGGTGCAGTGGATATGAATACAACTAGGAACCACGAGGTTGTGGGTTTGATCCCTGGCCTTGCTCAGTGGGTTAAGGATCTGCCATTGCTGTGAGCTGCAGTGTAGGTCACAGACATGGCTCATATCTGGCATTGCTGTGACTGTGGCATAGGCCCACAGCTGTAGCTCCAATTAGACCCCTAGCCTGGAAACCTCCATATACCAAGGGTGCGACCCTGAAATGATGAAGAAGAAGAAGAGGAGGAGGGGGAGGGGGAGGGGGAGGAGGAGGGAGGAGGGAGGAGGAGGAAACTGTGCAATTGGTTTTCATTAGCTGGTATGAGCCAGCCTCAGCACAACACTGATCCAGTCATTCCTTCTGCCAGCTATTTAGTGAGCTCCTGTTCAGTGCCAGATATTGTGCTAGGCTTTGGGGATACAATTATGAGCAAAACACAGATGTCGTTTCTACTCTCTTGGATTTGTAAATTAGGAACATAGACATGAATAAAATATTCACAGAAATGAAAGTTAAACTAAAGCAAAGGAGAGCTATGAATAGCAGGTACTAGGAGGTTATTACTTTGTCTTGAAATCAGTAAAGATTTCCCTGAGTGTTATTTTGCTTTGGTCCAAAGCAGGCTACTGGTTTCAAGACAGAAGGAGCTTCTAATATCTGAGTATTACCGCTTTTCTCTTGATGACCAATTTCTTTTACTAAAGGCCTGTGTTTGAAATACCTAGGATGGATTCTCTTTTTCTGATAAGACTCTGAATGATGTACTGAGGAAATGAATGCATTAAAATCTGTTTGGGGTTTTCCTTGGGCAGACAAAATCATAAAGGATTTGAAGGCAAGTAGGTGAGTGGAGAAGTAGAAGAAGGAGAGAAGGGGGTGAATAAAGAATGGTACATTATTGGAGTTCCCATTGTGGTTCAGTGGTAACAAGCCTGACTAGTATCCATGAGGATGTGAGTTCATTCCCTGGCTCAGTGGGTTGAGGATCCAGCACTGCCATGAGCTGTGGGGTAGGTTGCAGACAAGGATCAGATCCTGCGTTGCTGTGGCTGTGGCACAGGGCTGCAGCTACAGCTCTGATTCAGCCCCTAGCCTGGGAGCTTCCATATGCTGCACAGGCGATCCTAAAAAAAAAAAAAAAAACACACACAACAACAAAAAAAGAAGGGTACATTATCTAGCCATGTTCATAGCAACACTATTCACAAATAGCCAAGACATAGAAGCAACCTAAATGTCTACTATCAACAGAGGAATGGATAAAGAAGATGTGGTATATATTTGTGGTATACACACACACACACACAATGGGATGATACTCAGCTACAAAAATAATGAAATAATGCCATTCACAGTAACATGGATACAACTAGAGATTCTCATACTAGGTGAAAGAAGTCAGAAAGAGAAAGACAAATATTATATCACTTATATGTGGAATCTAAACTATGACACAAATGAACTTATCTATGAAACAGAAACAGACTCACTGAAATAGAGAACAGATTTGTGGTTGCCGGGGTGGATGGGGAAGGGATGGTTTGGGAGTCTGAGATTAGCATATGCAAACTATTATACATAGAAGGGATAAACAATAAGGTCCTACTGCATAACACAATGAGCTATATTCAATATTCTGTGATAAACCATAATGGAAAAGAATATGAAAAATAACTCATATATATGTATAACTGAATCACTTAGCTGTATAGTGTAAATTAACATTATAAATCAATTATACTTCAATAAAATAAATTGGAAAAAAAAAGGGTGCATTATCAAGTAAATTACCACTGCAAGCAGCAATTGTTTAATTCTGCTTTGGACTCTGTGAGACAGGGTGCAATCCCACTCTTGGGCATATATCCAGACAAAAATTTCCTTGAGAAAGACACTTGCACACTCATGTTCACTGCAGCACTATTCACAATAGCCAAAATATGGAAACAACCCAAATGTCCATCGACAGATGACTGGATTAGGAAGATGTGGTATATATACACGATGGAATACTATTCAGCCATAAAAAAGGATAAAATAATGTCATTTGCAGCAACATGGATGGAATTAGAGACCCTTATACAGAGTGAAGCAAGTCAGAAGGAGAAAGACAGATGCCATATGAAATCTCTTATAACTGGAGTCTAAAACACTGCAAAAATGAACCTCTCAACAGAAAAGAAAATCACGAACATGGGGAACAGACTTGTGGTTGCCAAGGGGGTGGGTGAGGGGGTGGGAGGGAATGGGGATAACTAGTGCTTTAATGCTGGAAAAGCAAGGAGATC
>PVHT021183699.1:52387830-52406370 GCA_004024745.2 Catagonus wagneri | reverse complement strand
TGGCCCTGTAATATTGCCTGAAGTCTGGGAGAGTTATGCCTCCTGCTTGGTTTTTGTTCCTCAGGATTGCTTTGGCAATTCTGGGTCTTTTGTAGTTCCATATAAATTTTTGGATTGTTTGTTCTAGTTCTGTGAAGAATGTCATGGGTAATTTGATAGGGATTGCATTGAATCTGTAGATTGCTTTGGGTAGTATAGAAGATTTTATGAAGAAGCAAAATAGACTGGGCTAAACTAGAAATAAAACCACTGGCAAAAAGAAAACATTGAGAGTTGCTACCATAAAGTCCTAAAATAAAAACTTGACCAAAAATCCAGTAGGTAAAAGGCCTTATGCTCCTCTTTATACTTATTGATAAATAATGGCATTTAGAGATATCATAGCATCTCTGGTCTCTCTAATGTTTTTTATAACTCATGCTGATGTTCAGTTACTTGTAACATGTCAAAATCCTGTCCTTCCACATACCGAATCAGTCAACATGATCCAAATAGTGCCATTTACCAATGTGTGCCTTTTAAGTGTTAAGACCTTTGCACCAAAGCGAATGTCATTTTATAGAAAAATAGCTCAGCTAGGAATTTTCATGTAAGGACAATGCTGATTAGAAAATATGGCCTCCTTTGATTCAGGCATCCAGGTCTTCCCTGGAGTCAGAGCTTATTTATGGGAGTTGAATGCTCGCATTTTTATCTTCAGCATTTGATGGCCAGAATCTCAGCTGGCATACAAAAACATATGAGTTCGCATTCCGCCCCCACCCACTCCCCTGCCAAAATAGGCTATTTGTTTTTCTTTAGTGCAGTTTTTACTTCCCTTTAGAGACTCTCTTTGGCCCTTTCAGCACTATTAGACTGCAAAATGCTCAAAGGCTAAAATGATGTTTATTGAAATTGACAGTCTGAGGGAGTCAGGCTTTCCTACTGGTTTGACTGAGTCAAGTATCTCCTCTATGACTGTCACCACACACAATTATAAATAAGGTCAGAGACATTTCATGCTGTTCACCAGTGCAGTGATCCCAGAAGTAAAGTCCATGAAAGGACTTTTTGAATTAGAAAGAGAACGACAATATTTCTGAATAGATCCTATGTCTTAGGTTTTATTCATTCATTCGTTCATTCAATCAGAGCTACAGCGGATGGCCTACACCACAGCCATAGCAACGTGGGATCTAAGCTGTGTCTACAAACTACACTACCACTCGTGGCAATGCTGGATCCTTAACCCACTGAGTGAGGCCAGGGGTCAAAGCTGCAACCTCATAGATACTAGTTGGATTCATCTCTGCTGCACCACAATGGGAACTCCTTATTTTTTAATTTACTTTTCTTTTTTCAGACTTTACCTACTATTTGGCCACCTGTTTTCCCCCAGCACCTATCTTCTCTTTTACCACCAAAAGCATCCAGTTTTCCTTTGGGGAATCAACACGCCATATTTGTAGCCATAAGGTTTAGGTATGATTGACTTCCACCTTTTGGACATGAGCTCCCATCACTTTCAAAGAACTGTATTTCTTTCCTCCAATTACCGTGACTGATTTGGGAACGGGCATGTAAGTAAAACACACCAACTGTCCATGGAAGCCTCTAGAAGAGACAACATAGCTAAAGGGTGTGGTATGAGGCTGTGGGTCCTGGAACTTCTGTCGCCATTGTTGTGTGATGAGGTGAGTCTTTCCGGGCACAAAGCCAACATCTAGAGGAGGGCTGAGATGCAGAGCTAGATTCCTCCTGCTCCCATGAACTCTGGATCAAACAGTGGCTGAAGCCAAAACCCTTCTGGACTTTTTAAGATAAGGGCCTGTTTTTCTTAAGCTAAGATGGATTGAGTTTCTTGTTGTTTGCAAGCCAAGATTCCAGACTGATTTACTCTCTTTAATTACCCTCTTTTGCTCAACATTAGCTTGTGAGGTAACTATTATTGTACCCATTTTACAGCTGAAGATATCAATTCTCGAAGAGAGAATCTGAGTGATGGTGCAGCTAGGAGGTGATCTGCAGTTGTCTAAAGCCCATATTATCAGCCTCTATGCTAACATATCTCAAAGTGTGGTCCAAGAACTTCCAAAGGGCATACCCAACACTCTTTTTGGGGATTTAGAAAGTCAAAACATCTCTTTTTATTACACTAAGGTATTATTTGTCTTTTCTAAACCATTCTCTTATGAGAGCACAGTGGAGTTTTCCAGAGGCTCCATGACTTGTGATGATGTGATTCCCTGGTGGCTAATAGAATATGTACTTCTAATTTGTGCTATTTTCTAGAACTTTCCATGGCAAGCTCTTTAAGGTTCTCAATATTAGAGTGTAAAGAGGTCTTGAGATTAAAAAGGTTGAGAATCAATGCCTCAAGGTCCAAGTATGATTCAAAATATTCACAGCATTAGCAGTGATACTTTTTATCTAGCACAAATAATCCTTATTAACATTTTACATAAATCAGATATCACTTTATTGCAATCTCATGAAAAGTAGAATGAGGGTTTAATTAGATTGTAGTGAGAATTTATAATTTTTCTTTATATTTCATTATATATTTCTCTTGTGGAATTCTAGAGCTTGTGAATTTTAGAAAATTGAGGGCCCTTTCTGAGCTTCTTCTCAGGCTCTAAATTTAAACTGTCCTTGTGGCCGAAATAAAAATTTCCCAAGTCAGTGTTTCCAGACACCCTTGATGTGCTGTCTCCCTGTACCCAAATATCCAGTGCAAACTCCAGATCATAATATACTCAGGATTGAAATCAATGTCAAGTTTACAGGTGTAAACTGCAAAGAATCTTTGAGTGCATTGCCTTTACACATTCTCCACTCTCATCTCACACTCTTCCCCCTCCCTCAATACAGTTCGAGGTCACTGGCTCTCTCCTGGTTTCCCCATGCACTCCTTTCTCTCTCTTGCCTGTACACATGTTGTTCCTTTGGCCAAGATTGTTTTCCACCTGACTCTGTACCTGGCTGGCTTCTTCTCACCCTCCAGGTTTCAGCTTACACCTCACTTTCTCAGAGGCACACCCTATCCAGCCCTTCAGAAGACTGACTCCCCTATTATTCTCTTTCGTCACCTCCTTTAATTTTCCTTCATAGCACTTAGCACCATTTGCTCACCTACTTGATTTTTGTCTCTCTCTCCCTGAACTGTGAACTCCTAAGGTTGGTCATCGCATTGACTTTATTCTTTATTTTCACTTCTCTGCTACCCTCTGGCATGTGGTAGATGCTTAATACATATTTTGTGAATGAATAAATGACTGAATGAATGTTCCTTTCTTCAAAGAGGACAAAACTCTATCCAAAACCTTATGAGGAAGAGGCATGTTACTGTTTTCAAAAAAATAAGACTGCTCTTGAGTTTCTTAAAAAAAAAAGAAGACAGAAACTAGCAATTTGACTCAATTCCACCAAAGAATAAGTGACCGAAGAGAAATCAGTCTTTTACTGGCTCCTCTGGCAAAATAGACATAAGAGTTCATGTTGCAGATTCATTTACAAGGAGTTCAAAACCAGGAACATCTAGGGAGATCCTGTCGTTGCTCAGTGATTAATGAAACTGACTAGTATCCATGAGGAGGTCAGTTCAATCCCTAGGCTCGTTCAGCGGGTTAATTATCTGGTATTACTGTAAGCTGTGGTGTAGGTCACAGAGGCGGATTGGATCCTGCATCGCTCTGACTGTGGTGTAGGTTGTCAGATATAGCTCTGATTTGACCCCTAGCCTGGGAATTTCTATATGCCACAGGTGCAGCAATAAAAAGACAAAAAAAAAAAGAAAAGAAAAGAAAGAAAAAAAAAGAAAACCAGGAACAACTATATGTTGAAAGAGGTAAAAATACTGGTTACCTCTGGGTGGCTAAAAATGCCCTATATCTTGATCTGGACAGTGATTATACGGGAGTGAACATATGTAAATATTCAACAAGATGTACCTGTATTTCTGCATGCATTTTTTTATCTCAAGTTAAAAAAAAATCTTTAGCTAAGTTGACAAAAGATTTGAGCAAAATTGTTCACCAGACTAAATTGATGCCATAGCTTCTAACAGTATCAAGAAACAAATTAGTTTATCCAACTTCAACTAAAAACCATGTGAGAAGCTGCAACCCTGGCAGGAATATATCAGTATATGCATCACATAATTTAGATATACACTTTTGAAAAATATATATGTGTATACCTTTTTAGGAACATTACAAACCCATACATAGTAATCAGAAAGAACTCTGTTTTGAAATCATTTAGTATTCACTCTTGAAATGATTTTGTCAGAAAACATAAATGGATACCATAACTTTGAGCTTGTATCATTTCCAAAACAGAGATACAATGCAATTCACTGGCACACACAGTTGCTTTCAAAAGATGCTTGCCATCGATAGACAAGTGGCTCATAAATTGATCTTTTTACATGGAAATTATGTTGCACTTAATTTTTCTCAGGGCCAAAACTACAAATAGAAAACAGGCCATTGTATCATGACAATAAATTATTATTGTTTATGCACAATGAAGAGAGTGACTTGTCTTCATAAATTACCTTTGCTCCATGACTCATTGAATTCTTCCCGATCTATGAATAATGAGCCCCTTATTTCCTACAAATAATTGAGAAATGAAGACAAAGCAAGGGTGGGAGGAGCCTGGAGAAAACTTATCGAGTTAAGAATTTACATTTTTACATAGCAAATGTATGAAGAATGTTCCATGACTGTCTACACTAAATCGATGCTGCTTTATTTGAAAAACAGCAGCCTGATGCCTCTTTGTTCCCCTTGACAAGTGCAGAGGCTGTTGTTTTAACAATGGCACTGAATACTTTTTTGAGACTGCTTATTCCAAAAAAAAAAAAGCTTTCTTTAAGAAGTGCTTATGTTAATAACATGTGTGAACCAGTCATCTTTCATACAAAACCAGCAAAAAGCCTGTTTTGCCTGTACAAGCACTATTTATTTGCCTCTGATTTTAATATAAGCATTTAAAAATGTGGTTTTGCCCAAACAAAACTGGACTTTGAAATTCAACATCCAATAACAGAAAAAGATACTCTGTGATTAAAAATATCAAGTTCATCATATAATTTTATGGGAAGAAAAAAGAAATGTTGACCATTTTTCTTAAAATATGTACTAATAAATTTATGAAAATACATGGTGCTAGTCATCCTTTGTCTTCCCTAGAAAACCAGAAATATGGAAGATAAGCATTTATAGATGAGAAATGAGTAAGACTATTATAATCTCACCATATTTATGATGTCTGTATATTCTCATAGTGTCATGATCATTTCTAGTTTATAGAAGAGCTGCAGTATAATAAAATACAAAACAAAAATGATGTTTCTTTCCCTTTAAAAGTACCACTGGATCCATTATAGACAGAATTTTATTTTTTTCTCTGTCAAAAGGAAAATAATAAATGAAGTGAAACCAAGATGAGATTCTTGTTTAATTAGAAAAGATGATTTTTCTGCTCTCATACAGTCAGATCTCCTTATTTCAGATTTCACTGACTTGACATTCATCATCATTTGGGGAAGTGCTCAGTTAAAGTTTTCCCTTGTGGCTTCAGATTTCGAACAGCATCTGATTAGCAGACTGTGATTCACACACTTGCAACTTCCCATTCAAATACATATAAAGACTTGGAATGAGGTAAAAATAAGAGTAGTAATCCAAACCAGGACTGATGGTCAGTCTAAAACAACATATGGTATATGTTTCCAATACTTAAAATAATGACTGTTAATAGGAAGTAGAAGATCTTTATCCTTCCAATGTCACCAAAATACCAAATTTGATTTACTAGTAAATTATATCTCCACCCCCACCCCATAGGTGTTTTTTCGTTTTGTTTTGTTTTTTGCCTTTTGTTGTTTTAGGGCCGCACCCGCGGCATGTGGAGGTTCCCAGGCTAGTGGTCTAATCGGAGCTGTAGCCAGCAGCCTACACCACAGCTACAGCAACGTGGGATCCTTAACCCACTGAGCGAGGCCAGGGATCGAACCCGCCACTTCATGGTTCCGAGTTGGATTCGTTAACCACTGAGCCACGATGGGAACTCCTATAGGTGCTGTTTTCTTTCCATTCACCTTGGATCGCTCCCTAGGCAAGTAAGATCGCTCTTTCTTTTACATCCACTGAGAGATCAGAGCTCCCAGAAATCAAATTGAAAGGAAGTGGAGAGGAATGACAAGAGAAGACTTAGGAAATGTCCCCAATACTAGCTGGCAGTGTTGTTTTTCATTTATTTCATCAAAAACTAGATAAGGGTAACAGGATAAGAACATATGAGGCCAACAGAGATGCACCTGAATCCATGCAAAAACACTGAGAATGGAAATGAGGGTTGTAGACATGAATTTATTTTCAAGGCTGCTTTCTCTGATATAAAAGCCTCTTCTAAGACTCTCTCAAGTTAATAGCATATACAACCAAGAGAACTAAGTATGTATTCATTGGCAATCCATACACCCTACTGATTAACAAGCAAGAGATCAGTGGACTCTTGTCATTCTAAATAAGTAAGCAGAAAAAAAGAAAAGGAATCTACCAAAAAATGGCAGAAAAAGGAAAGGAATCATTGCCCAGAAGATTCTGAAACAATGGCCTGTGAAAAAGTTTTACCACAAAAATGGGGAAATAATAAGAAAGCTGGTGTTCTAAATTGAATGCAAGAAGATATAACCCTCATGTGGCAAAGAAGGCTGCCATAAGGAAATCAAACTGAAATAAAAATAAGATGGAGTACAATGAAAAAAATGAAATTAATGGGCTAAGGAGGGATAATAAGAAATTTAAAATTACAATGGCAGCATTTAAAAAAAATGATTTAGCATCATATCAAGAGACAGACAGATACTACTAAAAATTAAATCACTGTTGCAGAAGATGAAGTTAGATGCTCTTCTAGGCTCAGAAGGACAATAAGACAATTCAGTGGATCTGGAATGAAGATTATAGTTTACTCTCAGTAGGTACGTGTGAGGAAGGAAACAGACTATTTTCAACAGAAGCAATTCTGAATGGAGCAAACCTTCTTTGGATGAAGCAAAGTAACCAATATGAAACCCTGTGTGTATAGCTGTGAAATGTTTTGCCATTGCTTAAGTTGGTCAGTGAAAAATTCAGCCTACCCTGGAAGACCTTTTGAGATTCAAGGATAAATACATAAATTCTAAAAAGGCCTAGAACAGTGATGAGCGCAGGGGGTGGAGGTTGTAGTGGGGAAAGTCTATGTAAAAAACAACAAAAACTAAATTAACCATCAGATTTCTCTTCAACAATGAGGCGGTAAATATCAATATCTGTAGCATTTTAAGGGAAAATACTTTGATACAAAACTGATCCCAGCAGTGAGATCGCTGGATCAAATGGTAATTCTACTTTAATCTTCTGAGGAATCTCCTTACTGTTTTCCATAGTGGTTGCACCAATTTACATTCCCACCAACAGTGTACTAGGGTTCCCCTTTCTCCACACCCTCTCCAGCATTTACTGTTTGTAGACTTTTTGATGTTGGCCATTCTGGCTGGTGTAAGGTGGTACTGCATACTGGTTTTGATTTGCATTTCTCTAATAATCAGTAATGTTGAACATCTTTTCATGTTTTTTTTTTTTTGGCCACCTGTATGTCTTCTTTGGAGAAATGTCTGTTTAGATCCTCTACCCATTTTTTGATGGGGTTGTATACTTTTTTGGTTTTAAGCTGTAGAAGATGTTTCTAAATTTTGGAGATTAATACCTTGTCAGCCACTTCATTTGCAAAGATTTTCTCCCATTCTGTGGGTTGTCTTTTTGTTTTGTTTAGCATTTCCTTTGCTGTGCAGAAACTTTTAAGTCTAATTAAGTCCCATTTGTTTATTTTTGTTCTTATTCTCATCACTCTAGGAGGTGGATCCGAGAAGATACTGCTGTCATTTATGTCGGAGAGTGGCCTGTTTTCCTTTAAGAGTTTTATAGTACCTGGTCTTATATCTATGTATTTAATCCATTTTGAGTTTATTTTTGTGTATGGTGTTAGAAATGTTCTAATTTCATTCTTTTACATGTAGCTGTCCAGTGTTCCCAGCACCACTTATTGAAGGGGCTGTCTTTTCTTCACTGTATATTCTTGCCTCCTTTGTCATAGATTAGTTGACTATAGGTGCGTGGGTTTAATTCTGGGCTTTCTCTCCTGTTCCACTGATCTATATTTTTGTCTTTGTGCCAGTACCATACAGTTTTGATGCCTGAAGCTTTGTAGTATACTCTGAAGTCAGGGAGCCTGATTCTTCAAGCTCCATTTTTCTTTTTCAGGATGTCTTTGGCTATTTTGGGTCTTTTGGGCTCCCAAACAAGCTTTAAACTATTTTGTTCTAGTTCTGTGAAAAATGTCCTTGGTAATTTGATAGGGATTGCATTGAATCTGTAGACTGCCTTGGGCAGTATAGTCATTTTGATAATACTGATTCTTCCAATCCAAGACCATGGTATGTCTTTCCATGTGTTTATGTCATCTCTGATTTCTTTCATCAGCGTCTTAGAGTTTTCAGAGTACAGGTCTTTTATCTCTTTAGGTAGATTTATTCCTAAGTATTTTATTCTTTTTGACGCAATGATAAATGGGATAGTTTCCCTAATTTCTCTTTCTGATCTTTGGTCGTTAGTATATAGAAATGCAGTCAATTTCTGGCATCTATCCAGAGAAAACCATGACTCAAAAAGATACATGTGCTCCAATGTTCACTGAAGCACTATATACAATAGCCAAGACATGGAAAGAACCTAAATGTCTATCAACAGAAGAGTGGATAAAGAAGATGTGGTACATATACACAGTGGGATATTACTCAGCCATTAAAAGAAAAGAAATAATGGCATTTGCAGCAACATGGGTGGACCTAGAAATTATCATGCTAAGTGAAGTCAGTCAGACAGTGAGACACCAACATCAAATGCTATCACTTACATGTGGAATCTAAAAAAAGGATACAAAGAACTTCTTTGCAGAACAGACACTGACTCACAGACTTTGAAAAACTTATGTTTTCCGAATGAGACAGATTGGGGTGTGGGGAACAGTCTGGGGGTTTGGGATGGAAATGCTACAAAATTTGGTTGTGATGATCACTGTACAACTAAATGTAATAAGATTCACTGAATAATAAAAGAAAATAAAAAAATTAAAAAAAATTTAAATATCCAAAATTGGCCCCAAAGGAGTAATATGCATTTTTACTAATCATTCCTTCAAATTGTCTTTTTGATGAAAATAAATAAGTGAAGTAATATTTCACAGAACTGTTAAACCTTTCAGTTTTTTGCTTCCTGTATTTTGGAACTCTTTTATCAGGTGCACGTACATTTACAATTAGAGTATCTTCATGACATATTGGCCATTTTGTCATTATTAAATCTTTTTTTGGTTTCCAGTCATATTTCTTTTTGTAAAGTCTATTTGTCTGCTATCAATATTGTCAACCCAGGTCTCTTATGGTTACTATTTTCTTACAGTGTTCTGATTATTGCTTTATTCAGTTTTATAAGAAATTAGAAGTAGAAAGGAAAAAAATATATCCATACAATATTTTATATTTACCTACAAATTTACCTTTTTTTTTTTTTTTTGTCTTTTTAGGGCCATACTCATGGCTTATGGAAGTTCCCAGACTAGGGGTTAAATAGAAGCTGTAGCCGCTGTCCTATGGCACAGCCACAGCGACACCAAATCTGAGCCACGTCTGTAACCTACACCACAGTTCACAGCAATGCTGGATCCTTAACCCACTGAGAGAGGCCAGGGATAAAACGTGCGTCCTCGTGGATATTAATCAGATTAGTTTCCATTGAGCCACAAAGGGAACTTCTATATTTATCATTTCCTGTGCTCTCTCTCTTTTATTTTTTTGTCTTTTTGCCTTTATCTAGAGCCGCACCTGCGGCATATGGAGGTTCCCACGCTAGGGGTCTAACAGGAGCTGTAGCTGCCGGCCTTTGCCACAGCCACAGTAACGCAGGATCCGAGCCTCGTCTGCAACCTACACCACAGCTCACGGCAACGCCGGATCCTTAGCCCACTGAGCGAGGCCAGGGATCTAACCCGCAACCTCATGGTTCTTAGTCGGATTCGTTAACCACTGAGCCATGAAGGGAACTCCCCTGTGCTCTTCTTTTCTTACAGATTTGAGTTACCTCCTGAAGATATTTCCATTTAGCCTGAAGTACTTCCTTTAGTATAATCTTGTTAGGCAGGCCTCACCCAATGAGTTCTTTGTTTGTTTGTTTGAGCACATTTCTATTTTGCCTTCTGCCTTCAGTTTTTAAGAATAGTTTTAGTGGGAGTTCCTATTGTGGCACAGTGGAAACGAATCTGACTAGGAACCATGAGGTTGCATGTTTGATCTCTGGCCTTGCTCAGTGGGTTAAGGATCTAGCATTGCTATGAGCTGTGGTGTAGGTTGCAGACACGGCTCAGATCCTGCGTTGCTGTGGCTGTAGCCTAGGCTGGCAGCTGTTGCTCCTATTCGACCCCTAGCCTGGGAACCTCCATATGCCACAGGTACGGCCTGAAAAAGAAAAAGAAAAAAGAGAAATAGTTTTAGTGGATACAAAATTTTTGGTTGATTGTCATTTTCTTTCAGCAGCTTGAGGCCTTCTGGCCTCTACTCTTTCTGATAAGAAGTCACCAGCTAATTGTTTCATTACCCCAATGTATATGAAGAGTCATTTTACTCTTGTTGCTTTCAAGATTTTTTTGGCTTTCAACAGTTTGCCTGTGATGTGATTAAGTGAGAATTTCTGTGTTTACTTAGAGTTCATTGAAATTCTCAGATCTGTAGATTAACAGCTTTCATCAAATTTGGGAAGTCTGAGGGCATTATTTCTTCCAAATTTTTTTTCTTGCTCCTTTCTCTTCTCTTTCTTTAGAGTACCCATTATACAAGAATTAACATGGAGTGCCTGTTGTGGTGCAGTGGAAATAAAACCAACTAGGATCCACAAGGACCTGGATTGTATCCCTGGCCTCACTCAGAGCTGTGGTATAGGTCACAGACACTGCTTGGATCTGGTGTTGCTGTGGCTGTGGCACAGGCTGTAGCTCCTACTGGACTCTGAGCCTAGGAACTTCCATATGCTGCAGGTGTGGCCCTGAAAGGCAAAACGAAAAAAAAAAAACAAAACAATTAATGTACTTGATGTCCTTTAGTTCTTTGTGGCTTTCATTTTTCTTTAACCTTTTTTTCTCTCTGTCCTCCACATTGAATCAGTTATATTGGTTCATCTTCAAGTTCATTTATCCTTCTTCTGCCATTTCAGGTCTGCTGTTGAGTCCATCTAGTTAATTTTTCATTATGATTATTGTATTTTAAAATTTCCGCTTGTTTCAATAGATTCTGTTTCTTTACTGATATTCCCCACTCCTTGAGTCATTGTCATGTTTTCATTTTTTAAATGTTTTTTTCACCATTATTTGAACATACTAATAATAGCTACTTTGAGGTATTTTCTGTTCAAACATCTATACCCATTCAGAAAGTTTGTATTTATTATTTTTTTGTGAGTATGAGTCACTCTCTCTTTTCACAGGTCTTATAAATTTTTTGGTTGAAAAATGAATATTTTAGATAATATACTACATAGCATCAAAGAATTTTAATTTTCCTTTTTTCCTAAGAGTTTTTATTGTTGCTCTTTTTATTTGATTGTTGCTCTTATAAGTAATTTCTCTGTGCTTAATTGCAGAATCAGATTGTCACTCCATAGTGTGCCACTCTGATGTCTCTTCTTAGTTTCTATAATTTTATTTTTTAGTCTGTGTCTGCTTAGCCCAGTGGTCAACCAATGATTGTTCAGTGGTTGTGTACAAATACCTTCATCTCAAAAGGCTTCCACCCTGTGCTAGTGGATCTACGTTTGGTTTGAGGGAAGCATTCAAAGTATGGGCAATTTTCAAGTCTCTCCTAGCATTTACTTTCCACTGGGCTCTCTCAGTTCCTCACTGTGCATGAGTACAAGCTTCCAGATAGCTGGGGGTCTGTAAATTGCTTATTAACTCTTTCAGTGACTAACTCACTTGCCTATTAAAGTTCCCAATACTCCTTCAGTCTATCACTCACTCCCATAGGGACTAAAATCTCAGGCCAGGTTGCTGCAGATTTTACTCATTCACCAGTGGTCACAGACTTTCCATTCTCTGCTCTAGATCAAGTTAAGCCCCTGCAATATCAAAGCTGTTAGTTGTTATAGTCAGTCCTGGGAAATGACCAACTTGGGATCGGGTATAGGAGCAACCACAAGCAAGAAAGCTGCACACTTCAACTGTTCTTACCAAAAGTTCAGCAGTTGTTCATGAATATATGCTACTCAATTTTTTGTTTTCTTTTGGTCAGTTTCCAGAATCCTGAAATGATTGTTTTGACAATTTTGTCCACTTTTACAGTCGGCTTTTTGGAGAGAGAATTTATTGACTTTTCTAGTCCTTTATAGCCAGAATCCACAACAAGTCCGTCTCCATATGCTTTCTGCTTTTTGCTTCCAGGCTCATCAAACCATAGTACTTTCAGAGCAAGTCCTGGGATAACAACTGCTTCTATTGAAGACTTTTGCCTGAAAAAAATTCATTGTCTCTTATTGATTCCCAAGTGATTGATTGTGTAATCCATATCTAACTCTATAATCTATCCTTCCCCGTTTCTCCTGCACAAATATCTATTGCCTCCAAAGCACGAAAGAGTGATGGAACATTTATGGAAGCTTTCTTAGGGAAGACTGTGGAGAGGATATATACATTTTAAATCACCTATTATTCAGGGGAAAAAAAAAACATGGAAGCTTTCTTAGGGAAGATTGTGGAGAGGATATATACATTTTAAATCACCTATTATTCAGGGGGGAAAAAAACCATGTTCACTAGTCATTTCTATTCTCAGCAAACTTTCACTTTGGTTGTGCAGGTTTAGGGGGGTCTTCTGCCTTTACCTTTCCTCCAGTAGTGCTTAGTTCCATCACTACTCTTCTTAGGATTCTTTCTACTCATCCCCCAAAACACGCCAGATCCAATTCCTTCCTTCCCTCAATTAGACCATCTTTCCTTTCCCTTGTGAAAACTGGACTTCAACTCTAAACCTAGATGCCAAAGGCTTGCAATTGGTTTTCTCAAAATATATTCCAGTGTTGGATCTCTCTCTATAATATTTTTGTACCATGAGCTAAGCAGATAAAAGTGTCTTCAAGTAGTTCCTGTTGTGGCTCAGGGGAAACGAGTCTGACTAGGTCCTGAGAGGACGCAGGTTTGATCCCTGGCCTTGCTCAGTGGGTTAAGGAGCTGGCATTGCCATCAGCTGTGGTGTAGGTCACAAATGTGGCTTGGATCCTGCATTTCTGTGGCTGTGGTATAGACTGGCAGTTATACCTCCGATTTGACCCCTAGCCTGGGAACCTCCATATGCCTCAGGTGCAGCCCAAAAAACAAAAAGATTAAAAAAAAAAGTGTCTTCAAATCTAAAGCTCTTTTTTCATATCTAATTTTTTAATTGCTTGCTTTTTAGGGCCGCACCCATGGGATATGATAGTTCCTAGGCTAGGGGGTGAATCAGAGCTGCAGCTGCTGGCCTATGCCACAGCCACAGCAATGCAGGATTCATCCAAGCCTCATCTATGACCTACGCTGCAGCTCATGCAAGGCTTGATCCTTAATCCAATGAGCAGGGCCAAAAATTGAACCTGCATCCTCATGGATACTAGTCGGGTTTGTAACCCGCTGAGTCATAATGGGGACTCCTTAGACTCTTTTATAATCACACTCCACCACCTTACACTTGGCAGATGATCCAACTTCTTTCTCTGTTAACAAGCTTGAGGAGGTCCTGCTGTGGCTCAGCGGAAACAAATCTGACTAGTATCCATCAGGATGTTGGTTCGATCCCTGGCTTCGCTCAGTGGGAGGGGGATAAAGCATTGCCACGAGCTGCGGTATAGGTCACAGACATAGCCTGAATCCCTCATTGCTGTTGTGGTGTAGGCCGGCAGCTGTAGCTCCCATTCAACCCCTAGCCTGGGAAGTTCCTTATGCCTTGGATGCGGCTCTAAAAAGCAAAGAGAAAAAAAGAAAGAACAAAAAAAAAGAAAACCTTGAATCTGTGTGTCAATCTGTGTTTAACATCTATCCATTATGTTTCCCTTAGGCTCCAAAGAAAGAAGAATGGGTCTCTACCTTAATATTTACAGTCCCTACTAACATACCATTTACATTCTCTTGGTTGCATTTAAATTAATGTGCTTCTGGGTAGTTTAGGCAAAGAATGATTTATCCAGGAAAGTTAAAACAAGACTCAGTAAAGATCTTGACTTAGCAGAGGCTCTGGTTCTTTGCTCTGAAATGGTGCCATAAAATGATAGTACCACACTCAACTTTCCAAGTCTCTGCTCAAGTTGCAAGATCTCAGAAGACACATGCTGACTGGCTAAAGCTGTTTCAGAGGCCCCTCCACAGACCAATCACAGTGGAGTTGGGGGAGGGTGTTTAGAGGAACAAGGAGCAATATGCTGAGTGAAAGCAGTATTGCAGGGCTACTATGGTATCCTTTCCTTCTGGCTTTTCCATAAATGTCTCCTATTTGTTTCTCTATAGCATCTGTCTCCCTTTCTCTTGATTCCTTCCTTATTATATCTTCAAACAAGGACAGATATCTCCTAGCTTGAAAGAAAAAATTTCCTAACTTTGTAACTTCTCACCTCATTTTTTTTCTTCCTTTCATCAGAATTTTCTAGTAAATCATCTTTTCAAATTTCCAGGCAGCTGACTTACTCTTTAAAGAGACCTTGCGGAGTTCCCTGGCGTCTGAGTGGATTAAGGATCCAGTGTTGTCAATGCTGTGACTCAGGTTCCATCCCTGGACCAGTAACTTCCACGTCTTGGGCGTGGCCAAAAAACAGATTTTGCAAATACTATTTCTCGTCACCTTCTTTACTATCTCAAACTCTACCTTTACCAGAAAGCCTTGCCCAACACCCACTCCCTCCCTACCTCCCTGAAAGAAACTTCTAAAATACAATTTGGTTTTAGCAAACTATCACATACAGTAGAAGTTGTTGATTTGAATCTCATTGATTCTATAGTCTGTCTTTCATTGATTCTATAGTCTGTCTTTACTTTGCTTATATGCTTTCGTTTTATAGCTACCCAAGGGCAATAAGGAGTTTCCAAAATGCTTTTATCTTTGTACCTATTTAAATAGTATTATAGCAAGAGTAATTCAAGTCAACCCTGGGAGAGAACACTTTTCTTTAAAAGAGGCCTTAAGTTGCAAGAAATTTAAGTCAGTTTATTACTTGATCCCATATTTCTTGGTAACTTATTTAACCTTATTAGTGATGTGCCTCACAAAAGTACTATAAATTCTTCAAAAGTAGTAACAATCAGGTTTATATTTCTTTGTGTATCTACCCCCAAATACCTAGCAATATCTCAAAACTGTATTTCACTGGGAGAATATATGGATGTTTTGATTTCAAAGAGTTCTTTAATAGATAAGAACAATTTTTTATTGAGTGCTGACTTTTATTAAATGCTAGAAATGGTGCTATGTGCTTTAGACAGAGTATCTCGAAACTCAAAATAAAACTTGCAGGGTATGATCTAATTAAGATAGCCATTTTACAGATGGGAGAACTGAGGCTCAGAGAGACTAAATACATTACTTAAGATCATACAACTGGTAAATACTAGAGCTCGAATTGTATAAGAACAATGATCTCTAGAGAACTAAGAGCAGTAAAATTTTCATCATAACTTAAAACTCTTTATTTTGTAAGATATCTATATTTAATTCAGTCCTTAGTCTGTAAAAATATTAACAATTTCATTTCTTTTTCTCACTGAGTACTTATATAATGGTATAAAGCAGTCAGTTTATATGCTCATTCCCCTTAATAAGTTTGTAATTATCACTAAGAGCATAAAGATGTTTATACTCATTTAGTAGAACCAGTTTGCTTAATTTCACTTTGTACTTGATAAGAGGATATTTTAAAGTTTCAGGCTACATTTCATAATGTACGAAATACAGTGCCAATACATCATTAACAGCACATTTCTGCCCACTGGCTTTCCATCCAGAACAAGGAAATATGTGTGTGGTGATTACTGTACAGAGAGAATCAGTGTTGCTAATGTTTCAACCAGTGAGAAGCTATATAAAACACATTATAAACAAAATCATAGTATAAACGGAACAGGCACGTCTCACCTCCATCTTGGCTTGATAATTGCTACATTTATCAATTTTCAGGCAATTATACATTGTAAGAAATCATTTCCAGGACTTTAACTCTTAAGGACTTTGTTTCATATTCCTGACGGTATGGATTAGCTAATCGTAAGAAAAACGTGCATTAATGCATAGCTTGGTCATAGCCAGGTTTCCACTAGCTGTGGCTACAGTCAAACATGTGGTCAAAACCATTTTGCCCCATCAACTATGCTACTCCTGCTAATTTTTAAAGAAAAGTCTAAGAGTTAAAGGGGGTCTTTACCTTTTTTTTCCTTTGATTTTTAAGACCGCAGCCGCGGCATATGGAGGTTCCCACGCTAGGGGTCAAATCCGAGCTACAGCTGCCGGCCAACACCACAGCCACAGCAACGCAGGATCCAGTGCATCTGTGACCTACACCACAGCTCACGGCAACGCTGGATCCTTAGCCCACTGAGCGAGGCCAGGGATGGAACCCACAACCTCATGGTTCCTAGTCGGATTCGTTTCCACTGCGCCACGACAGGAACTCCAGGGTCCTTATCTTAAAGAACAAATATATAAAGGGAAGGGACTGACTTTCCATGCTGTGAATGAAAAAACAAAAACCCAAGAAAGATTTAAAATTATTTACATGTTGAATTGTAAATCTCCAATCTAGTTTGATTAATATAGGATTTATACCAGAGTGGTTCTCTTCACCCGAATTCATTCTACTTAGGAATATTCCCAACTTAATTTCAAAGATATCGATTACGGAAACTTTATTCATCCTCTAGGCTGCTCCCTATGCCTTACCTCCTCTGCCCAAGTATCGCCTCTACTGCCCAAGCATCGCCTGTACTGCCCAAGCAACTCCTGTGCTTCCAAACCACGCCAGTCGCTCTGCGTGCATGTGCGTGCGTGTACGTGCGCGTACGTGCGCGTCCGCACGCACGCGTGCCCGCGCACGCACATACGCACACCCACGAGTGGTTTATGTGAGAAGGGTCCCTCGAAAGGAGTGAGAGACGGGAAGTGTCGAAGAGAAGGTGGGACAGTATAAAGCCGCTGCTCCTGGTGACCATCATAGAGTCTGCCAGGACCTTCCGAAGAGGCTTCTGAAATGCTTCTTAGACCAGTCTGTCTGCCGAGGGGGACAAAGGAGGATGTATTTCTCACCAAGGCACCCGTCGCTTATTGTGCACCGTTCAATTTTGGATTTGCCTTTAATGGTCCCGAGGCAAAACTGTCTGGTAGCACAGATGTTAATTATTCGAGACTACTGTTAATTAGTTGTGTGAGTTATTCATTCTGGAACCGTGACAGAAAGCCTCAGCCGGTTTGGTCTCTGAAGACACAATCCCAGGAGCTTTCCAGGAGCTTGATTTGGGGCCCCTCCCCCATGTCTCTTCCTTCTTGAACCAGAACATTTCACCTGAGTCCAACTCACAGAGGCCACCCTACCGGGCATGGGGACCTTTAAAATTAAATATTCAGGATGTACATGATTTTTAAAAAGCCCCTTGCAGATATAAGCTAAAAGCTTCAGTGTCGCTGCCCAGTGGAATTATTCAGCTCCTAATCAAGTGGCATTGTGGAGGACCTGGTGGACTCTGACTGAGCTGACCATTCATTTTCCTTTGACTTGTAATTTCCCCTGCTCTTGTGATTTGCGCATTGCGCTGTGCAGTGTATTAAGCACGTTCGCTGCTTTCAAGACCATCTAAATAATTAAAGCTATATTGAAGAGAGCATGGTACAGATTAGTGCATTAAATACTAATCTGCTTGTTCATTACAGCCTCTTACAAGTACAAACCTGGGAGGCGGGAGGCCCCAACATGTATTAAATTATCCGTTCCTCATAGATGACTCCTATGACAAAAGGAATCGCCTGGATAGTCATTTTGAAAGAGTTTCCTGGAAGACATTGCTGGTCTATCCATCTGAGACTTCACTTTTTTTTTTAAACAGAACAATTGGTAGCAAAAGCTTCCTTCACACTGAAGACCAGCTCCAGGCAGGAGGAAATGAAGCACTCCAGGTAATAAAATACATGCAAGAGGAAAATGACTTCCACTAGAGTTATACCAGGAGGGGAAATAGAACATCGCTCGTTTTTTTTTTTTGTTTTTTGTTTTTTTTTCTCTTAATGGATTTTATTTCAATTATAGGTGTGCATAAATCATCACAAGTCAATTTTACAGATTTTGTATCCCAAACCCCCAGTGCATCCCCCCACCCCCCCAGATTGTCTTATTTGAAAAACCAAGGTTTTCCAAAGTCTGTGAGTCATTGTCTGTTCTGTAAGAAGGTTCATTGTGTCTTTTA